>AP028443.1:10257857-10335857 GCA_036509395.1 Antheraea yamamai | reverse complement strand
TATCGACCGTAGTTATAATTTTGTACTGTTATTTGAGAAGTATAAAGGCCGAAAAATAAGTGGTTTACGGCCACAGATATATTTTATTAAAATGCAATGGACGATAATACGTCGGTTTTCGACTACCACTGTTTTTTGTGGCCGAAATATAGTTTAAATGGGTTTGGTTGTCGGCCATATGTGTATTTTATATATCTTTCTATAATTTACGTGGTGGTGGTGTTATGGTTGTATTCTTTTTATTTTTATTTCAGATGGCCCCAACAGTAAAGGATTCTTCTTTAAAGAAAAAAACATTAAAGGCAGCGGTATGATTTCTTTGAAGTTGTTGCATACTTTAAGTGCTTTTTTGTTAATATTTTGAATGCTAGCTAGTTTATTTTTTTTGCAGGCTGAAACTAGGTTATTAAAAAACGACGAGTTTTTTTACATACAGTGAAAAATCTATCGACAAAGCATTGAAAGAAATAAACAACAAAACAAGAGGCATTCGTGAAGCCTGTAGAATTTACGGAGTGCCAAGAACAACGGTACAAGATCGTCTTTCGGGAAGAACTTCAGGAAACAAGAATCGAAAAACTGGTCCAAATCCCTATTTGAGTACCGAAGGTGAAAAAAAAATTGTAAATTGGGTTATAAATATGGCGAAATGTGGCTTCCCAATTCAAAAGTCCGACTTAATTAATTGTGTTGCTGATATTCTAAAAGATACAAACATTAAAACTCCCTTCAATAATGGCAAACCAGGTGACACCTGGTACAAAGCCTTTTTAAGAAGGCATCCTGAGATAAGCATCCGAGAAGCTGAGGGTATAAATAACGCAAGAGCTGCAGTCACCGAAGAAAGGATAAGGTGTTGGTTTAAAGATCTTCGGGATTATTTGCGATCTATTAACGCTTTAGATGTTCTTGAAGATCCAGACCGGATATTGAACGGAGACGAGACAGGATTCTCACTCTGTCCTAAAACGGGCAAAGTACTAGCACCTAGAGGATTCAAAAATTTATATGTTATTAAAAAAAGCAATGAAAAAGAAAATATCACGGTCCTTATAGTGTTTACTGCCAGTGGTATGATCTGCCCTCCTCTGGTTGTATTTCCTTACATAAGACCACCTAAAGCAGTCGTTGACAGTATGCCGGAATCCTGGGTGCTGGGTAGATCCGAAAGTGGTTGGATGAGAAGTGATATTTTTTATGAATATATCAGTAATGAATTTAATAAGTGGCTTTGCGATTCTTCTATTAAAAAACCTGTAATACTGTTTATTGATGGACACAAGTCCCATATGACGTTATCACTCAGTGAATTTTGTGAGGAAAACGGTATTATTTTATATGCTCTTCCAGCCAACACAACTCACATCCTACAGCCAGCAGACGTGAGCGTGTTCAAGCCTCTCAAACAGGAATGGAAAAATACTGTTAAAGAGTGGCAATCGCGAGACGAGAACCTCAATCAAGTAGTCACAAAAACAAATTTTTGTAAGATATTTAAAGATACTATGACGGCTGATTTAAACATGACGGCTGATAACAGTAGCCATTAAAAACGGATTTCGGAAATGTGGGCTCTATCCATACGATGAAGATGCCGTAGACTACACAAAATGCGTAAAGAATACACAACGAAGAGTTAGAATGTCAGATACCGAAAAGCGAACTAATCCTAAAGACTACGATACAGCCTTAAAAATAATTTCATCTCTACGAAAACAAATAACAGACCAGGGCATTGACATCGATATAATTATGCGAGAAATCGAAAATGCTAAAATAAATTTTCTGGCAAAGCGTCGTTCTCAGTCCAAGACACCGCGATCATCTGCAGCATCAGTTGCAACACCGATTTCAAACAACCATTTAGTTAATACCATGTCCGATACTGTTAATACAAGTCTACCCGAGCTTGGGTCTTACGTATCACTTAGTAATATATCACTGATGTCACTGGATGAAATTAATATCACCAGCATAGATCCTGTCAATGTTACTGAAGAAACCGACATCACGAAACAATTGGTAGTAATTTCATAAGTACAAACTACAGCAGACCACAGGTCTGCCATAATTGAAAATGTTAATACTGATGGCATATTGGATGTTAATTGTGGAATTCATAACTTAGGAGATCCGGAAAATATATTGCCTTTTGATAAAAACCTAAATGAAATGATATCTACTACAGATTTGCAAGTTCCACCAGAACCACCCACATTTGTTTCGGATAGTTTGGAAGCTCCCATAACGAGTGATATGAGAGTCACTCCTGCAGATTTTGAAGTTACTATCACGTCACATAGGCCTTTTTCTTCGACGTTGGATACATCAATACAAGCTCTTGCTGCTGATGCAATAATAGACAATCAACTTACTGCTGCCGCTGAAAAATCATATCGATCAGTAGAAGATGTGTTTGACAAACATCTTAGTTTTCCTGAACAACCAGCATCCAAAAAAAGGTGTAGTCTAAAATTGCCTAGTGCAATAGCGTGTAGTGCTTGGAGAGACTATTACTACAAGAAAAACGAAGAAAAAGAAAATAAGGTTAAGATTCAAGAGCAAAAACGCAAACTTAAAGCTGAAACAAAACTTGAGAAAGAAAAAATAAAGAAAACAAAGAAAAAGAGATTGCTTCAGAAGCCAGCAACGAAGACTAAATTACAATGCAGTTTATGCGATGAAGATTTGATAAGCGATGTTGAAGAAGATTCAGAAAAAAATATTGGCTGCGACAAATGTGTACGTTGGTACCATTTGAAATGTACTTCTTTTAAAAATAAATCATACACTGATGCTGCAAAAAGTGATTATATATGTTCATTCTGTGTGATTGCAGAAACCGCAAGAGCAGATGTTCTTTCTGAAATAAATTTATAATTTTTAATCGTTTCATAATCATTTTTATAACAAACTGTTTTATATTTTTATTTTGTGCTCTTGAAGAAATTTTAATTTGGTAAATAATATATTATGTTATCTTTGTTTGACTAATTATAATTATTGATTACGCCACGCATTTTGATTTTATATTTTGGATCATATTTCTACATAAAAATGGATTTACATTAATTTTTAATATTTTCGACCTAATCACTACTTAATACAGTATGATTTTCATTAACAATTTTAGTGGCCGAGAAATAACGTATTTGACGGCCGAAATATAGCTGTTAGTGGCCGAAAACTGAAAAATCAACTATTTTTTATTAAAATGGGTTTTATTCAGAGAATACTCATAAATTTGAATAAATTAAAATATGATTACATAGATTTTGAGTTTCCATAATAATTTAAAGGCTTTTTTTAAAACACTATCTCATTGTTGTACGAATAAATTAGTGTCAAAGTAGGCAACACCCACTAACTGGTCGACAACTAGCATAATCACCCTACTATCAGTGTAATGCGTGAGATACATTCGTAAACAACTATATTTGCTGTGTTAGACTATTGTGTTATGTGTACTTCGTGATCGGCGTGGGCACGCCTTGCCGAATAATACATAGCCGTGCTGTGCGCCGGCTTTGCAACACAAAATGGCGTCGTAGCGACCTAAGTGACGCTTGCTGCCGTTTTCAGTCTTCAGTATATATATATACATCGTTGTTCTTAGAATTTTGAGGGAAGTGCATTTATTATTATTTCACATAAACTTTGAACTTCACATATTTTTTTTGTGGACATATTACCTAAACAAGATATTATTTTCACTCTTCTTTTATATTTTCTTGGCACGTATTGTCACTAGTTACGATATTAAGAAATATTTTTACGAGAAGTTTTGATAAACTGATACAACGATGCCACGTAAGAAACAACAAGATTCGTCCTCAGAAGGGGATGCAGACCAGGGAGATGTGGATAGATCTGCCCTCCCTCCGCAAGTTGTGATGTCGAATGACCAATTCACACAACTGATGGAGATGTTGCGCAGGCCGGTGCTGACCAGTCTTCTTTGCTGTCAGTGTCAACCACGCCTACAGCCGTTAGTTTTACGACTTGTACATCAAGGTTCGACGGTACTGGCGATATCTTGGCGTTTATCGAGACAATACAAATTTTTAAAGAGTGTGCATGTATCGACGATCATATTGCTATCAAGGGACTGCCTATGCATCTCACTGGATTAGCTGCTACATGGTGGCAGGGAGTTAAACACAGCATAACATCATGGACCGAAGCAATTAATCTTATGAAACAAATGTATGGTCCGCGGCTCCCACCACATAGAGTATATCGCGAATTATTTAGTAAAGAGCAAGGTGAAGAATCTACAGATGTTTTTGTATGCAATGCAGGAGCATTACTTTCACAGTTACCACCGAACACTATTTCAGAAGAAGTTCAGTTGGACATGGTGTACGGTCTTCTACATCGCCGTATACGTGAAAAGGTGACTAGACCGTCTGTGCAGCCGTTCACCGATTTACTTTAACATGCTAGACGAATTGAAGATATGTTTGAGGAGGGACAAGCACTTGAACCTATAGGGGTTTCACCGCCTTCATTTCCGACAGTGTCTAGAAGCACGCATAGGACTGGGAGTGTCGTCATCCTAGGAACAGCGGCCAAGAAATACCGCTCGCGTTGCACATACTGTAAAACGTATGGCCACGAGAAACAGAAATGTCATAAATTGCAAAGAAAGCATTCGGAGGAAACAAGTGTGTCTCCCGTGCCTCCCACATGTTTTGGATGCGGTACTGTTGATTATATAAGAGCCAACTGTCCAAAATGTCGAGATAAGAAGTCATCATCCAATACCGTTACGTTTTCAGACGCCAGTGTTGCGTCCGCTAGTCCCATTCGACCCCGTGGTCGACCGATATTGTATATAAATATTTTTGGTGAAACGGGTCGTGTTATAGTTGATACAGGTGCTAAACAGTCAATCGCGAGTGATAGGTAGTTTGTATAAATTGTTATGTAAAAATGGACAACAATTTACTTGGTTTAAGTTAGACTTAAGGTTCGCTGATAGTGTTACACGTTTGAAAAATGTACAAACTGCTACTGTTGAGGTGAGAGTAAGAAAGTACACAAGAGCGTACACAATCTTTTACTGTGCATTATTATAAATTAACTAAACTGTGTATTACTTATGTGTATTAACTTTGGGAATATATTTATAAAGTGGCACAAGAAGTTTCATTCAATACCGCTACAAAATCACATTTAAAAAAAAAAAAATGAAAATTAAGTTATAAAAACATGTAACAACCGGAAGCACATCGTATCGTGCCACGGTACTGCCCGCCGGAAGTTGTAACAACCGGAAGCACATCGTATCGTGCCACGGTACTGCCCGCCGGAAGTACTAGTACAGTTGTAGTACTAATGCCTAGTGCTACCGCCGGAAGTGTCGCCATAGCCAAGCCAAGCCATGCAACTACCCCACCCGCCAGTAGCGCCATCTAGCCAAATCTAAGCCACGCCTTACGGTGGGGTAGGGGTAGCCAGCTATAAAAGGCCGTGCGTGTTTTGACTCGGGGCAGTCTAGCACCACATTAAGAGCGCGGTAGCTCTTGCCGTCTGAGTATCGATTTAAAGTGTTAACAAAGTGACGTTTAATTTTACTTTTCCTTACACTCAGAAGTGGGATAACATCAAACTACGGTGAAGACCCGTCACGCATCAGTGTCTAAACATTCCCGGCCTTGTGATTGGGACAAGGGATCATCGACTAGCATACCAGACCCTATTGACGCCGGTCACGAATCTAATGTATCATCCATTATCCGAGGTCTACGTACAGCTCTTCAATCCAATGCGAGGACGTTCCAGTGCAATCGACCCGAGGAATTATACGAAAAATACTCGTCCTCTAAAGTCACGGAGTCTGTGTGAAGTCCTACTCGGACACGGGTAGCCAAGTTAACTTAATCAATAGAGATGTCTCAAAACTTCTTTATTTGTCCGCCAGATAGATAAAAGGGGAAGAACTACAACAACGTCTACAAGAAGTCTTCTAAAGTCACGGAGTCTGTGTGAAGTCCTACTCGGACACGGGTAGCCAAGTTAACTTAATCAATAGAGATGTCTCAAAACTTCTTTATTTGGAGGTGAAGCCAGCATATACATCTCGCTCAAGGGATTCCATGGTGATGTTATCACTAGCAGAGGGAAAGATCAATTTAGATTGCAGCTGGACGACATTGATATACTTTGTAAAACTCATCTAAAGTGTATACGAATGAATTTTCAGTATCCATGGACGCAGCCGAAAGAATCTGCCTCTTCAAAAGTGACCACAACCTGCCCAGAAAGATTGCCACCAGGGATCTCTGCCATCAAAGCGCCACATACTTGAAACTACGACAGAACCGATGTGGGTTCTCGCCAGCTCGACATTTTGGTTTTCAGGGCTTTAGTACTTATTTAGTTATTAGAGTTATGGGTAATTTCAAGTATAAAATTAGAAGCTTAAAGGGGATACAAGAAATTCACAGGGCTCTTCTCTCTGATAAGCTGATATCGAAAATCTCTTGGAAGTTAGTTTTGCCAATGTGATCAGTAACCAAGTCTTTCTTATTTCGATTGCGGGAGCAATCTTTACAGGATGGCCGAGTGTAACAACCGGAAGCACATCGTATCGTGCCACGGTACTGCCCGCCGGAAGTTGTAACAACCGGAAGCACATCGTATCGTGCCACGGTACTGCCCGCCGGAAGTACTAGTACAGTTGTAGTACTAATGCCTAGTGCTACCGCCGGAAGTGTCGCCATAGCCAAGCCAAGCCATGCAACTACCCCACCCGCCAGTAGCGCCATCTAGCCAAATCTAAGCCACGCCTTACGGTGGGGTAGGGGTAGCCAGCTATAAAAGGCCGTGCGTGTTTTGACTCGGGGCAGTCTAGCACCACATTAAGAGCGCGGTAGCTCTTGCCGTCTGAGTATCGATTTAAAGTGTTAACAAAGTGACGTTTAATTTTACTTTTCCTTACAAACAACAAAAGAAACAAAACATTTTAGAAAAAAATCTATTAATTAATACATTTGTGGCAAATGTCAAGTTTGAAATCGCCACACAAGGATTTGTTGCACTTGGTGCAACAAGTCTTTGTCATTGTTCGCTTTGCGAATGAGCAAATTCCTCAAATTTTTCTTTTTTTGGCTATAGGAAGACCAATTACATCTTCTCTTTAATCAGTCTCATGTGCAGAAGTAGAACTAGTAGTTTCGGCATATTCAAAATCGCTGTAATTGAGTACTGCAGCCCAGTTTTAATTGTCGGAATTTGTAATCTTTTTTGCATGTGTGGCTCGAATAATTTTTGATGCAGAATTTTCAAATATTCACGCCAGTTAGGATGTGGGCGAGGGTGAAAGGCTTTTTCAAAAATACAATTTGATGTTACACGACTGGATAGCAGAACAGGACTGACTTTATTTTAATTACAAAGGTTTATATATCGTGCATTACAATAGAGTGAAACTTAATGTGTGTGACCTTAATCTAAATGAGTACACGTTTTAAATAGCCCATTACTATGGCTTCATAAGAAAATACTTAATAGCTAATTAGATGGTAATGTGATGCGTGTGAACGCATTTTAATGATGCGAACTATATCATTACGGCGACGAACTCCTCCTCCCTTAAGTGAGAGACGTACCGAAGATTGCAGCGGCTGAAGAGGTACTTTCTCGACCTGATGATGCTGAGCTGAGGCTTGTCTCGACCTTGATTTCCACCAAAATCTGTATGTAGATCACGGCTCCGGATGCTAGCAGGGTAAGTATGATGTATAACTACGATGGACGGCCAGCTTGGTGTTGTTGGTATTTGGGGATTCAACTCAAAAATATCCTCCAATTTTGTGGTTTTTTGCATAGTTTCTTTCAGTTTATCTAATTTTAAGTTTTCTAGGTTAATTTTTACAGGAGTTATTTCCGGTGTTTTATTAGGTCATGGGCCCAGACAATAATTCGCGATAAATTAAAGTTTTATTTCGGATTATTTACTTTTCGTGGACTATCAGTATACCGTTTGATATTAAAATATAAAATCACGGTGGGAATCGCTCCTTTGTGGACCTATATTCTGATTTACTGTAGGTTACCTCGTGGCGTAGTGAAAAATGGCAGGATGTTACATAGTGAATGTGTCTAAGCTAAAAGGGCGGGAAAACTATGATGAATGAGAAGACTGATGCAAGTTCCGTCGATGAAAAAAGAGCGAAGGCAAAAGTCATCATGACAATCGATTCATCTGTTTATGTTCACATCAAAAACGAGCAAACAGTTCAAGGTGTCTGGAAACGTTTGAAAACTCTTTATGACGACTCTGGTTTTCCGTGTCGTATCAGCCTACTTCATCAGCTAATTTCTATTCGATTGGAAGATTGCGAATCAATGGGGACGTACGTTATACAAGTGGTGAATACTGCACAGAAATTAAAAGGTACCGGTTTCCAGATCACTGACGAATGGATTGGTTCATTGCTTTTGGCGGGGCTAACAGAAAGATTCGCTCCAATGATAATGGCCATAGAACATTCTGGCATGGCCATCAGTACAGACATTATCAAGTCGAAATTATTAGACATGAGTTCGGAAGTTGATAGCAATGGAACGAACAACGCCTTTTTGTCGAAAAGTTGGCAACATCGCAAGCAAGAAAGCCAACATTGCGGACATACAAAAATCGAAAATGCGTCTTCAAAATCTGTCAAAACAATACGCTGTTACAAACAATCAAAATAAAAGTGCAAAAATGCTTTTAGTGCGATATTTATGAATAGTATTTTTCAAAAATCTGATTGGTACCTAGATTCCGGGACAAGTTTCCGGGAAGAGTTGTTTAGAAAATGTCACACTCGGCCACAAAGTAAAGGACATAGTAGTTGCAAACAAGGAAACAGTACCAGTTATATGCTCGGGAAATACAATGATTAAAACCATAGTTTATAATTCAGAGTTCGACATTACAGACAAGAATGTATTATGTGTTCCTAATATATCAACCAATTTGTTATCACTAAGTCAACTTATTCGAAACGGAAACAAAGTTATTTTTGAAGAAGTTTGCTATATAAGCAATAAACAGAATGTACTGATCGGAAAAGCAAATTTGGTGAACGGAGTGTATAAATTAAAGTCGGGAAGTTTGGTGGCGTGCTCAGCTATAACAATGACAAGTGAGATATGGCACCGTAGACTAGGACACATTAATAGCAAGGACCTGCATGCTATGAGGAATTGCGCTGTAGAGGGAATATCGTACATTGATAAAGCACAAATTGATCAATCTAACTGCATCACATCTTGTGAGGGTAAGCAGGCAAGAGTACCTTTTTCACACAAAGGAAGAAGATGTGAAAATGTGTTTGTTCATGCGGACCTTTGTGGCCGATGGAACAGGTCTCTCTGGGTCAGACGAGATATTTTTTGATTTTTGTTGACGACTTCAATAGAATGTCTACTTCCCCAAGGCTAAAAATTAAACATTAAATAAAGTATTTTAAGGAGTTTATCAATTATTATCAATCATTTCAAAACAGCGATAGAGACATATTAGTCTGTTCACAAAATACAGTTATAATTGTTTCAGTATTTATTTATTTTATAATGTATCATAATAGTCCTACTTTTTTATATACTTACTAGTGTATTGTCATGTTTACGATCCTAAAATAAATAAATAAATAATTATGGTCGAAAGTATTTGGTTGCCCAAACAATTCCTAATAGTTATTTTTCTATAGTTGAAAAGCTTTGTTTGTATCCGATAGTGTACGTGAAGCGTACTGTCATACCCCCCTATTATTTACCACTTCCCTTACCTCTTCACTATTCCACCTTGTCAGCTTTTCTGCTGTTTGTCGCGCTGACATACCCATCCCCGACAGTCAGTCCGGTTCTAGATCCCATACACGCTGGTTGACAATTCAATTTCAATTTCTTTTAAATGATTTAATTAAGTGATCTAATTAAATATGAAGTGTATTTCAAAAAGTGTTTTTTTTAAAACCATTCTGCGAGTTCGCGGATAACATTGGTGGCAGCTCAAGGGATTCGATAGAATCCCAGGAACGCCTCGCAAAATAGCGAAAATTACAGTGAAATAAAATAATATAGTGAAAATCAAGTGTATAAATAACAATCAGTTCCTGCCGTGATTCCAAGGACAAGGCCATTGTTTATTATACGTGTGCTGTGAACCCAACTACGGTGCACTACCGGAAGCACCCGGTAATCGCTGGTTCCAGTATCCTACTTACGACCTCAGTTCCAGTACCAGTTCCTGTGGAAACATCCCGGAGCGATGTATTGACTAATAGTAAAATAATATCTAAAACGAACAACATATGCATACCACTATAAATATAATATAATCATATAATTTAAGAACATTTCGATATCAACTATTGTCACGACTTATACCCGAGCGATTGCTCGTCGCCCACGCATCTTTTTCTGAGAACTGATAACACTGTCTCGCATTAAGACACTGTAGCGTTTCAAAGATTGTTTTATTAAATTAGTAATAACCTTGTGTAATAATTTTGTACCTTTTCTCTCATTGTAAAAGCTTTATTATGTCTAAAACCAAAGAAGTCAAAGACGACGAAGTACAACAAAAAACGTCGGAAATAAATCTAAACGTTTAAATTAAATTCGTTGGTACTTTTGACGGTTCTAGAGAAACCTTGATACCTTTTCTAAATAACTGCCGAAATGCCATAAACCTAGCATCCAGCTCTCAACAAGATATACTTTTCAAATACATTTTAAGCAGACTGACGGGTAAAGCCGAATCAGTTTGTGCAATAAAAGTGTTCACAAAATGGCCTCAATTAGAGGAATTCCTTAAAACACAGTTCGGTGACAGGAATCACTATGCACATCTCCTAGCTGACCTCCAAAGCTGTAAACAAAACCAAAACGAAAACGTTAGTCAATACTCGTTAAGAATAGAATCATGTCTATCTAAACTACTCACAGAAATTAATATTTCTATACCTACAAAAAAAAAGGATGAACTATCGGGCCTCGTGGCTACCATGCAAGACCTAGCATTAAATAGGTTCATAATGGGACTTGATCCCAGATTGTCAACAGTCGTTAGGGTCGCGACCCAGCCACATTAAACGAAGCCATAAATTTTGCAGCAGCCGAGGAGAGAACTCTCGGCATAGCATCCAAAAGAAGTTCGTTTTCGCCCTCAAACAACCAACTAAACTCGTTTAGATCTAATCTTAATTCATACCACTCGCGACCTCAAAGTCAACCGACTCCCGCAAGACCTCAAGCTCAAGGATATTTCGCTAGACCACAAGGTCAACCCGGACCTTCTAACTCTCAGACTCCGATTTGCAGGTACTGTGAAAATGTCGGGCACACACTGGAAAATTGCCGCAAAAGGCAATTCAATAACCAAAAACGAAACCGAAATTGGGCCGTCCATAATATCACTCACGAGAGTCCAATAGCCAATCCTCAACAAAACGAAGAGGATGGCTACGATACAGTAGATAACGCTTTAAACGGATAGAATTTCCTGAGAAGTATCGCACAGGAAATCCTAGCTCAAAAGTCGATACAAATTTCTCTGAATACACTGTTCCTACTAAATATGCTATATCCACTGCATCCACTGTATCCTCTGCACCCACTGTATCCACTGTATCCGCTGCATCTACTATATCCACTGTATCCACTGTATCCGCTGCATCTACTATATCCACTGTATCCGCTGCATCTACTATACCCACTGTATCCACTGCATCCACTGTATCCATTTTGCCCACTGTACCCAATTATTCTAATAATTATGCTGTATCTAGGAAACCTCATAAAGCTACCAAATCTGAATCTACCAAGCCATATATCACTATAACTAGTAACACGATATCAAGTAATGCTACTATGACATCCACCGAATCACCTAAACCTTGCGATCTCGAAGTATTTAAAATCAGCACTCCATGTAAAATTCTACTTCCCGTTATACAAATCATTTCTCCAGTATCCCAGACCCCACTTACACTATTAGTTGACTCTGGGGCAACTGTGAGCCTCATCAAATATACACGTCTGTATAACATTCCTAACCTTATAAAGGAAACTGTTAACCTGAAAGGTATTGAACCCGGTAATGACAATTCCACGAAAACACTCGGTCACATTCAGCTAGAAATGCACTTACCAGATGGAAAATCCCAAACAATCCTGTTTCATAAAGGCCGTGGGACGATAAGTATACCGAATCAGCCCCAGATAGGGATCGGGCTCATTTTTTCAGGGAATGTTTGTACCCATGAGATACTTCGATGCTGCGAGTTTCAGGTCTTTATCTATAACCACTTCGGAGTAAATCGAAAAATACTGAAAATTAGAAAAAATTGATGTTCTCAGAGCGTACTTATTCGATTGATCTGAAAATTGGATATGTTTTGGGGGTTGATGGTAGGTAGCTATCTGGAAAAAAAATAAGAGCTATTTCGGCTCACAAAAACCTAAAAAAAACGATTTTATATTTTTAATTTAAATTTTTAAGCATCTTACCATTACGACACAGTTATGAAAATATTTTTTTTTGAATTCCTCATCCAATTTCCTATGAATCTATGGCCTTTCGAAATTTTTAAAAATGGTCCTACATATTGAAAAAAAATAAAAACCATTTTTTGCTCAAAAATCGGGTTTTTCTAATAATTTTACTCTTGAAATGATAAAATACAAAACTTACTCGTTTACTAAGGTAGAGAAAACCATAAAAGAAATAAAATATCCTTACATTATTAAAATAATTTCATTCAATGTACTTAACTATTATTAAAAACTCTATCAGTAACTGTAATGAGTAAATCAGTATTCATTACTATTGTTTATGTAAATCAACGTTGTTTCAGAGAACTTAAACGTTCCCGCCCAATATTCAATGAATTTAACAACCACAAGATGGCACTGTAATTCGAAATTGGTAACACTGTTTTTTTTTTTTTGTGAAAAGTCACTAGATCTGTAGATAACCTAAAAATTACTTGAGTGTTGACATTCCAAAGAATTGGCTGTACTATTATCTATATTTAGTAATTATTTTTAATTGTTTAAATAACTATTTAAGTGAAAATATGTCGACCCCTGAAGCTAATAATCCAAAGTGTTGTATTTGTTCAAAGTACCTGAAAAAAATGCCGGGTACTTCAAAACATATAAAATCTGACGAAGAAGCTGAAGAGTTTTCAACTGTTTTTGAGTGTCCGATTGTAGTTGGTGATATTCTTTGTTCGAATTGTCGCGTAAAAAAATATAAAAAAACCAAACTTGAAGATGAGAATCAGGAATTATCGTTGGAAGATGAACTACCTTCAGATAGGAGTGATCTTTTAGAAAGAACAGAATCGAGTTTATCAACGATGACTTTATCTCAATCAAGTACTGATGATCCATCTATTCATTTAGATGTTGCCTGTGATGATGAAATAGAAGAATGTATAGAAGTTCAAATGAAGAGAACTGTTGCGACTCATAGATATTGTTGTGTATGTTCTGTCTCAAATCAAAATCTAGTCGTTGTTCCTCAAGATGCCCGTATGCAATGCTTTATAAAGAAAAGAATTTTTATTCCGAATGGGAATCGATGCTGCAGCGATCATCTCATAAAAAAACGCTTTTATACGGAGAATTTGAACCACTTGAAAGTTTATTCTAATTGGGGTAACTTAAGATCTTCAGAATTGTCTAAAATGATGGATTTGGCTGTAGAATGTGATTCGACATTTCTCGATAAAATGGATGATTTTCGAATAACTGATGAGCAACTTTTTATATTTACTGGATTACAACGTGAAAACATACTCGAATTGCAAGACTTATTGACAACTATGAGGAATACAGATTCCCGTTCAGTTATTCAAGCTCTCATTGTACTCTTATTTAAGTTACGTACCGGTAACTCTAACAGGTTGATATCAGCGACCTTACAATTGGAAAATGAGATGCTGGTTTCAAACTATTGTGACCAAGTGATCCAATCATTTGAGAAAGATATATTACCTCAGTACTTTGGTTTTCGATCTATGTCTCGAAAAAACCTCATTGAAAACCATTCATCACCACTTTTGAAAAGTTTGTTTGCTGATCGTAGTGATAAGCTTTTCTTGATTTGCGATGGAACGTATGCTCGGCATCAAAAGAGCTCTATTAACGCTTATCAGAGAAAGTCTTTTTCTGGACACAAGAAAGTACCGTTATGTAAGCCATTTACTATTTGTACTACCAATGGATATATAGTAGATATGTTAGAGCCCTACCATGCCAATGTAAATGATGCTAGTATAATGAAAGAAATTATCGATACTGCTGATGGTATTGGCAATTTGTTGGAACCTGGTGATGTTTTTATTGTTGATAGAGGGTTTTGAGATGTTCAGGCGCACTTAGAAGAAAAAGGTAATGAAGTGTTAATTCCAGCATTGAAAGGCAAAAGAAATCGGTTAACAACTTCTGAATCTAATTCATCAAAATACGTCACAAAGATTCGTTGGATAGTTGAAGCAGTACACGGAATGCTGAAACAAAAATATCGTCTACTAGACCTAAAATTCGATAATAAAATGTTACCCAGAGTCAGTAATTTTTATAGAATCGCATCATTTCTTCACAATCAGTACAACAAACGTCTTATTTCTACTCTATAGAGTACTCAGACGAAATTGTTGAAATGATTAAATCTCGAAATTACACTAATAATACACTTGCTGATGAAGTCGATAAAAAGGGTTGGCAGCGAAAAAAACTTCCTTTCGAAACGATTTTGTCCTCTGATTTGATCGACTTTCCAGAAATGACAGAGAAAGACCTGAAACTTTTCTTTACCGGTTCTTATCAATATAAACAAGCAGTATCATATCTAGCAGAGACGATTGACGAATCTGATAATATGACTATCCAGTTTGTCAGAGATAAAACCAATATTTTAAAGGCTCAAGTGCAATCTCCTCATATTAATAGAAAAGTGTACAAATGTTTCATTGAATATAAACCTGATACTATTGGATGGAGTGGAATATCAAGATATTGCTGTGAATGCGCTAATGGATTGAGGACAATCGGTTGTTGTTCGCACGTTGCTGCAATTATTTTCTATTTAGCATACGGGCGATATTTGGCTAAAATCTCCAGACCAGCAGCAATACTCAACACTTTATTTAATAAAGATAATATTACTCCTGTGATTGATGAAGATAGCGACGAAGACTAGTCACAAATTAGGAGAACAATTTTATTTATCATTTGTAGTAGATTAATATATTTAATTGCAGTTTTAATTGTTTATGGATGAAATATCAGCGTTGAAATTAATAAATAAAAAAAATTAGATTTTTGAGCAAAAAATGGTTTTTATTTTTTTTCAATATGTAGTACCATTTTTAAAAATTTCGAAAGGCCATAGATTCATAGGAAATTGGATGAGGAATTAAAAAAAATATTTTCATAACTGTGTCGTAATGGTAAGATGCTTAAAAATTGAAATTAAAAATATAAACTCGTTTTTTTTTAGGTTTTTGTGAGCCGAAATAGCTCTTATTTTTTTTCCAGATAGCTACCATCAACCCCCAAAACATATCCAATTTTCAGATCAATCGAATAAGTACGCTCTGAGAACATCATTTTTTTCTAATTTTCAGTATTTTTCGATTTACTCCGAAGTGGTTATAGATAAAGACCTGAAACTCGCAGCATCGAAGTATCTCATGGGTACAAACATACCCTGAAAAAATGAGCCCGATCCCTATCTGGGGCTGATTCGGTATACTTATCGTCCCACGGCCTTTCACGTAATCAAAGAAATCCGCCTTCCATTTGATGGTATAATAGGAACAGATATGCTGAATTCATTTAGCTGTAGTATAGACTATAACACCAATACACTCACTATTAACAAGATTCAAATACCATTACAACTCCATGAACCGACTTATTCTCTCCCGCCTAGATCTGAAACAATGATTGAATGTTCTGTCTCTAACCCCGAAATCAAGGAAGGTCTGATCCTAGATCAAACGCAATTCGAAAACATTTTGATTGCCAATTGTATAGTAAAAGTTAAAGATAATAAAAGAGTTAACGTCTCCGTGATAAATACCTCCGACTCACTCATAACGTTTAAACCTAACCTGAACATACCACTTCTTCCTATATATTCGAATGAAATGATATATGCGCCTATTAATTCTACTACAGCACATTGACGTGGCAATACTGACACTTACCTACGCACTCAAGAAGTGCTAAACTTACTCCGAACTAAGCATCTAAACACAGAAGAATCTAATGCCTTATATGATATATGTTCTGAATATTCAGATATTTTTTACATGCCCGGGGATAAACTCACGTTCACCACCGCGGTTAACCATAAAATCACAACCACCACACAAAATCCGATTCACGTAAAATCATATCGCTTTCCAGAAGTTCACAAACCCGAAGTAGCTAAACAAATAAATCAAATGTTAGACCAAGGCATAATAAAATCATCTATGTCTCCTTGGTCTTCAGCAATCTGGGTGGTCCCTAAAAAATCAGTTCTTATTAAATGATGCGATGGACAACATATCATTAGCTGTTAAGAATGTTTCTGAAATTGTTAATTCCATTTCTTTTAGGAATAACCTAGATGAAGTATTGAATGTACTGCATGCTCATCTATTAATATTCTCACATAAAATGGAAGACATTGTAAATAGCATTTTATTCGCGAAAACTAACACACTTCATCCGTCAATTCTTACTCCACAACAGTTGTTTAATGAATTGATGAATAATGTCAAAAATCTACCGAAACACAAGGAATTACCTCTGGATCTGAATTTAGATAACATCCATTCATTGATCAACCTGTCAAATATTATATCATACTTTCTCGATGATAAATTAATATTCGTGATCAAAATGCCTGTGGTTGATTTAGTCACGTATAATTTATTTAAATCTGTACCTATACCAGTTCCACATAATAGTAAGAAACCGAACTCTTTTGCATTTATAAAACCACACAAACCATATGTAGTAATGAGCGAAGATCGCAGTACATATT
Organism: Antheraea yamamai; assembly: GCA_036509395.1. NCBI lineage: Eukaryota > Metazoa > Arthropoda > Insecta > Lepidoptera > Saturniidae > Antheraea > Antheraea yamamai. The sequence continues at coordinate 10,318,807 of AP028443.1, read as the reverse complement.
TTTATTTAGATAACTTAGATATAATGTGTAAGCTATTTGTAAGCAAACTCTTTATTTATAAGTCTATTGATGTTTTCAGTGTAATAACTAATCCAACTTGTGAAATTAACGTAATGACCAAAGCTATCGATAGTATCCCTAACAATTGTGAAACAAACTTTATTTTTGGCAATGTAAATATATGGCACAAATTAAACGGTAATAAGTGGATATTTACCCAATCGAATCCTGTTAAACTTACAATTAATTGTAACAAGGATTTTGTTAAGGAAAATGTCATTTCTGGAACAGGTATTTTAATTTTAGAACCGAACTGCAACGCACTTTGCAAAGAAACTAGATTAGAAGCAAAGGAAAATGTAAAGATCATTACCAACCCTATTATCTCAAATTTTAATATTATAAATGACACATGTTGCAATATAGACACATTTTTAAAACTAAATATTAACATCTCTTCATCTAAAATTGATAACGTAAATTTAGATAATGTTCAACTTATAGACATTCCCGATTACACAGCAATCAATGATGTGCCGCTTCCAGATGACACTATCCTCAATTACACTGGATTTTGTATTAGTATAGTTACAATAATGATAGTTACAGCAATAGTTGCTAAACTAAGTAACAAATATTCATTTTTAATTAGTCAACGAGATGAACCGGCTCCCGAAAATATATCTCTTCCACCCTCGGCTCCAAACACACCACCCCATCTACGCGCTACCTAATTTCTTATAATATGAATATTAGGGTGGCCCCAAAAAATCCGACTATTTTTTTTTTTTGAGTCTCGGGTGAAAATATGTTAGTTTTTGATGTTTTAAGAGCTCTCTCCAAAGGACAGCTCAAAAAAAAAAATTAAATCAGGAATATTCATCATTGTTTTTAAAATATGGTATAAGGTATGGTATGGTATAAGGTAACTATTTTATTTTTTTTTTTAAATTTTTTGCATCTAACAATTTTTCTAACCTAAAATTTTTTTCATGAAATCATTGCATATGCTTAAATATATTGTCAATAATTTAGAGTTTTATTTAAATTTATTTACTTTATTAATCTAGCAATTGTTGCTAATAATAATACTAATTAATATACTTTTTTCATAGATTTAAAATGAGCTCTCGGCAAAGATTACGATCAGAAAAGTCGCAACTCGGTGAATGGTTACTGGGACAATATATTACTAAATTGAATTACTCTCAGCTGCCCACAAAACGTTCAGTACTTAGTATTGTCCTATATTATCACTATGAGCATCAAGAAACAATGAACGAAAGTTTGAATAGGACAACAAAAGAAGTTTTAAATATTTGGGAATGATGAGAACGTAATAAAGGATTTTCATGTTAAAGAAAAAATAAATAAGTTATTTACAGTTTGGAAAAGCTTGAAAAAAAAATCGATTGAGGTCATCTAAGACTCAGAAGCTGAATGAAGTTAAATTTTTAAATTCACTCGAAGAATTATTTGATATTTCACTAAAATGCTTATTGCCTAATAATCAAACTCACAATGAGGCTCCTACGTCAACTGCAGTGACTTTGCACAAGAATATTGAATTAAGTAAGCCTCTTTCTCAAAAAAGTAATTTATCTCAATCAAGCACATCTTCCCATGAACTTTATGCTTCTCCTCCTAAAAAACAGCCCATTTCTCCAGGGCTGTCATCAATGTTTGATCGTACTAAAACATCTCATCGAAACGGTGTACTTTTGATGTCGGCAGTTTCAGCAGCTTTAGACCGTAAAGTCTCAGATGTCACGGTAAGCAAAGAAACTATTAGACGCACACGACAGAAGCACCGAACTGAGACAGCATCAAGTTTGAAATCGTCTTTTTGTCCAAAAGTTCCTCTCACAGTACATTGGGATACAAAAAATTTTAAAGCCTATAAATCTACTGAATCAGAAGACCGTTTAGCAGTGGTAGTATCTGGTCAGGGAGTTTCAAAAGTGCTTGGTGTCATAATAATTGAAAAGTCAACAGGTTTAAGTCAGTCAAATGGTGTTTACAATTTAATCAAAGAATGGAATCTTGAAAGTAATATCATGTCGATGGGATTTGATACGACTGCAAGTAATACTGGCAATAAAGTTGGAGCTTGTACTTTGCTGGAAAAAAAACTTCAAAAAAAGTTACTCCATCTTGCTTGTAGACATCACATCTTGGAATTAATTTTAACTGCAACATTTGGATTATTGCTAGAACCAGTAGTCAGTGGCCTTAATATTAAACTGTTCGAACGTTTCAAGAATCAGTGGAAAAATTTTAATAAATTTGATTTTGTAAATGGAGCAGTTGATGATGAATATGATACGGTTAAATTTATTATCAGTCAGCTAAAAACACAACAACCTCGCGATGATTACAGAGAATTTTTGAAATTATCATTGTTGTTCTTCGGAAAAACAACTGATCATAATGACCAAACGATGCGAATTAACATTCCCGGAGCTTATCACAGAGCCAAATGGATGGCAAAAATTATTTATTGCCTGAAAATATATTTTTTCCGCAATCAATTCAGATTATCGGCAACAGAACTATCAGGCCTTGAGAAATTTAACAAATTTGTAACACAAATTTATTTAAAAGCTTGGTTTTCCTCGTCTAACGCTACATCGGCACCACGAAATGATTTGCAAATGCTAAAAAATTTGGTAAATTATAAAAATCAAGATGAATCCGTAGCAGCTGCTGCGTTAAAGGTATTTTCTAGACATCTTTGGTACTTGAATGAACATTTGGTCGGACTGTCTTTCTTCGATGATCAAATTTCCGTTACGACTAAAATAAAAATGGTTTCAGCTTTAAACAAAAAATCTTCAGAAAAAACGGTTGAAAACCGATTAATTATTGATCTAAATCAAATACTGGACAAAGATATTAGTGACTTTGTAACGGAAAATACCAAATATTTTTTCGAGTCCCTAAAACTTGATGATTCCTTTTTAAAACTACATCCTCGTTTCTGAAAATCAAATAAAAGTTATTTAGAAGGATTGAAGATTGTTCAGGGGCTACAAGTTGTAAATGATTCAGCTGAACGTGGGATTGCTTTAATGCAATCGTATCATGATACTGTGACTGACGAGAAACAAAAACAATACTTATTGCAAGTGATAGAAGAGAATAGAAAAATGTTTCCAAACGCTACAAAAACAAGTTTGATAAATCATTTTGATATAGCTACAAAGTAAAATTAACTATACTTAATATATTTAACAATACATTAAGATTGTTGAAGTAAATTTTTAATTCTGTTTTTAATTTGGTTAAGTGTTGAACTAAAGTAAAATTTTTATAAGCGTTAATTAATATATAAAAAATACGTTAATAAAAAGTTAAAAAATGTTGTTATTCCAAATAATGTTAATAATTGACTATTTTTGTGTTTAAAGTTTATAAATATGTTATAAAAAGTTATAAAAATTTAATTAAAATGTTTATTTTTGAAAAATAAATAAATTTAAAGAGTTTAAAAAATTATGATTTTTTGACAATTGCACTATAATCGTAAAAAAAAATTATTTAATTTTTTTTTTGTTTCTTGTGCTTTAATTCCATTCTTTGGTATGTCAAATGCAAGAAAAAAAATATCAAGTTCGTTGATATTCATATTCAGAAGTAGCTCGAAAAGATATAAAGTACTTGTCTTGGAAACCTTGAAAAATTTGGAGCGACCTTTAAATATTAAAATTTCGACTTGAGATTTTCAGGATCTTTATCATTTTTCTTGTAGAAAAAAGTAAAATAATGAGAAAATAATAAAAAAAAAAAAAAAAAAAGATTTTTGACGATTTTGGAAATTTAAAAAAATTTGGAGTGACTTCTTAAAAATTTTCTTTTGAGCTGTCCTTTGGAGAGGGCTCTTAAAACATCAAAAACTAACATATTTTCACCCGAGACTCAAAAAAAAAAATAGTCGGTTTTTTTGGGCCTCCCTAATGAATATATATAATAGATTTCCACAAAACCCATTATTTTCGGAATGAACTTATTCTCGTAATTCTGGACTCTCTTTCAAGCAAACTCACTTCAACCGTGAGTTCACTTTTGTTGGGGGAGGTGTTATACCCCCCTATTATTTACCACTTCCCTTACCTCTTCACTATTCCACCTTGTCAGCTTTTCTGCTTTTTGTCGCGCTGACATACCCATCCCCGACAGTCAGTCCGGTTCTAGATCCCATACACGCTGGTTGACAATTCAATTTCAATTTCTTTTAAATGATTTAATTAAGTGATCTAATTAAATATAAAGTGTATTTCAAAAAGTGTTTTTTTTTAAAAACCATTCTGCGAGTTCGCGGATAACAGTACGCTTGCACCATCTTTGGCATACATCTATAGGTACCTGACCTCCTACCGTGGGCATCGTAGTAACAGGTTTGTTGTCATTCCATTTTGTTATAGCAATACAATTATCAGGGCTGACAACACGTATGGTTAATCTGGATCCGGATATCGTAGTAAAGCTACATTAACAAGTAAATCGTTGCATTTCTGAAAAGCGGCTATGTATTTTTATGTATGCACAGTTTGTTTTTGTGTTAGACGGGCTGTCATCGGTTGATTAATTTATCGAAGTCTCTAATAAATTTGCGGTAATAACCGATGAGGCCTAAAAGCTTTTTATTTCTGTTATTGTACGGGGTAATGAGTATTTTAAAATAGCTTGGATTTTATTATTATTGGGTTTTAAGCCGTTATTAATTTATATTAATATTTTAGCTAAATGACGGTTTATAGCCTATAATTGCTGCTACGCTTGGTTAAGTTGAAGTCGATAACCGTATTGAGGAAAATTTTGAGGCTTATATGCAAATTGTTGTTGTTGACAAGCTGGTAGTCTTATCTGTCTACTGGGTGGCATACCGAATTGAAATTTAGGCTGCGATTGATTTGGGTGGAAATTACTAGGTCCATTTTGTGGGTTCGGTAATTTCTCGGATTCTGTGTAAAAGTTTGAGATTTCATGATTTTATTTCTAGAATTGTACTGATACTTTTTTTTTCTACTTTTACGTTTCTAACGTATCAGAGCCCTTAAAACGCACTATACGAAGCATCTCTTCTGGCAGGTTGTATATAAAAACATCCGAGCCGAGCCTGAGGGGATGGGTCGGAGGACCCATCTCCTCATTGCAGAGGTGAGGTTGACGAGGGGAGACGACTGGTTGTGTACCCAGTAGTCTCTCTATAGTAGGACAAAGCCTGGCGTTCACTCGCCACGCTGCCGCAGGGGCGGTTTCGATCCCTGGCCGCCCCTACTATGCAGCGGACGGTACACCGAGGGGTTTTAGTCCGTGCGAGTCGGACATAACCCACTCTCTCCCCCGAGAGGGTGGCGTATCCATAAATGATTTCCACACGTTAATAATAAAAAAAAGGTTGTATAAAAACACATTCATCGACATGTCGTATGTAATAATTTTACGTCGACGTAAATTAACGTCATTAATAAGATTAACTTCGGCGATTAGAGTGCTTTTAACACGCTGTATTACAAAAATCAAGATATTACTCGCCATTATTCATTCAAAGTCTCTAATTCTATTGCTATGCACTCTTCACAGCGTAGCTCACTGAAATGTTGCTCAAGAGCTCGTTTTAATTCTGCCCATGTATATAAATCTTGTTTTTTACTAACGAGAGCTGCTGCTCTACCTGCTAAACGTGATGTGATTATATGAAAAACGTATAAATCCTGGTCTACATTCCCTATAAACTTGATGTATTTTAAAATTTTATTCCAACACAATTATTAACTTATATCTAATTAAAATAACTTACAAAACACACTTCGATTCTTGGAAATAACGTTGTAGAGATTCTAGACACTTATAGGTAAAATAGTGAAAAGGATAAGGTTTAAGACTGGAAATAGCGACTTAGGTCTTACTCACAGACTGCCCATATCCCTCGTTGAGTCTTTAAATGCCGTCCTCAGTACTCGCTTTATACTTTCAGTATTCTTGACAAATTTATTTGCCTCGAGGATTCCCGTAAAACACGTGAAAACGTACGTCGCGCGGTACTAATTTAGAGTCTGGCAGTGATGAGAATTTAGTTAAGAAAACTTATTTTAACAGAATCTCCAGTGAAAAATCTAACCTTAATTATCTATCAAAATTTTAATCAGAGAGCTTCTGATAACCCCTGTTTCAAAAATTACAGAACCACCCAGCGTGTCTTGGTTGGGAATTTCAGTCGCTTTCTGTTCAGACCAATGCTAACATGATTGAAGCTGTAAAAGCAGTAAGAGAATAGAAAATAGGTCTGAAAAAAGCAGTTAAATTGTATAGTGTTCCAAAAACTACTTTGCAAAGGTTTGTGCACAGTGACCAGCCTCCTGATGAGGTTGTAAATACTAGTATAGGAAGAAGACCTGTCCTGCCAACTTATCTTGAAGTAAACCTTGTATACCTTCTCGTTATGGAAAGTAAATTTTATGGCGTCAGGATGTTCGTAAAATGGCCTATCAGTTGGCTGTGAAAAATAATATTGAACATCCGTTTCGAAACAACATAGCCGGGCGAACTTGTCTTGATCATTTCTTATTACGGCAAAAAGATAAACTGTCTATTCGATCACCAACAGGAACTTCCAATGCTCGGGCTCAAGGTTTCAATAAAGAAGCAGTGGATAAGTTCTTTGATCTCCTTGAAGAAGAACTCCTAAAACATAATTATCCTCCAGAGATTATTTTTAATGTCGACGAAACAGGACTTTCTATAGTACAAAGTAAAATGGTTAAAGTAATTGGTCTGCGAGGGAAAAGACAAGTAGGTAGCATAACTGCTGCTGAGCGTGGATATTGGCATATTTATTCCACCGCTGTTAGTATTTCCACGCATAAATATGACGCAAACGTTGATGAAAGGAGCTCCACCAGGTTTTATAGGTAGATGTCACCCGTCAGGATGGATACAGGCAAACCTGTTTACTGACTGGTTTCATCATTTTGTTGAAAAGACCCACCCGACTGACGCCTGTTTTATTAATTCTTGATGGTCATTATTCACATACACGTAATTTAGATGTTTTGATGGCAGCTAGAGCTAACAACGTTACAATTATAAGTTTACCTCCACATTCAACAAACAAGATGCAACCTCTTGACAGGTCTTTTATGGGTCCTATGAAAACTTACTACAGTGAAGAAATTAGACAGTGGTTACTTAATTCCAACCAGACGTTAAGTCTATACGTAATATCTGAATTGCTGGGACGTGCTTATCTCAGGTGCCAAACATGAGCTATTGCTGTAAATAGGTTCAGAACAACTGGTATTTACCCGATTAATAGAAACGTTTTTACTGAAGTCGACTACCTAGCAAGCTCAGGTGAGACGATTCTTCAACCTCAAGCTACTGATAATGACCCTCATCTACCGTCTACCAGTACGCATATTGCAGTTCAAACGACACAGCCAGAACTTCAACCAGGCTCTAGTGGACAGGCAAATCAGTCTTCTCCGCAAGTGATTGATAGCAATCCTGTTGTTCTTCCTGAACACATCTTACCGGTGCCGACACCAAAGAATAAAAGATCTAACAGAGGTCGTAAATCATCTTTCGCTACTTTATTGACCGGGTCTCCTTACAAACAGCAACTTGAGGAATCAATCAAGTCTATAGCGCAGAGAGGAAGAAGTCGGAGAAGAGGTCAGGGAAGAGCTCGTGTTTCTTCAGGTGACACTGTAGTGTCAGAAAATGTGATCGCGCATGCCCAGCTCACAAATCAAGATGACGCTTGTTGCATTTTTTGCTCTGAAAATTACTCCAACGATCAACAGGGTGAAACTTGGATTCAGTGCCAATCATGTTGTGGGCACACATTGAATGCTCAGGATGTGACGCGGAGGATATTTGTAATTTTTGTATGTAAATTTATTTCATACTTATAATTTGGAACCCGGGTTTCATAATACCAGCACCAGAGCTTCGAACACATTTTTTTTATTTTTCCAATAAAGCAATTTTTTTCCTATAATGAGTGATTTTATTTTATAAATTAGTTTCTAATATAAAAGTTAATAAGTTTTTAAATATAAAGAAACAGTTTTGTGATGATAGTGAATAGTTTTCTTAAAATACTCAAAAAACAAAGTGGGGTTCCAAATTACCACCCCCTCCTCTACCTTTTTCTGCCCCTCAATCACAAATCCAGGAGGTTGTTCCATATAAATATGTTCATTAAGATTTCCATTTAGAAAAGTCGTTTTAACATCAATATGTTCTATATCCATATCGTATTCAATTCCAATTGCAATAAGTAAACGTAAAGTGCTGTGTCTTATGACAGGTGCTAAGTTTCTTGAAAATGAATACCATATCTTTGTGTAAATCCTTTAGCCACTAAGCGAGCTTCAAATCTTTCAAAATTACCGTCAGGGTCAATTTTTCCTTTAAAAACCCATTTACTTTGAATAACATTACCGGTTTTTAGTCTATCAACAAGTTCCCAAAATTCATGCAACATGAGTGAATTATATCCCTTAACCCTTAGTAGCCTGATTTACGAAAGTGATTTATTTTTAATATTACTGTGTTTGCTTGAGGGTCTAGATGAAGGGAAAAATAGCTAAAAAAATCACAATATTTATTTTACATATTTATTTAGAAAAAAAAAAACAGGTATCAATTTTGATACTTCAGGCATTAACGCCATAAAGAAATCAGATATACCTATGCATGAAATAATGCGAAACATTGATTGTTTTTATTATCGCATAACGACACTTTACACTTTTTACAGAACCAGGAGGTAAGTTTCCTATAATTATTAAATTTACACTTATTTCTAGAATCCATAAATATTTTTTCATGACCAATACAATCGCAACGCACGTCAGTAGAGGGTAGTACTTGTACACATGTCCGGGGTCTTTTAGAAGGTACTGTAGTGTCTTGTCGACTGTTGGTACTGGGTTTTCCCCTTTTATTTTTCGAGTGACTTTGATATCTACATAAAGTATCGGCAAGCTCAGTTCTAAAATCTGCTAACTTCATAATATTCTTCTGAAGTTTTCCTTTCATTGTGTTTACCTTTTTGTATAGTACCCAAGCATTGATGACAGTCATGTCTAACAAGTGGTAGAAGAGCCTCGTTGTCCACTTTCTCGACTTTATGCGGATGCGATATCGACCAATGAAGCTATCCATCAAATCAACACCGCCCATGTGTGCATTATATTCTTTTATGACCCGAGGACATGATACTTGAACATTGGCTTTTAGTTTTTTTTCGTAGCGTATAGTATCCGCTGGTTCAGCGCCAACATACGTGGAAAGTAATAGTACTTGTTTGGTGTCTTTCCAACTTGTGGCCGAAAATTCGTGGCCTTCGTGAGAGGCCACATTTTCGTGATATGTTACTCTGGGTACGTTAGACTTCATAATTTCCCGTTTCTCCGGCAACTTGCACGTCTTTCCAAGCCTGTTTCTCTGTACTGTTCCAAGACAATAAATACCTTCGTTGGTCAAGTAATGTAGCAGAGGAATATTCGTATAAAAAATGTCAAAATAAGTTATATGATTGACGTGCCTTGGTACTGGTCGTAACAATCGAATAACTGTATTCGATACAGCTCCGAGGTCTGGTTCGCCAGGTAAACGGTCTATGTCCTTAGCTCCTGAGTAAATCTCAAAACTGTAGGCATACCCAGACAGAGAGCATAAAACGTATAATTTGAATCCCCACTTATGGGGCTTGTTGGGTAAGTATTGTTTCATAAAATGTTTAATTTTAGTTGAACACATTTGATCGTCTAGTGATAGACGATGCTCAAATGGTACAGTAATAAATTTCTTGTTCAAATAGTCTATCACTGGTCTTACTTTATGCAGTCGGTCGTGCTGGGGATGATCAATGGGCAATTGTTTAGAGTCGTCATTCATGTGAAAAATTTGTCGAATTTTATCAAATCTGTTGCGATTCATTGTTTGTGCTATGGGTTCAAACTTTGTAATGTTTGACCAGTATGACCTGACACTAGGATAATGATATACACTAGTAAAAATAAGAATTTCAATAAATTTACGTAATTCTAAGACAGTTACAGGTTCTGTAAAGTTGGGATTCTTTTGGACACTTATTTATACTTATTGGACATGACAGTAATAAATTCTTGGCTGGTTTATAAATATTTGAAAAGAAATGAAGCTCCATCATCAATTCTGAATTTGTGTCACTATAGACTGGAACTAGCTGAGGTGTTAGCCAATGTCAATAATGCAGCTGTATTCTGTAACAAACGAGGAAGACCCCGCACCAGTAACAGTGTTGAAATGGAACTTCAAGCCAAAAAAAGGCGAGGGCCTGTTCAACATGTTCCACCTAAGGACATAAGGACAGATAATGTTGGTCACTGGTCAGATGACTGTGTTCGCAGCAGGTGCAAAATGCCTAGGTGTAAGGGATACACACAAACAAAGTGTGAGAAGTGTGGAGTAGCCCTTTGCCTTACTAAATTCAAGCATTGTTTCAAAGAGTTCCATATGTAATTAATGTAAGTAAATGCATGATGTTGTATATCTGCAACATAAGGTTTTTTAATAAAATAGTATAAAAATAATATATTTTTTATTTCTTTCTATGTCTCCCTGCATTAGAATGTACAAGTCTACAAGATATATTTTTTTCAAGAGGTCAGAATAAATCATGCATTTAAGGAATATTCCTCTTGCTCAGCTTCTACCCATTCTTTTGCTTTTTCACTTTTTATAACTTCATTGTATGTTCGTGGTTCATTTTGTCCCATTAATGCCAGTTCAGTAAAATAGTTCACTTTATAATCCTTGAACCAAATGGGAGGTTTTCGGATTCGTACAGGTCTAGAAGTTTCAGTAAAGTTTGAGTCTGATTCCATTGGTTCTGTACATCGAGTTTCTTCTTGATTATTAATCAATATTGATTCACCTTGATCATTAGATATGACTATTTCTTCATTATAAGATTCATTCATAATTGGGTCTCCTATTTCAGAATCGGCAGATGATAAATCTGGTGTAGCATATACAGCATTATCATTTTCATTTGAAGTGCTTGAGTAATACTCAGTGACTTCAACAGTATCTATTAAATCATTGAGATTGACAATGGTATTGTTAGTTTTCAATTCAATTCCTCTAATAATTTCAATAAATTTTACAGAGCGTGCTTTAATCAATTTAGTGCTATCATTTCGCTTACCAAGTCTATATCCTTTATAGTATGATCACAATACCCCAACATAATGTAAGGTTTTCATTTGAGATCAAGTTTTGTACGCTGCGAATGTGGAGTAAGTGCATAAGCTGTACTACCAAAGACTCGAAGATGACTAAGATTTACTTTGCGATCAGACCACAGCTCTTCAAGAGTCGCTTTAGTTAAAGCAGTAGTTGGACTACGATTTTTTAAATAACAAGCAGTGTTAATTGCTTCAGCCCAATATTTTTTCTGTAAACCACTATCTTGTAATATGGCTCTTGCTTTTTCCATTAAAGTTCTGTTTAAACGCTCACTTACGCCATTTTGTTGAGGTGTATACGGAACGGAGGTTTCATGAATAATACCACATTGCTTAAAATAATTCTGAAAACTTTTATTATAATACTTTGTGCCATTATCACTTCTTAAAGGCTTAATCTTCAAATTAGTTTGGTTTTCAACGACATTTTTGAATTCTATAAAAGTATATAGAACTGTCGTTAGATCTTTATGATCAATAAAATATATAAATGATTTTCTCGTAAAATCATCAGTAAAAGTAATGAAATATCTACAACCACTCAAACTCTTGACTGACATATGTCCACAAATATCTGTATGAATCAGATCTAATTTAGTCACGTTTCTATGTGCCTGACCAAGTGGAAATGATTTGCTCTTCTGCTTTCCTTCAATGCAAGGTTGACATGAAGTTAAATCTCCATTTGAAAAGTTAATACCATTGGTCAAAGAATCACGAAGAGTTAACATATCTTTGAAACTTAAGTGTCATAGTTCCAAAGAATTATTTTTAGATACAAAGGCTTTACCTTCAGTGATAATATTATGCTCTTGGTTATTTGTGAAAGCAGAATACCATTCCTTTTTCAGATCAATTATGTACATACCATCTACATTAGTAGCTGTCAAATCATAGGAACCAGTCACACACACACATTATCCTTCCTGTAAACATAACATCTATTAGAACCAAATATTAAATCATAACCTTTTGTTGCTACTTTGCTAACAGAGAATATATTAGCTGCTACCTTGGGTATTTACAAAGCATTAGTGAGCATTAGTGATAACTTTTTCAACACTATTATTTAACATTATATTAATGTTTCCTATTTCTTCACTATATATCTTTTCATTATTTGCAGTAGTTATTTCTGATTTATTATAAGACATATAATTCAGCATCTAATCCTTTCGATAAGTCATATGATTGGTGCATTAACCCATAATCATCCTTTTTAACTGTTAAATTATCTTAATATTAATATAATTATTTCTAACCATGTTTAATAGATATATTACAATTTACATACCACATATTATATACAATGTATAGTATATAATATGTGGTTTATGTATATTATACATAAACCACTTATCTAAGTTCTTCGGTAATTATCTAAGTTTAAACATACTCTTGGAGTTTTGTTATTAAAACCTTTATTTTTTGTTCAGAATGTTTGTGGTGAATGATCTTGTGTATATAAGCCAATCAACTATTTGTTAAATAATAAAAAATGTTTCTAAAGAGTTCAGTAAATTGTTACCAAGCTTTATTAAATTTCCAATGCCAGGAGACCTTAATGTTATCAAGCAAAAATTTGAGGAGCTAGGAAGAAGCCCTCGTAATCATGGGCTACATAACATAATTGGAGGCAATTGATTGTACCCATATTAAAATTACTCGCAAAGAGGCAATTCTCACTCAGAAGCATATAGGAATAGAAAATGATATTCTTCAATTAATGTACAAATAATTATTGGGCCTAACATGGAAATGTTTGATATTGTGACACGGTGGCCAGGTAGTTCTCATGACAGCAGAATATTTAGAAACAGAGAAAGAGGTATTTTAGATGGGGATAGTGGTTATCCATCAATAACAATTATGCTAACACCTCTCTTGTTACCCCAAACTGATGATGAAAATAAGTATAACTATGCTCAAATACGTACACGGAGTACAATATAGAGATTTTTAGGTATATGGAAAAAGAAATTACCATGTTTACAGTTGGATTGAGGTCTAAACTTTCGAATGCAAACAATATTATTGTAGCTTGTGCTATCCTACATAATATAGGACAAATGTATGGTGATATGTATGAAGATGATGCGGTATTGCAAATCAAAAAAGAAAAATCGGTGTCCGTTTAACGATATTGTAGCTAATTAGAATAGCAGTTACGAAATACGTTTATGAATGCAAAGGTCGTCGTAAGAAAGCAGATAAAAAATCCGTATGAATAAGAGGATCCCTTAAAAATATCGAAAAAGCTAAACAAACGAGTCAACCGGGAATAAACCAAACAATGAATAGCAGTGAATGCTTTTCTGACATTATAACTTTTAAAGATTGGACCAATGACAATCGAACGATACGGATAATTTAAGTACAGTAATGCCACAGTTATGTTGCTATTTTGACGTTCTCTTTTTTATTTGCATAATACCCAAGTTTTTTGTAAGTCGTTGAATTAGATGACTTGAATCTTGCTCAGCACAAGCTAAGTGAATGCTAAAATTACAACTATAAATTTAAATTCTGGACTTAAGGGTGAGATTAGTCTGAATGCGCTCTATAGATTTCACTCTTAGTGCTCTGCAAGCCTTAAATAAACTTCCACTCAAATTAAGATACTGTAACATAAACAAACGACGCACGCGCGCACACTCCGAGCCCCGGCGCTACAGAGGCACTTCGTACATACGAACACTTTCTGGTCCGTGTCTTTGTACTGTGAGCATTGTTATGTGGTGTATCAATTAAAAAGTTTTTTTAAAAAGTATCAAAGTCGTTTCATCTGTTATACTGGCGAACAACGTGAGGCCGACTACGACGTACATAACGAAGGCAGGAAGAGTTACTACGTATCCTGTTAAGAGTCAAAAAATTGTAAGCGGGACCAAGGCAGACATGACGACTTTAAGTGATGCACAACTGGCTCACCTGATACATTCCATAACATCTGCATCTACACGCAGAGGTTCAATGGCTACTTGCACACATACCTACGATGGATCCGGTGGCCAAACACGCAGAGGTTCAATGGCTACTTGCACACATACCTACGATGGATCCGGTGGCCAAGAAGACCTGGAAACCTTCGTTTCAGCAGTGAGCACTTTCAAAACTGTTGAAAATATTGCAGATACTGAAGCTTTGATGGGTATCCCACTTGTTTTGCACGGAGAAGCGGCTATATAGTGGCAGGGGGTAAAAGACAACATCACAACTTGGGATGACTTTGTGCAACGATTGCGTAATGCATTTGCACCAAAGAAGCCTGCATACGTCCTATACAAGGAGATAATGTGTGAGGAGCAGCCGCCGAATCTGGCTACAGAGCGATTTGTTGCAAAGAAGAGGATGCTGTTTTCCATGCTGCCGCCACCAAAACACACGGAGACACAACAGGTTGATATGATTTTTGGCCTTTTACATGTGAACATAAGGGGGCATATCACACGCAGTACGATATCTACCTTTGATAGTTTGATGGAAGTAGCACGGGGTATAGAAAATACCATAGAAGAAAAATCGACAAACCAACAACACCTACCCAGTCAGCCAAAGCATTATAAAAAGTCGCGGTGTACCTTCTGCAGATTACCCGGACACACATTTAATGACTGTCGGAGAAGATTGAAACAGGAAAAACTACCCGGTCCATCTAAAGTAACTTCAATGGAGCCTGCCATTATATCGGAAGCAGTTACTCAGATGCCGTCACCTTCGCAGCCAAGATTTTCCTGTTATGGTTGTGGCGCACCTGGAGTGATCAGATCAAATTGTACGACATGTTCTGGTCGCCACCACTCCCAACCAGCACCATCTAACTTAGGATTTTGCACAGTAAACATTCAGTCAGACATAAAACAGAGGCCGGTCGTTTTTATAAACATTTACGGAATGGAGGGTAATGCTTACCTCTGGACACTGGAGCCAAAATGAGTGTTGCTTCATACGATTTACATTGTAAACTTCGGGAGCTAGGGCTGACGTTTGGTGAAGAGATTGCCAATGTTACTCTTGCTGATGGTATAAAAAGAAACCAGAAGGTATATACCATTAAAGTACCCGTACAGATACAAGGAAAAGTTGTAATAACACCCTTCGTAATACTGCCTGAATCAAGAGACAATCGTACACTGCTTGGGATTGGCTTTATACAGGATGCAGGACTGATTATAAATTTACCGCAGTTTACAATGACATTCGTGGAGAACCCAGACATGGTATACGAGTTGTACGAGGAAGGCTTTACTACGTTCGTGCCGAAAGAAGAAGTTGTCACTTTTACCACGATTATGAACAATGTTAAATTGCCATCTCCAATATCCTCGTTGTCCTATACACCACCAAGCTCACCGGAAGCATCAGAAAAAGTTGCTGTGGATGCAGTATCAATGTCGGAAGTAGCTAAAAGAGACGCGGTTCAGCAGGCCGAGAAATATGAGCAACCTAAACCCCACTCACCGATAAAGACACCGACTAAACAACCGAAATTATTCGATGGTTATTCACCGGTTTTAAATCAACTCTGGTATGATTCCCGAAAAGCTATCCATGAATCCAGCCTTACACTATCCCCGCACTCTCGGGAACTTTTTGATGGAACAGTGGACTGGGCATTGGATATCGATGCTTTCGAAATTGTGTCTAGCAGCATCAACACGGACCAGAATCGTGATCTCCAGAAACTTTTGTTTGAATTCCACGACGTGTTTGAGTCGAACGGCAAAGCCGTAAATTTTGTTCAACATACTATTGATACTGGCAACTACGAACCAATTGCTGTGCCGCCATACAGACTTACACCGGGACGCAAAGAGATTCTTAGGAAGGAAATAAAGAAAATGATTGAGGAAGGCATTATAGAGACCTGTGTATCTCCATGGGCAGCACCAGTGGTGATGGTACCCAAAAAGAATGGAGAAATGAGAGTTTGTGTGGATTATAGAAGACTGAATGCGATCACTGTCCCTGATACCTACCCTATACCACTTATAGACGATCTACTACACGAAGCGAAATCAACACCTTTCATGACCACTTTAGATCTGAAAGCTGGCTACTGGCAAGTGAAAGTTAAGGAGGAAGATCAAGACAAAACTGCGTTTATCTGCCCTTTCGGAATCTATAAATTTAAACGCATGCCGTTCGGCTTACGAAATGCCCCTGCAACATTTCAACGACTTATCGATCAATTTCGTACTGGAGTCGATAATATCAAGTTGCTGGCTTATTTAGATGATCTGATCGTCTTTTCGACCTCGTTCGAGAGCCATCTTTGTGACCTGAGAGACGTTTTCAAGCAGATGAGAGTATACAACCTGACTATTGATAAGAAGAAATGTAACTTTGTCGTTCCAAGAGTGAGGTACTTGGGTCACTACATCACTCCCGAGGGACTTCATGTTGATCCAGAGAAAGTGGCAGCTATCACCCAACTGCCTCTTCCAGGAAACTTAAAACACCTAGTTTCATTTTTGCAGGCTTGCTCACGGTACAGGAGATTTATAGAGAATTTTTTCCTGATTGCAGAGCCTCTTACTAGGCTTACCAAGAAAAGTGTACAGTGGAAATGGGGTAACGAACAAACGGAAGCATACGAAGTGTTAAAGCAAAAGCTAACATCTGCCCCAGTACTTAAACAAGCCGATTACACTAAACCCTATGTTATAAAGACTGACGCCAGCAACTATGCTATAGGAGCCGTTTTAGTCCAGGGGGAGGGCCAGGATGAGCATACAGTAGAGTATGCCAGTCGTCTGCTAACTAAGGCTGAAAAGAATTACTCTACCACAGAACGCGAAGCGTTGGCAGTGGTTTGGGCATTGAACAAATTTCGTGGCTACATAGAGGGAGTACCTGTAACTGTCGTTACAGATCACCAAGCCCTAAAATGGTTGATGACTATCAAGAAGGTTGGCGAGATGGGCATTACTCTTGCAAGCTTATGACGTTACTATTACGTATGCGTCGGGGAAAACGAATGTGGTAGCTGACGCACTGTCACGTCCTCCGTGTACCGAAAAGCTCAAAAGGGATTGTGGTATTTGTTCGGTATCTATAGATATACCACCACGTGATCCGAGCGAAGTTAGAGGAGAACAATTGAAGGACGAATATATACGAAAGATAGTTACGATTTTAGAAGATGTGAATAAGCATGAAGACGCAGCCTATTGGAGTAACAAGAGCTATGTTATGAACAATGGTCTACTCTATCGCTACAACCCCAATGCAGACAGGGATGAAGCTCAATTGGTTGCCCCAGAGCATGAATGGGCCAACGTGTTGTCCGCCTACCACGATAATCCAATGGCAGGACACTACGGAGCTGAAAAAACGTTTCAAAGGATTTCATGTCGATACTATTGGAAGGGGATGCGAAAGTATATAGAAAGCTATGTGAAAAATTGCATCACTTGCCAACGTTATAAACCTTCCAACATGAAGCCAGCTGGCTTGCTACAAACGTCTGCAATGTCTAAAAGATTTGAGGTTATATCTTTTTACCTATTTGGACCGTTGCCACTATCACAAGATGGAAAATCTTGGATATTAATAGTGGAAGATTTAGCGACAAGATGGATAGAACTGTTCGCCCTAGAAAAAGCAACAGCGGAAAGTTGTGCCACCACACTTATAAATGAAATGTTTTTACGATACGGAGTACCACGTAGGATGGTTAGCGACAATGGCCCTCAATTTGTTAGCTCTGTGATGCAACAAGTAACCTTTTGTCTAAACATAAAACACGCTTTCACACCGGTTTACCATCCTGAAACAAACCCCGTTGAAAGAAGGAATAGAGACTTAAAGACTCAGCTTGCCATGCTTGTAGAAGGAAGACATACAGACTGGCCAACTAAAATTCCAGCTATTCGTTTTGCGATGAATACTGCAGTGTGCTCTTCAACTAGCTATACCCCTAGCTTACCTAACGTTTGGAAGAGAGTTGAAAACTAGTGATGACGTCCTTCACGATCTAAGAGCCATAGTATCGAGTGAGAATTTTATCGCCGAAATTACTCCAAAGCTTATGCAACTTGCTGAAGTATTGGAAAGAGCCAAAGAAGTACAAGAAATGAAGGAGGAAACGCGAAAAATCCTGGTAGATAGGACAAGAAGACAGGGTCCAAAGTACCAACCTGGAGAGTTAGTTCTAGCTCAAGTTCATTCGATTAGCAAAGCAGCACAAGGAATTAGCTCTAAATTAGCTCCCCGCAGGGATGGGCCTTATGTCATTATCAAACAGCATGGTCCATCCTCATATCAATTGGCACACCCGGAGGATTCTCAAACAAACATTGGCATTTATCATTCTTCTGCTCTTGTGCCTTATCAGGGAAATCCTGCTAATCTACGAAAACCTTCACAACCAATTAGGAAGAGAGGTCGACCTAAGAAAACCTCAATTGGCGCTGCCAATGTTTTTTTAGCAAAGAAACGAGGACGACCGCGGAAGGCCAACAGTCATCCTCTTGCTGCAAAGGACTGTCCCCTCGTCGGGACGCCGTCGGATCCAGAGGGGGAGATTGTAACATAAACAAACGACGCATGCGCGCACACTCCGAGCCCCGGCTTATCCGCCATGTTTAACCAGCACACCGACGCACGCATACGAAGCGTCGCGCGTTATAAAGCCGAGCGCTACGGCCTACGCAGTCAGTGCTGTTGTGTACGGCGAAGCTTCCGCACCTAGTGGAACTAGCTGGACCAATAGCTCAATAGGGACTACGCATGCGAACAGAGGCGCTTCGTACATACGAACACTTTCTGGTCAGTGTCTTTGTACTGTGAGCATTGTTATGTGGTGTATGTGTGTATGTCAATGTCGTGTCAACAACAACATATTTGTTCCTCTGTGAAATTTATTATTTTTACATATATAAGTTATAGAAAGCAGCTATGTATGGTCTTCAAATTTGAAAACAAAATTTTTTCATTTGTGTTTTAACGGTTTTAAATCTAAAACACATATAAATACGTAAGTACAATAAGATTGCAAATGAAGAAAAATCTTGACATATTGTA
The DNA here is from genome assembly GCA_036509395.1 of Antheraea yamamai. NCBI lineage: Eukaryota > Metazoa > Arthropoda > Insecta > Lepidoptera > Saturniidae > Antheraea > Antheraea yamamai. The sequence continues at coordinate 10,299,533 of AP028443.1, read as the reverse complement.
TGTCAACTGATACTAATTTGAATATATTTATTGTATTAAGTTCATGAGTGGTTCTATTGGATTTGGTTACTCTTCCGCTACATAAAGAGTTTTATTTATATACATTATAAAATCCTTTTATTGCTGACGAAAATGTCAAAGATTTGCGCTGGCTGTAGCAACAAGATTCCTAATAAAGAACTCTTAAAGTGTCATGAATGTTCTGCGATATATGATATATCTTGTGCTAGAATACATTTAAACGTTTTTAATAATATGACTAAAAACAAAAAAGGTTCTTGGATATGTCATCCATGTAGAAGCAAGCTCAGTACAAGCAATACCATTTCACCAACTCAACTTGTTTCTGAATATAGCAACTCTGGTTGTAATGCCAATGACTATCAACCACAAAATAGTATTATGGATGGTAATTTATCACCTGATTGCATTAATGTTACACTACGCACGAAAGTATGTAATGAAACTGATAAATCTATTTGTGCATTTCATTCTGAAGACGTATTGCGAACATTGATTAGGCAAGAATTAATGGATGTTTTATCTGGTTACGTGGATGTTAATTTAAAAGAACCTTTAGAAGGAATTAAAACTATTAAAGAAGAACTCTGCAATATAAAAGAATCTATGGACTTTATTAATGAAAAATTTTAAGAATTAAAATTGGAATGCCTATTAAATTTTAAAAAGATAACTAACCTAGAAACCGAAAATAATTCCCTCCAAACCTCAATTAACAACTTAACTACTCGTTTTAACCAAATGGATCAATTAAGTAGGACTACTAACCTAGAAATACAATACGTACCAGAATCAAAATCTGAAAACTTAATAAAACTGATAGAACAACTTGGACGAGTGGTAAAATGTCCCATATCAGAAAAAGATATTTACTACTGCTCTCGTATTGCTAAGAAACTATCGGAGAGCTCTCGTCCCCGCACCATACTTGTGAAATTAAGCAGTCCCCGCCTTCGTGATACATTACTAGCGGCTGTTATGAAACATAATAAGATTAATTCGAAAAATAAATTACAGTCCTGTGATCTAGGAATAAAAAGCATACATTCATCGCCTATATATGTCACAGAACATCTGTCACCCGAAAATAAAATGTTACATGCAGCAGCAAGACAAAAGGCTAAAGAACTCCAATTTAAATATGTTTGGGTACGTGGAGGCAAAATACTTATGCGTCAAAATGATACACATCCATGTGTTTTCGTGAAGGACTTGGATACTTTAAAAAATCTTAAGTAATGTTAGTTTTAAATTTTAATTTTGTTAATGTTTCTTTTTTATTTTTATTTGTTGCGTAATCTTACTTTAAAATAGTTTAAAGCAGTATAATTCGATGTTCTCAATATTTATTACCAAAATATACGGGGATTGAATACTAAAACAACTGAAGTATATTTAAACGTATTGAATAATGATTTCGATATCATTTGTCTTTCTGAAACTTGGCTGTACTCTTCTGTTTTTGATAACGAACTTTTTGATGAAAGATATTTAGTATATAGACGTGATAGGGAAACTAGCAGCTTTCACCAGAAAATATCTGGAGGCGGTGTTCTTATAGCAGTTTCAAAGAAATTAAATTCAAGGCGTTTGTATGATTTTGAATCTGGGTGTGAAGATATTTGGCTTAGCATTGATGTACAAAATTCTCAATATATTGATAAAAAAATGTATATATGTTGTGTATACCTTCCACCGCCTCTACAAAAAAAATGTGTGCGTGTACTAGTGTACACACGTAAGAAGTGAAACTTCTTTAAGGCCTTATTTTTCGCAAAATGATCTATATGCAACTTTCCAGAAATTGGTTAAATAAAGTTAAATTAGATAAAGTTTAAACAAAAGGATTTTATTATCATAGACATGAATAAAAATAATACAATTATTTCACTTTAACTTTTTGCTACTAAGATTATTACAGCATTTCATTAATTGTAATAGAATTATTACTATCATTGTCATCGTTATTATATATTTTTATAATTAATGGCTTATGGTAACTGAAATATGAAATATATGGTTTACATTCCACGAAATTTAGTGACCGAGTAAAAACTCCATCAATTGTAGTGCCAGATCTTGTTGTTGACGTTTGAGGACTGTTTTTCATGGATAAATTCAATTTATCTTTCAGAAATTCAACTAGCTTCAAAGATTTTTCCGATGCAAAATTGACATTAAAATCTCCACTTAAAATCATCGGTATTTTATCATTATTGTTACCGAGTAAAGAGGCACCTCCACTTGTGTACGGCAACAATGAATGGTGAAGAAAATTAATAATATCGTCCAACTTCTGATTAGGAGATATATACAGTGCAACAATCAAAATTTTTATCCCATTTTCCATTTGGCATTGAGCCATACATAAATCACCAACTGCTGATGCTAGTGACCCATGAAAGTCAGGAGAAAAAACAGAAAAATCTATCGATGAAGTCACAACGTTAACAACATCATTAGAATTATGATATATTCCTACACCTCCTGCTCTCGTGCTCAGCCGTTTAAATTTTGCGATGCATTTGAAATTAGTGATGTTTACTTCACTGTCATTGTTCAGCCATGTTTCAGATAGAACTAAAATATTTGAATTTTTCACAATTGAATCATCCAGGTCATCTATATGAGCTCTAAGACTTTGACAATTGAAAGTAAAAAGTGACAAACCTCTTCTTTTGTTCATGAACTTAATCAAATGTTCATTTATAGTTTCTACTTTATTCAGAGACAATCGTTTAAATTCCGCTTGTAAATCGATGGTGGACGTTGACGTTCTTCGACCATGATAAAATGTTTTGTCATTATTTGGAGTCGTTATATACAATCCTTCAATACTCGTAACACGGGATAAAGCAACATATAACAACGATTGGCTGTGATGTTTCTCATATTCATAAACAATTTCCGGAAATGTGCTGCCTTGTGATTTATGAATGGTAGTAGCACAAGCACAAACCAACGGAATATGAGTACGTTTAACAAGTATAGTTTTGTTATTATTGAGCGGAATTGTAGAAGATCTTTGTACAATTGGTACAGCCATTCGACTGATATTATTTTCTGCTGCGTGACCCGCTGCTTTACGTCTCAATTTTTCACCAATTCGAGGTAATGCTGGAAATTCAAGCCATGCTATTTTAACTACTCCATCGATATCGGTTTCTGCATGAACTAACTTCCCAACAGCACCATTTGCTAATCCGTCAGATACATCAATGTTTGTAGTAATCATGTAATAAATATTTATTACAAATGTTGTTAGGTAAGGCAATCCATTTGTATCAATTAAGGACATTTTATGTAGTTTTTGATGCACAGAAGTCTCTTGTTCCTTGGAAGTACATCCACTATAAACATCTTTTGCAGTAGAAATTATTTTTTCTGAATAAGAGTTCAATATTTGATTATTATACTCAGTGACTGCGTGATTTGTATTAAATAATCGAATACCTTGAGGACACTTAGTTGCAGCTTCTTCTACAGAATAAAAACGAGATTCAATAACAGATATTTCAATTTCATCGAGACGTTCACCATTCCCGATTTTTGTAAATATTGACGAAAACTGTTGATTGGCTTGACGCATAACTTGATCTAGTTCATAAAATTTAAGATTTCGCCATAATATTGGTCCAACAATAGTCTGTTTAGGTTGCTTGTAGATAGGAGTAGCGCGAACTGGAGGTAATTGACGTAAGTCTCCGATAAAAATAATATCTAATCCTCCGAAGTTCGATTGAAAGTTACCAGTGATATTTGTTTTAATCTCGAATCAATTTTTATCAATAATTGAGCGCTGATCATGCTTATCTCATCAATAATAATACCTTTAACATATTTAAACAATGTTCTATATTGCTGGGCAGTTTCGTTACTTAAAGGAAGCAACCTTGATAATGATATTTTCAAAGCTGTATGAACAGTTGTTCCTGCGATCGCCACTGCAGCTTTACCCGTTGAAGCACAAGTTATATATGCATTACAGTATCCGTCATTGTCAGTGTAACGATTATAAATTTCCATCAATAGTTTAATTACGAATGTTTTACCGCATCCAGCGGGGCCTGTAAAAAATATTTGAAATGGAACATTATCTGATGATAAAAGATGATAAATAACATGAAGCAATAATCTTTTTTGTTTTTCATTAGCCATTCTCATCAAATTATAAAAATCCTCGTTGGCCATTAAATTTTCCCTTCTTTTTGCAATAATTCCCAATTTATGTAACGTCGCTAAACGAATATCATCATTAACGATGGCATCTGAATTGTCATACAAATGCTGAAATGGATTTTGCTCAGCAATAATATTTTCTTCCGGTTCATTATCATCATCAATTCCATCCTCACGACACAAATCACGACAAATCTCTATAGTTTTGAGAATATCTAAGCTCGATTCAAATTCTTGTCTGCGTTGTAAAATCAAATTTTCATTAGTAGTATAAATTTCAATAAACTTCATTTCAGCTAAAATTTCTTCATCTTCACTCGTAAACGGAATATGTAAAGTTACCATTTCCCGTTTATAATCTGACAAATTTTGAGACATGTTATAACTGCGATAACGAATTATTCGAGGTTTTTGCCGTTTTGTAACTTTTCCATCGCCGTGAACATTATAATAAGCAACAAATTGAGCAAGCGTGACATCACTTAATTCTTCAGGCCTTTTTTGATACTTTGTGAACCAGTTCTCTTTCCAAATGTCAGTTGAATCATCATCAATTCCCATTTCATCTAGCTCTTTAGTGGTTTTCTTGAGTTTTTGCCGCTCCTCCGGCCACATCGTTGGAATATAAACTATAACAGAAGAGCTTTTCGACATCGGCTCTCTTAAAAGGTACCAGGCAGCTTCTTGATTTGGTATTTCAACACTGTTCAGCATCTCAACTCCCAATTTTCTTGTGATTTCCACAACATCGAACTCCGGGTGTTCATCCATACATTTGATGATTTCACGTTGTAAATTACTTATTCCGCGATTTGTTTTATTGACATACTCAGCTACATACTGGGCACACGAATATTCCTCTGTTATGAACTGGATGTCCATATTCGATTTTACCAGATTTAGAATAAACGGATTAAATGGATTATGCCATTTCTCACTGGGTTCGCGTTTTATGAAAACTCTTGGTCTCTTGATTCCTGCTCGAAGTATATTGCGATATTCATCATCTGATGAAATATTATTTTGCTGATAAAAACTATCAAAATCCTCATAATCATTATTTTCGAGATTAATTCGAATATTTCTGTAAGATTGCAAATAACGATTAAAACCAATTTCACCCTGTTGCATAGGTAATAAAATTTCTGTAGAACGAGATGGCAAGAATGGAGCTTCAAAACGACATTGTTGAGGTCTATGAGCCGATATTCTTTTGTAACAGGTGAATGAGTGCTTGTGTGTTTGTAATTTTATATGCCCTGATGCTTCTTTCGATGAAATCGAGATAAGATGATTAATCAATGAAATTGCATCCATTTTATTCTCGCCTAAAGCATCATTCGGTGCATTTGCAAGCCACAGTAATGTATGAGCATGTGGACTACCTCGGTGCTGAAATTCAATTCTTTTGAAATAATGCATCACATAATATTTTCCAAACGGACTCTTCTTAGGAGACTGTAAAATATTCAAGAGTACGTTTACCAGTTTATTAAAATAGATTGCGCACGTTACAGAATCTTCATTAATCAGAGTAACTTTTTCAAGATAGTGTAATTCTTCAGCATCTTTTTTTGATAATTCGGTTCCATTATTTTTCAACTTATATAATAATTGAAGTAAATCAGTCCATCCAATTTCATTTGCACTAATAGTGAGAAATATTGTTGGTTTACCTAGCTGTCTAATCATTGCAAATAAATTTTTCTTTTTATCAGCCCAGTACCATAATGAATTGGGAATTGATTTCAGAAATGCAAAATTAGTTTCAATGCAATTGTTGACATAATCTTCATTTTCAATTTGTTCACGTGTGATTTTTGTGTCTTTTCCTATATGTTTGAAGGCAACTGTTAATGAATCACGAACTCGAAGTCTCATTATTTTCATTGCCACGTATAATACATGATGTGGAGTAACAGCACGACGGTCTGAGCGTCTAAGTTCACTTGTAGCCATTGTATATGGAGTTACTCGTACTCCATCACGAAACGTACGAAATTGGCCCAAATAAATTGCAGGAAAAGACAATTCCTCCGCGTGTTCATCAAAAAGTAAACTATGTGGAAGATTTTTTTCTCCTGGGGCTAATCTTAAATATTTTTCTTCATTCCACATCAATGTTTGCTGCTGAGATACCAGACTTTCTTCGATTGGTACGTGTTCGCTTATTTCATCTTGAGGTATAGTATCAATGTCATTGTTTTCGAAAAAGGATTCATCAATTTTGATATCATACATAGTATATAATGGCGACTTTAATAAAAATTGAAGCCAAATCTTTATTGTACCTTTGTTTATTATACCATGCAAATAACTCGATTTATGGATTTTCTTGCGTTTAATGTGCACATTGATACAGTGATCATCAGATAAACTTCTGGGGAGAGTACGAACCATTGAATCAATAGACACTGGAACATTGATTATTTGTCCATAAATACCATACTGACCGTTAACGTGTCTTAATCTCCTAATCTGCATGAATGGGATTCGCGGAGAAATCAATCGTTCAGATACTAAGTCTAATGGCGGTAAATAATCGGGCTTCTTCGGAAATTTGAATCCATTATAAGAAGCCATCACAGGAATACTATTATTATTTAAAGATGCTACACAGGTATTACAGAGAGCAACGTCCTTTATATCAAGATGAGGAACTATTGTTTTCAAGATTGCATCATGTTGAAGGGATGCAGATCGTAAGTCATCTTTAAACCACAGTCTTTCACAAACTGAGCACACATAACCAAATGAATTTCGAACAAATTTCTTTTGAAATTCATCATGAGCCAGATGATGACGATGAAAATCCGTGTAAGCCAGATGATTAGTTTCATGCTCTGATTGTTGAATTGATGTTGACTCAACAAAGTTCTGACTTTGGCTTGTGTGTTCTTGGATCTTCGCTTTTTTTCGGGTTCTATACTCTTTTGCACGCTCTGCGTCTGATTTTTCATGTTTTCGATGATTCACTATTGGAGTTTCTTTTTTTTTCCGAGCTCTATACTCTACCATTCGCTGTGCAGCTGTTTTTGGATAATCACGGTGGATTGAAGGAAGATCACTCGTTGTTTCAGGTTCATTCACACAGTCATGGCTTGTGGTAGCGATTGATGCACTGAGTTGTGAATAATGCCGATGATGGACATCAACTTGTACAGTAATTGCATTTGAAGATTCCTCAGGATTTGTGGATTCTTCCATTATTGAATCTAAAAAGAATTAATTAATCAATTTACGAAATAAATCATAATTTTGATCGTAGATAACTGAAAAACTCTTACCTGCTGATTGGATCTTCGCTTTTTTTCGGGCTCTATACTCTTTTGCACGCTCTGCGTCTGATTTTTTATGTTTTCGATGATTCACTATTGGAGTTTCCTTTTTTTTCCGAGCTCTATACTCTGCCATTCGCTGTGCAGCTGTTTTTGGATAATCACGGTGGATTGAAGGAAGATCACTCGTTGTTTCAGGTTCATTCACACAGTCATGGCTTGTGGTAGCGATTGATGCACTGAGTTGTGAATAATGCCGATGATGGACATCAACTTGTATAGTAATTGCATTCGAAGATTCCTCAGGATTTGTGGATTCTTCCATCATTGAATCTACAAAAATTAGTTAATTGATTTACAAAAATTAATAACATATTTCAGAATTTATACTCTATGCCAATTAATTGATGTTCATTAAATTAGCAGTCGTATTAATTAATAAATACTATTTTAATGAAATCATATACATTGACCGATAGTTACAATCAGAAACTGAGGTTAACCTTAAATATCTTAAATTTAAAAAAACAGAGTGTGTACGATAGAAGAACAAATGTGAAGTGAGTCTTTTATATTACGGTGAAGCATTTTAATTATTCATCAATCACTTTGTGATTAGCATAGATTGTGTTCGATGATCGCCATGCCGCCTGAACGCAGTACACGCAACTACGGACAACGACAACGAGAAAGAAGGACAGCTAGAAGAGCGTATGTCTCACTACTCTCCAATACCGGAGACATAGAGATACAAAAAAAAATATAATATACTGAACCCCAAGTATATGTCGAAACCAGTACTTAACTTCATTTAATTCAACACGGTCGCCCATTCAGATAAGTTAAGAGTTGATGTATAAGCTAATAGTAGTATTAATACACGTCTCAAACTGATAAACAAGATGGACGACTTAGTTTAATTCGTTTTTTATGAGCCAACAAGAAGCGCTAGGCATGGGAACGGAACGCATTGTGCCTACCTATCCACAGATATTAAATTACTATCATAGAAGAAGTAAGGTGAAAAATTCGTTATCTATGTACAGTTACCGATTTGTTATCTGTATTCGTGCAGTCGTATTTGTTACGTCAATGTGACAGTTCGTTGGCTCGGTAAAATATAGAGATCCCAAAAATGTGTATTGCATATTAATTTATTCTATATCTCTTAATATTACAACGATTTAAAGTGTCACTATCTGTCTTCTATACTTTACTGTGTGGACCAAATAGATTTGAATGCCGTGAATGTTTATAAAAGCAACCTATTTGGACGCTAGGTTTTGACGGATTATTTATCACTTGAAATTTTATTCATAAATTTGCGTTATTTGACATTATATTTTATAATATTGGTTACATCTTACGCAATATAGTTTGATTGTTGTGTATAAGTCAAGTGTATTAAAAATAATAACTTAGAGCATTAATTATAAGTTGTCAAAAAAATAAATACCACAATCCCATCCAAGTATTAGAAAAAGAGATATAATTACTTACTTTTGTTAAAAATCCACTGGAATTAGAATTAAAATAAAGCCTTTGATTTTGTTGATCACTTTAGTATTGATATATTATTTATCACGTTGCTATTGCGTTGCAGAAATAAATAAGGGTGCAAGAAAAAAAACGTGGCTTGACCCTCTCACGATTCTGGGTGACTGGAAGGGGACTGCACGTGTATTTTTGAACGGTAAAGTCTAGTGGTGGGAGTAAGTCCGCTTAAGCGACATGCTATCCCTACTCCGTTGGAGAAAGTGAAAGTACTCTTCGTCTGAACCAACCGTGGTAGGGGCAAGAAAAAGATGGCGCGTAACGGAAAAATGTGACGCGTAACCGAAAAATGTGACGGTAAATTTTTTTCCAACGCCGATAAAGAAGTTTCACTTCAAAAACCTATTTAAACATTTTCTTGATAATATTAACAAAACTATGGAAACACCTAAACATGTCTTAATACTCGGTGATTTTAATTTACCATCCATTGAGTGGCATGAAGGAGAAGAAGCATTCATTAATATATCGATGACAAGTAACAAAACTTTTGCTGAAAGTCTCATTAACTGTATGGCTCTAAATAACTTTCCTCAATATAATAACGTTACCAATGACAGAAGGCGCATTTTGGATTTAATTTTAAGTAATTTTTCAATTGAAGATGTCGCATGCAGTCAAAGTTTATTAAGTAGACAAGACCCATCACATCCGCCATTATTATTTAAAATTTCTAATCTAGATTTAGATTATATAAAATCTAATAATGTAGCGCGATTTCAATACTTCAAAGCAGATTATGACAGTATTATTAAGAAACTTAGTGATATAAGCTGGGATATTGAGTTTACAGATTTTGACAATGTGGATTCCATGGTAGGTACATTTTATAAGATTATTGGTAAAGTTATTCACGATTTTGTACCTAAAGTAATACCAAAAAATAATAAATATCCTAGTTGGTATACAAACACTATAAAAATAATGTTGAGGGAAAAAAATAAATATAGAATTAAAATAAAAAAATACCATAACCCCCTAGATTCCCTAAGTTATGATTTATTAAAACAAAGATGTGAAAAATATACTAGGGTTTGTTACAAACTTTACCGGCCGTAGTTCAGTCAATGGTCGGCGAAGAGAGAGCATGGGCAGCAGTCATTACATTCTGCGAGGATGTCGTCTCCAACAAAGAGAACGCGGAACGCGAACGAGAGAGAGCGGCCAGGACGCCTGCCATACGCCGCGGGCGAACTAGAGGCCGAAGGAGAGGCGGAGGCCTATATCATCAGAGGCCTCCCTGATATTCCCTCCTGGCAGTGAATGCGGGGGCGTTCACTGCCACGTAAAGAGGAGGACCCGTGGCGAAAAAAGCACGGAGTAGCCGCAGCTTTCAAATGAAGCATTCTGGAGAGAAACTGCTCTCCACGAGAGGAAGATCCCCGGAACTAACATCCACGGGCGATCTAGCGCGCGACCAGGGCTGCGGAGCATGCACATCGTGAACCCGCACCCTGGTCCACTTACGCGCAAAGCGGCACAGGGGTTTTTAGTCAGTAGGAGTCTGACATCACCCTCACGTTGTCCCCCGGCAGCGTGAGGGTATCCAATGTAGGATTTTCCCCTGTATAAAAAAAAAAAAAAAAAGGGTTTGTTACAAAAATTATATTGAATTACTTGAAAAATCTCTCAAGCGTAATCCAAAACTGTTCTGGTCTTTTATAAAAAATAACCGTAAAAACTCTAGCTCTTATCCTAATCCCATGTATCTTAATAATCGTGTAGCATCAAATGGTTCCGAAATATGTCCTTTATTTGCTCAAGATTTTTCATCGGTTTATTTAAAACCTAGTTGTAATAAAATGCCACCAAATAATCCTATCCCTTTCCATAATTCAATATGTTTAAGTTCAGTTACAATAACTAAAGATGAAGTATCCAAAGCTCTTAAAAACTTAGACCCCTCTAAAGGTGCTGGATTTGATGAAATTCCATCTGTATTCGCAAAAAAATGTGCTGAATCTTTATCTTATCCATTAAGTATTATATTCAATAAGTCCTTACAGTCTGGTATATTTCCAACACTATGGAAACAATCGTTGATTGTACCAATACCCAAGACTGGAAAAGCAAACTATATAGATAATTATAGACCAATATCAATATTACCAGTCTTTAGTAAACTGTTTGAATCCCTTTTATATCCCATTATTTTCTGGCATGTCAAATCAATAATTGCAGAGAATCAGCATGGTTTTATGAAATCTAGATCTACGGTGACCAATCTTTTTCTTTATCATCACGGTCTAGTTAATTCTGTAGATAACCGCATCCCTGTGGATGTTATATACACAGATTTTTCAAAAGCATTCGATTTGGTGGATCATGAACTACTATTATTCAAATTATCTTCTATGGGTATTACTGGAAATTTACTAAATTGGTTTAAATCGTACTTAAAAGACCGTAAATCCATGGTAGTTGCACATGGATTTTCATCTTCTCTTTTCCCCATCTATTCAGGAGTCCCTCAGGGTTCTCACCTGGGTCCAATCCTGTTTAATATATTTATAAACGATATTACATCTTGTTTTAAACACTCTGATTTCTATTATATATTTGAAGTCAATGTGCTGACTGTGAAGACTGTGCGCCTTTCAGATTTGATCAAGTTGGCAACTCGTTAAGTGGAGCTTGAGTTTCAGCAGCCTGCGGAAGAAAACGTCTATAAAAATTAATTATTCCCAGGAATCGGCGTAATTCTTTTACGTTTTGGGAACGGGATATGATTGAATAGCTGTTATTATTTCTTTCAGCAGTTGTATGCCATCTGCTGATACTGAATGACCTAGGAAAGTTACCTTGTTCTCGCCGAACACACACTTGGGTCTGTTGGTTAAAACGCCGTACTCTTTCAACCTTTGAAAGAGCATTTTTAAGTGCTGATAGTGCAGGCTTTCAGTTTCAGAAAATATTAAAATGTATTCGACATAACCGTAACAGAAATCCAGATCGCGTAAAACTTCATATATGAAACGTTGGAACGTCTGTGCGGCATTTCGAAATCCTAAAGTTGTATGATTGAATTCGAACATTCCAAACGGTGTTGTGATGGCAGTTTTCGGAAAGTCATCTTCGTATACACGAATCTGATTAAATATGCCTTTATTAAATCGACAGTGCTAAAAAACTTCTTACCTGCCAGTTGGTATGTGAAGTCATGGATGTGTCTTACTGGATATCTGTCCGGCATTGTTCGCGCATTCAGAGCTCGATAATCAGGTAACGTAGGCGACGACCTCATACATATTCGTTACAGAAGTATCGAGCTGTAGTGCTCGATTATATACCTTTGCGCATTGCAACGATTTCCCACAAATGTTAAATAGAATATGACGTAATTGATAAAATTCAGGGTATAACGGTCGCCAACGCAACTCCAAGTACCATCATTATGTATGAACTTGGCGAACAATTGCTACATTTTGATTCAGAGAATCAACATTTCCGGTGCTTTACTCACATTTTGATCCTTGGTGTACAAGATTTATTAAAGACCTTAGCATTATACAATGAAACTGACAGCGAAGAGCAAGAACAACAGTATAAAGACGAAGTTGACGAAAGTGCAGAATGTGCACCAAATATTACTGACTCACGTACTGCTATTACAAAATCACGCAGTGTTTCGAGTAAAATAAAGAGAAGTAAATTTTAAAGAAGTTCCAATCGGCTTGTGAAGCAGCTGGCGTGCCAACAATTCTGAATCCCATACTCGACTCTCCAGCGAGATGGAATTCCACTTATGATATGATTGGATTTGGTTTTAAAGTTAGAACAGGCATTAACATATTGTGTAATTCTATCACTGCATTGAATGCCAAATAGTCGAAAAAATATATAAGTTTTTAATAAATTTTAAACGAAACTTGGTGGAGAAAATATGTTACATTACCGTTTGTCATTGTGTCATTTAATCTCTTGCTCGATAAAATTGAATCCATGCTAAAACAATTACATGAGAAACATAACCGAACCGAAGTCTATGAATAGTCGGAGAGCTCATGACGAATTTTGAGAAGGTTCTTTAGGCAAGCTAAAATTGCAAAAAATTACAACTTTGTCAATTGGCGAATCCGGTCCTGAAAGTCATTTAGCGAATTAGCGGTTATTTTGCTACTGCGCAGCATATAACATTTGCAAAAAAAAAATTCAAAAAAATATATTTTTGGCAACTTGAATTTTTTTTTGTCTTTTAAATTACTATTTCTAGAATAGAAAAACAAAAATCCCAGACGTTTTTGTCGGTTATTTAGTATTGCCAGACGACCTTAAAGTTATTTTTTTTAAATTACCAAAAAATATTCTTTAGGCAATCTGAAATTTATATCACGTATTTATTAAGTAATTTCAATAATACCTGCAAATAGCCAGACGATTTTGCGGGTTATAATCAATTACCAGACGTTAATAAAGTTTGTAAATAAGCGCAATAAAAAGTCTTACGCGCTCCCGTAAGTGCGACAAAGATAGCTAATCGAGGCATGCTGGCAGCTGCCGGGGCCCGAGCTCTTCGCGCTGTGATTGGCTATTGAGAAACCACGTGTTTTCAGGTTACATTCGACACTGCGTTCACAACAAATTATTTCGTGTTAAAGCAATCAGAGCCTCGTGAAAAATTATCCAGTGTTTTATATCTTTTTTAAAGATTTTATTAAAATATATTTTTTTTTTTAAGATTTAGCATATATGTATGTGCATATATGACCTTGTAAATATCTGTGTATATAGTTTGAACTGTTTTAGATCAGTGTTGTAGTTATTTGATATAAAAATTAAAATTTTAAGGTTATGTGCAGATAAATCACGATGAATAAAACAAATTCAAAATGTTTTATTTGTAAAAAACGTACTGATAAGATAATTGTTTTTAGTGAAGAAACATTGCAAAAATGTAAAAACATTTTAAAAATTCGCCAAGACAATAATTTACGGTATAGTGATGTTGAATTGCCGGAAAATGTGACCCAAACAGACGGTTATCATTCACAATGTTATCGGCCTTTTTCAGCTTTGATGAAGTACCAAATTGAAAAAACTGTTGGTGCATCATCTCAACCATCTACATCTTCAACAGGTATTATTATAAACAAATTTTTGATTTATTTTTCGGAGTTAACTAATAATAATACTAAAATTAAATGACATTTAATAATTTTTTACTCAAATTCATTAAGACAAGAAAAATTAATGTAAGGAATTTTATATTTAGAAACTCTAAAAAATAATAAACGCAATTTTTTAAAAACAATTTTCTTGACCAATTTTTATTTCTAGAAAAATAAAAAAATTATGAGATGTCTGATAATTTTAGTTTCATAAATAATGAGTTTAATTTAAAAAATATTTTTACACAAGTGAGTTTAGAATGGTGTAAAATTATAATTCTTTCGTTTGTAATATTTCAATCGACCTTTTTTCTATACCTGAATAACGAATTTTTACCTGACTCTCTCAACAAGGCTGTTGGAGTTTGTAAATAATAAATTTCTATAGTTTTCTGTCGTAGCAAGTAAATTAGCCTTTACAATTTTTATTTTATTCATTTTTTTTTTAATTTTTTTCAATTTAACAGAGTTGAGTCTTTCTCATTTTTCTCATGTAAAAAAATCTTTCCTTTAAAATTTTAGTAAACACGAAGTTTAATATAAAACATTAAAAATTTAAAAGAACAATTAAGAAAATTATAAACCTACAGACTTCTGGATTTCATTTTTAAGTACAGAATTTTATTAATTTATAAGTCTATTAGATATTGTTTACAATATTATGATTATTAATTTTTATAGGTGATTCGTTAATTCGTGAAGATGCAAAGAAAACAACGTCAGCAGATGAAACACCACCACCGCCAGTTAATATAGAAAATGTGGAAACTAATCAGGAAAATGCTGAAATCCATACTTCATTGCAACATTTTGAACATTCGGAAAATAAAGATGCTACTGCAATCAACACGAATGTTTGTCTTTTTTGTACAAAATCTTCCAAAAAATGGAAAGGGCAAAACCAAAAATTGTGTGATCTCGATGTAGTAAGCTTGAAAGTAGCAATTGAGCCTTTTCTCAGTTTTGTTTCCGACACTGAAATTTTTAATAAACTTCAAGAAGTCCAAGAATCAACAATTTTAAAGGCTCATCGAATTTGTCGGAAGGAATACATAAATTCACTCCAATCCTTCGTTGATAAACCACAAACAACTTTCCACAAGAATATACAGTTTCATAAAGAAGGATTCGAAAACATTTGTCAATTTATTGATAGTAATATTATTTCGAAGAAGAAATGTTATTTTTTCGTGTATTTATGTGATTTTTATGAAGGTTCAGTCAAGGATGCAGCCCGTAAATATGGTCATGTTTATGATAATACTTTGTCAAAAGCTAATTTTGAAAGTAAAATCAAAAAACACTATGAAGGACAACTCAAATTTTCGATTTTTCACAATAAAAAAATTGTTGGTCCCATTGACCGAGTAATTGACGAGAATTTACATTCTCTATTAGAAGAAAAATCCATCCTTCACAGTGCGGCTCTCATTTTGAGGCAAAAAATTTTTGAGATTGAAAAACAAGCACTACCAGAAGAAATAAAAACGGAAGATTTGTTGAAAGGAGAATGCAACATCCCTGAAACCGTGAAAGATTTTTATCTTACAGTTTTAGCTGGTTCCCACAGTAAACGAAGAAAAAGTTTCGACAGTTATAGACTAAGTAACTCACTAGCTGCTGACTTGGTTTATAATGTATCGAAAGGTAAAATGAAGACCAATAAACAATCAAGTGGATTGAATACAGGTGTAGCATTTGACAATTTTGACCGCTTCGTAGATACTGCTTCTGGTAAAGACACATTACACGACACGGTGGGAATTATTTATCAGGATATCGTTGATAATTCTACAGCTGTGCATAGAAACACAGCAGATGATACTGAAGAAAGTATGATTATTATCGATCTTGAAGATGATGCTGATGGTGTTATTGACCACGAAGATGGAGCTGCTCATGATCATCTTATTCAAAACAAAAAACCTCGAAAAAGAAGAAGGACGTTTGAAACGATTCAACCAGACTTACAACCACTACACAAAATTTCCAAGATGTCAGATCTTTTATTACCTTTGACCGATGATCGACGTTTAATAATTCCACAATCATTGGATAAAATGAATGAAATTGATGCATTGTGGATGTTCTCACATGATCTTGATATTGAAGACACTCCAATGTGGGTTGGATTTAATTGTAAATTTATTGAAGATAAAAATAAGAAGAAACAAATCATTCGTTATCTTACACCGATAAATGAATCTCCAACTGATTCAAAAGTTGTTCTCGAGACAATGAATCAAAGTCTAAAAATTGCTGGTGAGCTTAAGCAATCAAGCATTAGTGTATCGTATGATCTAGCGATTGCTAAGGTTGCAATGAAAATTCAATCAGCCAAAAGTCCCACGTATGACAATTTGTTCATTCATTTCGGAACATTCCATGTAATGATTGCGTACTTTAAAGCTGTCGGAAAATTTATAGCTGGATGCGGATTAATGAATGTCGCAGTAGATTCTGGGTTATTAGCTAGTGGATCTGTAGAATCATTCCTTGCTGGCAAACACTTCAATCGTTGCAAGAGAATTCATCCAATTATGTCATTGGGGTTAGAAATGATGAACTTTCAATTATTTCTAGAAAGCAGAAACATCATAATTGGAGACGTTTTGCGTGCAGAACTTCTTAATTTTAACAAGGGTAGACTATCACTCACGGCAGTATTGGATAATCAATTCCCATCGCAGTGGAAAGAAGGCCGCCTCGTCTTATTGAAGAAACAAGGTCGACCGGCAGATTCCCCGTCTGCATACCGGCCGATAGTCCTCCTCGACGAGGCCGGCAAACTTTTGGAGCGTGTCATATCACGTCGACTGGTAAATCACATGACCCAGATAGGACCCGACCTGTCACCAGTGCAGTTCGGCTTCCGAGAGGGTCGGTCGACTGTTGACGCGATATTACGAGTCAAGGCCCTCTCGGAGGAAGCGGTTTCCCAGGGTGGAGTGCTATTGGCAGTGTCGCTTGACATTGCCAACGCATTTAATAGCCTCCCCTGGGAATGTATCCAAGAAGCGCTGAAGCACCACCGGGTGCCTCCGTACCTGTGTAGGATCATCGGGTCCTATCTGGAGGACAGACATGTGACGTGTATCGGGCAGGATGGCCTCTCGCATAGGAGGACAATATCATGCGGTGTTCCACAGGGGTCGGTTCTTGGTCCGCTCCTGTAGAACATCGGCTATGATTGGGTGTTGCGCGGCGCTCTCCTGCGCGATACAACAGTCACATGTTACGCTGACGATACTCTCGTTACAGTTCGTGGCGAATCGCTCAGGGACACTCTCCGCCTGGCGACCGCGAGTGTGGCACAGGTGGTACAGAGAATTCGGTCGTTAGGATTGGAGGTGTCTCTGAATAAGACTGAGGCCATCCTCTTTCAAGGCACACGCAGGGCGCCTCCTGTTGGTACGCACCTGATTGTCGGCGGAGTACGAATTGAGGTCAGGGCCACCCTCAAATACTTGGGTTTGGTGCTAGACAGCCGCTGGTCTTTCGGCGAGCACTTTAGTCAGTTGGCCCCCAGAGTCACGCGATGTGCGTCGGCTTTGGCGGGTCTCCTACCGAACGTCGGCGGCGCCGAGACCAGCTGCCGATCCCTGTATTTGGAGGTGGTTAGGTCCATGTTAATGTATGGGGCCCCGGTATGGCACGAGACCCTGACGGTCAGCGGCTCTGCGGTACTGCGGAAGTTGCAAAGAGTGATGGCCGTCAGGGTTATCCGTGGGTATCGTACAATCTCGTACGAAGCGGCGTGCCTACTGGCGAGCTCCCCACCTTGGGACCTGCTGGCCCACATGTACGCAGATATGTACTGGTGGCGTAAAAGTAAGCTGGCACGGGGCGAAACTATTGCGCCCAGAGAAGACGATGCGCACAAGGCCTATCTACATCAAATGATGATAGATATATGGAAGGAGAGGTTGTCCTCGCCCAGAGCTGGTCTGTGCACGGTGGAGGCCATCCGTCCTGTTCTGGCGCAGTGGGTGGACAGATCCCATGGAGCCCTCAGCTTCCGATTGGTGCAGGTGCTTACCGGGCATGGCTGTTTTGGTAAGTACCTGCACCAAACGGCTGGTAAGGAGGTTGATTCGCGGTGTCACCACTGCGTCGGATGTGACGTTGACACGGCCCAACACACACTGGAGGAGTGCCCGGCATGGTCTGCGGAGCGCAGTGAGTTAGCGGCGGTAGTGGGGAATGACCTCTCTCTGCCGGCCTTGGTTAGGTCCATGATCGACAGCGAGAGGTCATGGAATGCAGTACTCGCCTTCTGCGAAAACGTCCTCCAGCAAAAAGAGGAAGCCGAAAGGCTGAGGGAAAGGCAGCCAGATGCCCCGGTAATCCGACGACGAAGAGTCGGCCGCGGGCGGAGGAGAGGCGTTAATGCACCTCATGCATTGCCTCCCTAAGTAGCCTTCAGGTGACGGACGCGGGGGCGTCCGTTGCCGCACAATGAAGGCCCGCGACGCGAAGCACGGTCTCGGCCGCCGCTTCAATGGAAGCAGGAGGGAGGAACTCCTCTCTCGAGGCGTGGGTCCCCCGTTCGACCATCTACGGGGATCCAAGCGCGTGACCAGGGTCTGGAGGAGCACGTGCTCACCGCCAACCCTCGGCCCTGGATCACATACGCGCAAAGGCGGCACAGGAGTTTTTAGTGGGTAAGAGTCCCACATAACCCTCGCGCTGTCCCCCGGCAGCGTGAGGTGTATCCAATGTAGGATTTTCTCCTGTATAAAAAAAAAAAAAAAAAAAAAGTATTGGATAATCAAGAAATGTCAGAGCTCATGAATTCATATTTTGCACACCGAGAAGCCTGTTTAAATGGAGAGTTCGGTAAAACAGTTCAATTCTATACAACATATATAAATTTAATTAAATATTATCATTTGTTAAGTCGCAGTATCAGGACTGGAGATTTTGAAATATTTAAATATGTTTTACCTAAAATAACAAATCTATTTTTTGTACTTAATCAGCCGAATTACGCTAGGTGGTTAGTGAAATATCATGACAATTTATTGAAAATCGGCGAGACTCATCCGGAAATTAGTGAAGCTATGGAAAAAGGATGTTTAGGAATTCAGAGGACTGACAAATCTTTCTCAAGACAGCCTATTGATTTAACTCTGGAGCAGACTATCAATGCTGAAGCTGCTAAAAGATTAGTTGGCATTATAAATTTTACGAATTCAATCTCTGCTCGACAACGTTGGTGTAAAAGCCATGAAATTCGATCCAGTGTTATATCACATACATATGAAGTTACAGGCTCCAAAAACGCCAGGACTATTTTCTGGATTCCAGAAAAACCCAACATCATTATGAGTTACCAACGAAGAGATAGTCGAAATAATCGACCCCCTCTCAATCCACGACCTCAATACAACCGAAATTGGCGCGAACCTGAAGAGGAAAGGCTTCCCCAGCAGGCTCAGAATCAGCGTCGCCCTCGTCCACCAAGCCAGCGCAAGCGAGATGCCGCACGGCAGGACGCTTTTCGTGAGAATAACCCCAAGTCCCACCAAGCTTTGAAAGATATAGAAGATAAAATTAATAAAGCACTTTACTTTGGATTTGGTGATTCTCTAGCTGCCGAAAAGCAAGTTGACTTTTCTGTCCAAAAGACCGCCGCAATCGTCCCAGTTACCACTCGGGCTGTGGGGTTTTACACGCAATGGCTGTACAAGAGAGTTTATGAGCTGTACGGACGTAGACCTGATCGCATACCAGAATGTTCACCGTATGCATTTTATCGCGTATCGCTGGCCCAGTTTGAATACCGCTTGTTATGCGGGAAGGCCGCGCAGATTAATACGCTAGGCATTGATGCTGGTTTGTTTATCCGCCCACGGTTGGACATCGAACATCGAGATGTCATAAGGTCGATGGCTGTAACGTTTTCGCCACTCGCTAATTTACTTGCTGGAGTGGGAAACTTTGAGTACGAGGGAGAATCGTACTACGTTAAGTGTCCAAATGATTTAGTCATTGGCACTTTATTCTCGAACCTGGAACGCACAGTTACGGAAGTGGCTAATCCGCAAACGCCTCAAGCTGTTCGTCAGCAATTTTATGAGCTGAATCCGCTCCCATTTGCGAACTGGAACCAACCAGCCAGAGCAGGAGTGCGTCGACGCCTTGACGCGCAGCCACCCGTAGACCCAGGATTCCCAGTTTTACTCAATCCTCAAGAGTACTGGCCTGCAGGATATGACATTAATGCCTTGGAGCATGATGTCCATCAGGTGAAGAATTTCATCTCGTTTGTTGCCCGAAAGGAGGTGAAGATGCTATGTGAAGGAGCACTCATCGACTTCGAGTCAGCTGGGCACCAACGAATACTCGTCAGCAACACAGCAGAAGGTCTTAGGAATCCCGACCGTCTGTTTAACAATCAATGGGCTGATGAAGATTTACCGCAGGGAGATTTGAGCGCGTTCTGGACACCAGTAATGCTAAAATCACAAGACTTTTTCATGGGAACCATGAATTTAGTCGGTGAAAGAAGACAAGGCGTAGGTGACGCTTTTGCTTTTCGTTCTCCATTAATAGCTAGAGGACAAGCGCGTCACAGATGGACTACGCTAATTGATAATATGATTGCTTAACGCAACATTACCAGGCCCGGAACACAATAGGCCTGACGAAGAAGGGAGGAAAAACGAAACTCTTCGTTAAATTAAAGCCCGAAATTAAAATTATAGGCATCCCCCACATTCCGGGGGGCGGAAGGGGGTTGCTTAGGTTAGCGTAGGCCGGAGGGGATCTCAGGGTGGCTGAGGCGGAGGAGGAGTAAACCTCGGTAAAAAATCAATCTCGGGGTGGCGGCGGAGCGGCTTCGCTGTTCCGCTGCCAGCCGAACCCAGGGCGAAAGGGGCGGGGGCCCTGGACTCCCATTGCACGGGTTTGGCGGGCTGGGAGGCAGTCTCACAACCAGGCTGCCTCAGTCGGGTGTGGCGCGGGAAGCGCCTGCCGCCGGGGGTGTTGCGGAGCTTGCTAACGCAACCCCGGGACACTCCCATAGTGCGGCGTTGGTTGTCGTGGAGTTTTAGCCGGTTAAAGTCGCCGTATGGCACCACCCCTGCGTGGCAGCACAAAGGCTGGTGGTCGGTTCAGGTCGGGCTCTCCCCCGGGGGCCTGACAGTCCATGAAGGATTTTCTCTCCACGTTAAAAAAAAAAAAAAAAAAAAAAAAGGATGTTACAAATGATCTTGAAAAACACAACATTAAAAGAGATACAAAATTGTTGAAAAATTTTATCAGCTCATTTTCAAAATTTATGAACCAATTTGATTCTAGCCTCAACAAAAATTTGCTTCACAATATTTCTAACGGAAAATCGGCTTCGGAAAACGTTCAAAAATTTTTAATTGGCATGGAAAGTGTTGGTAACGACCTCCGGGAAAAATTTGTTATAGAATGTTCCGAATCAGCAGATAGATTTGAAAAACCAATCCAACGAGTGAAGATTTTGAATTTTACAGCAGAAGCTACAAAAAAAAAGATAATCAGTGGTAACACCGTCCAGGAAATAAGAGTGCAGCGGAATTTGTTTGGAAGAATGTTGGGAATATCGATGGATTACAGCATTGATTTTGAAAAAATATTATGTTATCCCATCATACCTGTTCCTTCTTCATTATGTCATTTTAACGGAACAATTTGTAAAACTGACAAATCGGCAATAGTCCAAGTTTTCGAGAAAGACCATAAACCAGGAAATATACCGAACACTTTTGATGTAGTTATTGTTGATGGTTTCTTTCTACTCCATACCATGCGGGATATGCCTGCAACAATAGGCAACATCTCAAAAAAAATTTTAAAGTCTGTAACAGCAACTAATGCTCCACGGGTAGATATCATTTTTGACCAGTACTTCTCGCCATCTATAAAAGATTATGAACGAACTTTACGATGTGAAGTGAACGACTTAGATTTCAAAATCACCGGACCGATGCAAGTTCGCCCTGTTGATTTTAATAAAGAGTTGAAGAATATTAAATTCAAGCAGGCTTTTGTTACTTTCTTAATTGATCATTGGGCTACTCAAGAGATGGCTCCGTTTATCGGAAATTCAATAATTAACTTAAGTTATGATAAATGTTACACCTACAAAGTGGAAAGGAATGTTGTGATTAGAGAAGAGAATAATGATTTATCATGCGACGATCACGAAGAAGCTGACACGAAAATAGTACACCATGTCCGTAAAATTGATAATGACGATGCTACAAATATTTTAATAAAATCTTGTGACACAGATGTCCTTGTTATTATGCTTGGTAATATGGATCATTTGGAGTGTGATAAGTCGTCTATTTTTATGGAATATGGAAACAACAACAAAAAACGAATACTTAATGTATCGCAGATGTCTATTGAACTAGGACCAAAAGTATGCACGAGCTTACCTGGATTTCATGCTATGACGGGATGCGACTATAATCCTTCTTTCTTCAAGAAAGGAAAAAAAACGCCTTTCAAAATTCTGAAGGGAAACGAAGAATATCAGAATGCGTTTACAAATCTCGGAACTGCTCATGTGACTGGCAGTAGATATGAAGAGTTTTTGGTTTTGGAAAAATTTGTTTGCCAAATGTATGGTTTCAAAAATTTAGAAGATATTAATACTGCTAGATTTCAAAAATTTTGTTCAACTTACAAAGCAGATAATCCTGATGAACCATTTGAAAAACGATTTAAAAATTATGACGCATCGAATTTGCCACCCTGCAAGGCAGAATTAAAACAACAACTGCTACGTACTCAATATATCACCAGCATCTGGCGGAATGCGCACTTACGTTTCCCAAGTACTTTGGCACCAGCCAGGAATGGTTGGGACCTTCAAAATGGGAAATTAGAATTTTTATGGTTTGAAGGAGATTGCATGCCTCCATCCGTTACGGATGCTTTAAAAGCAAACGAAGCACAAAATACAAGTAAATGTCCTTTTATTATATTTAATTGATTTTATTATTTAACTAGCTGACCCGTGCAACTTCGTCTGCACCAAATCGGTTATCACTGGTGCCAATTGTATTTTTAAACGCGAAAAATTTTAATATAGGTAACTAAAACCTTATTGCAGCCACACCATCGGTTTCCAATTGTGAATCCAAACTATCAAGGGACTCAATCAAACATATACCCAGATGGTATGTGAGAAATCTTTTAAAATAAGCCTACAACCCGTTCGTAGCAACCAACATATATTGGTGGTAATGTGAAAAAAAGGTTTAAAGGTCTATGGACCCCCCAGTTTCTAACGAAGTTCCTTTCCCTTTTTTGTAGACGTTTACTATACAGTCAGTACAGTTTACATTATAAAATATCAAGTTGATAGAGTTCAATTTTAAATTAAACGATAAAATGTATTCATAAAATAAAATAATGATAAATGAAACACTGAATAATATCATAACTATTTTCAACTTGTATTAAAACTTTTTCACATTCCATTGTATTGAAGAAAAATATAAATATTAAAAAGATATGAGCACGACGCGTCAAATGTCACTTGCCTGTAACTATTTGTCTAAGAGCTAGCAACGGTTTCGAAAAAGAAAATAAGCCAGTTTTTATATATCTTTATGTTCTTCCGAACAGAGTGCGGGCTACCTGGCTGCCGGTAAACGTTGCGTTTATTAGTGCATATCGCACCTTTACAGGCAAAAATATTGATTTTTATATATTTTTTGAATGTTTTGTTTTATACTAACTTAGAAACGCTACTAAAACATGAAATTATCATTTCCAGACATTTTTGTTATTAACAATAATGTGCCCGATGCTATTTTTTTTTTGTAAATAAAATAAAGTATGTACAAACCATGTTAAGGTAGCTGTAATTTTAATATTATTATTATTTATTTTTTAATGAAGGCTTAGTCGCCTTCTCGGCTATATCGCCTAAGTGACATACAACTATATAACAATAAGAATGACAATACACTTAACAATAGCTTACATTAATTTTGTACAATTCTTTAGCATCTTTCGAAGCGGGGTCAGACAATAACAAATTGTACAAACCAGTGTGGAACGAACCAGAAGCATTAAGCCGAGATCTAATATCTTCGTTTCGAACACATTCTGCCAGGATGTGGTGCACATCATCGATGAGCTCACAATTCTGGCAGAGTGGTGATAGTACTTTACGCATCAGGTAGGCGAACTTTTTACATGGGATGTGTTCTGAGCGTAATCTTATTCCTGTGATTGCTTCCCGACGGCAAATCGTACTGTCATCAATCCATGGTGACCTTAAGGGGCGTGGCTGAATCGTTCTGTACCATATTCGTTTTGTTTTAGAACGCTCATCAAAGTATTCCTTCCAATGCGAGTAACAGCTATTTTTAAATACTGAGAAAGTAAGTTGGTAAAATATATATAGGAGCACCTTCGGAGGATCCTCCTCTAGCTAAAAGATCAGCTCTTTCATTCCCAGTTATACCTATATGAGAAGGGATCCATTGTAAAAATTACTTTGTTCTTTGTTTTGAAATCTAGTAATTGCTTCAAAATAGTGTATGTAGGCTATCGGTATTCCTCGAAAAGTCGAGGTACATCGCGCTACGTGTTGAAGAACACTTTTTAAATCGGATAAAATAACAATCTTAATGGACTCAATTGATTGCGGAAATGATAAGGCCTCTGCAATTGCTATTAATTCAGTGTGCATAATTGAAATATTTTCATCAATTTGAAATTTCATAAAAGTTTTGGAATTTGACTCAGAAAATGCGGCTTCTAAATAATTACCAGCTTTAGATCCGTCAGTGTATATTTTAACAAAATTTTGATAATATCTATTTATATATTGAAGACAAATATCTTTTATTTTAACAACACCATATTGACGCTTTGGCTTCCAAATACCATCTACATTTATTTTAATTATATTGTGTAAATTAATGTTATCGACCCAGGTGTGTAAGTGTGGAGTATTTTTATATTGAGAAAAAATAGTTCTCTTTTTCTTTTACGCCAATAGAGTGATTGGAAAGAGGTGGACAGTTCTTCTGATACATTAGTTAGTTCGTTCTTTTCGAATGACTTAAATTTAAATAGAATTTTGCCAGCTTAATATTGTCTCCTAAGATGTAACGGACATATGCTCAATTCCCTTTCCATAACATGGATTGGAGTACTTCTAATGAAACCCCCGATAATTCTCATGGCCTGGTTTTGGACTTTTTCAAATTTATAGAGGTTAACCTGAACACTACTATCATAAAGTAAGCTGGCATAGTCAATTCGACTGCGTGTAATATTGAAGTATAAACGAACTAAATGCTATGGATGAACACCCCAATTAAAACCAGCTAATGCTTTGAAAACGTTTAGAAACTTAGAGCTAGATACTGCAACTGCATTGATATGTTTACCCCATTTTATGTATGATAAAGATAGTGATAATTGTGGAAGCGCCTGTTATAGACGCATGTATTCAAGATGACGTCAGTCTCAAGTCATATGTCTACGTTTATCGTTGTTTTTCGTTTACGGTGAAATCTCAATATCATAATGGTTAATGAAATGAAATATGTTCTTTGCAATGGAAAAAATAAAATGGTTTGAAATGAATTATTTTATTTATAAAGAATTTCATCTGGCACATTATTATCAATAACAAAATTGTCTGGCAGTGATAAATTCGTGTTTTTAATAGCGTTTAAAAGTTACGGAAAAAAAATGTTCCTTAAATTATTTATAATCCAAAATTTTAACCTGTAAAAGTGTGATGCGCATTAAAAAACACAACGTTAACCGGCTACCAGGTATCCGGAATTCTGTTTGGTAGGGCATAATATATCTTCATTTTAAAGAACCAGCTGTTCTAAAATTCTCGTTCTTCCAACATTGCTGGCTCTTGTACTAAGGTGTCGCAAAAAAGTCTAGTTACATTAACTACAATTTTTTGTCTTTCGTTATCCTGGAGAACCCCTTGCGTTTTATGGGACAAAAAGTATCCTAAATGTAACCTTGGAATATTAGTTATTATTGTGTCAAGTTTCGTTAAAATCGGTTCAGTAGTTTCAGCGTGATGCGTGTTCACAGGGACAGAAAGACAGACAGACAGACAGACAGACAGACAGACAGACAAAAATTGTAAAAAGATTATTTTTGGCTTCTATATCGATAACAAAGTCTACCCCGATCAAAATTTTCAAAAAATATTTAATGTACAGATTTGACCTTGCTACAGTTTTATTATAGTATAGATATACATTTATAAAATATTATATTTCAGCAATCTCTGAAGATTTAGAGGAAATTATAGGAGAGCCGGATATTGGAGATCTGCTTGATGGTGAAGATGGTGTCTTAAACAGCGAAGAAGAATCATCTGACAGTGAATCTTCAGATAGCAACGAAGAAGACGAAGAAAATTAATAAAATGATTTAATTCTAATAAACTTTCTTTTATTTTATAATTTTGAATAATTTATTTTCTTAATAAAAATCAAAAATAAAATAATAATTCAATAATTTAAACCGTCATCCTACAAATCATTATTCCTTTCAAGTAAAAAAAAAATAATATTCATCGTGGCCTAGTTTCTGATTTTTCATTTTTTATCATTATTAACAGAAATTATTAATAACTAAGATTTTTTTTAGAATTTTTTTTTTTGAATTTCGTATGTAAAGTTTTATCGTCGTTATTTTAAATTACAATTTAAAGAGATTATGAAAAAGTCGGAAACTAGGCTCCGTACATTAAAATATAGCATGTTTTTTTCCAAAAATATAATACAAAATTGTATTAAGTATAAATAATTAATCTTACATACATTTTTCTTTTAATTTTCTTTTTTTTAGACACTGAAATACTTGAATTTTTAATTAAATAATTTATGCAGCAAACGAAATTAATAGTTTAAAAATTTTAAATCAATTATTAAATTTTAGCAAAAAAAATATACAAAATTAAATATTTTTGTTTTGAACGCAGAGCTGAAAACACGTGGTTTCTCAATAGCCAATCACAGCGCGAGGAGCTCGGGCCCCGGCAGCTGCCAGCATGCCTCGATTAGCTATCTTTGTCGCACTTACGGGAGCGCGTAAGACTTTTTATTGCGCTTATTTACAAACTTTATTAACGTCTGGTAATTGTTTATAACCCGCAAAATCGTCTGGCTATTTGCAGGTATTATTGAAATTACTTAATAAATACGTGATATAAATTTCAGATTGCCTAAAGAATATTTTTTGGTAATTTAAAAAAAATTACTTTAAGGTCGTCTGGCAATACTAAATAACCGACAAAAACGTCTGGGATTTTTGTTTTTCTATTCTAGAAATAGTAATTTAAAAGACAAAAAAAAATTCAAGTTGCCAAAAATATATTTTTTTGAATTTTTTTTTTGCAAATGTTATATGTTGCGCAGTAGCAAAATAACCGCTAATTCGCTAAATGACTTTCAGGACCGGATTCGCCAATTGACAAAGTTGTAATTTTTTGCAATTTCAGCTTGCCTAAAGGACCTTCTCAAAATTCGTCATGAGCTCTTGGACTAGAATGGCTCGTTCTAGGTTTCCAAGCAGCCCGAGATAAAATGTTTAAGCATTATAAGAAAAGTAATTGAATTTACTGTACAATTTTAATTTTAGACCCAAGGCACAAGGCTCAGACTTTTAATATCATATTATGGGGGAAGCAAATAAAAATAGAAAGCCTGTACAAATTTAATGAACTTTATAAAGAATATAAAAAGCTACACGTGTGCTCTAAATCTTCAGAAATTTTAGAATTAAAAGAAATGAAAAAGTATGTGAATATAATGAAGACGAAGACGTAATAAACTTTGAAAAACTGTATGCATGTGCATCTATATCATCAGGATCTGGTCTCCAAGGTTTAGTTATCGACGAGCTTGTGGAGTACCTAAATAAACTGAGAGCTCTCTTGCCAGCTCGGAAGATACTTTCAAGTGGTGGAGGACGCATGAGACGGAATATCCGATATTATCTAAGATGGCTCGTGACTTTTTTGCAATACCAGCAAGGTCAATACTCGCTGAGAGGTTATTTTCTCAAGCGTCATTAGTTTATCAAACTTTATGTTTTGTAATGACAAAGCATAGAAATAGGTTAAATGATGATTCAGCCAGTTGGTTACTGTTAGAATATTGTATTGTCTAGTGATATTGGCAACACTTTGTTTGATCCGTCAGATGAGAAATAAACGTGTAATTAGTTTAGATGTTTTATGTGTTTAAATTGCACATCCATATATAACATTGGCGACGAGCGCGACTCGAACAAATAATAATAAAAAGTATGTAATCGTGGGCAAAAGTGATTTACCAATCTGCATTATACCTACAACTATAACCTCAAAGTGAAAGACATACCATTAATGGATGTCAAAGAACTGATCAAACAAGGAAAGAAAGCATGGATACATGAAAAAACTAAGAAGGAACTTATAGAAATAGCCAATAAATTAGATCAAGAAACTAAATTTTCGGATTCACATTCTATCCAAGAGCTTATCTGCGTAATTACATTGACGGTAAAACAAAAAGTGAAACTAACATGGCATCCACAGCTACATTGGAGATATTTACTGGTGAAAACTGGAATGCATACATCCAACAGTTTGACTGTTTTGTCCTGCTTAATGATGTACCAGAGAATAAGAAAGTACCATTACCAATTAAAAAACTAAGTAGTAAGGTTTACGACCTATTGACTACACTGTGTACACTAAATGCGCCAGGTAAGTCAACCCCGCATATCCTCGACAGGCACATAGCTACATAAGCTCATCTGTGAGTTTACACCTAGCACTAGGCGAGTGTGTTAAGCACAAGAGATCTGACGTACGTTCGATAGCCTTAAAAACATAGCTCTATGATAACTTAAGGAGCTATGGGTGTTTGTTCCTTCGGGAGTAAACTGGGCAGTGCCGCTGAGAGCGGAAGTCCCTTTCGAAGTCGGGGCAAGGGACCTTAAAGACGAGTGGAACTACCAGGTAATCTGTATCACCCCCCAGGTGCTGAATGAGTGTATCAAGACAGGGTTGCAGGGGGGCGATACCTGTGGGGGATCAATCATGGGTCTTACAGGACCCATCTGTAGGGGTAGTGGTCCTGGATTCCGAGAAACTTAACACTGACGCTCTGTGGGCGCTCCAGATCTGTTGCCTCCTACTTTTCCCCTTAGTAACCCGGGTCGAGTGGTACGCCATTAACACCCACCTCGAACCCGTGACCTTACCATTGCAGGGATTTGTAAGGAATGAAGGGTTAGTAACGATGGATAGCAAAATACGGAGGGTAGTCCTGGTCAATAGCAGTACGAGAAACGAAGTCAGGATAGCGGGGACCAGGCTAGCCATCACTGATGTCGGTAGGGGGGGCGAGGTACCCAATGCTAGAACGTTAGACGCACGAGACCTTATTGTAGACTGCTTAGACGTGCTAGGTAGGTACCAAGGGTCGCTAGCCCAAGTACTGGACTCATGGGCCCACGAAAGACTGTCTTCCAAAAGGATAGACTGGGCAGAGATCGAGACAATGGTAATGCTACTTACCAACAGATTCATCCCACAGGAGCAAGTTTCGGTAAGACCAGGAGATGATCGAGTGCTGCACGGGCTACCTGATGCAATGAGAACCATGGAACTGGGACTTGCTGGTTTTCCGCGGGTGTCTGATGAAGACCAGGGTTTTGAAAACTTCTCGCACGGGCATGCAGTTAGTATACTCGATCACGTTGTGACGGACAGAGACACCGCCAACGAGTACCCTATACTACTTCTGAGGTCTTGGGACAACGAGGCGGAGTTGATTACCGGCCTAGGATTCAGCACGATAGACCAACCCGTAAACAACGGAGCAAGAGGGAGCGAAGGTCTCAGCGTCCCCATAGACTCCACGGCAAGAGCAATGTTTGCTAGGAGGTGCTTCGAAGAGCGGAAGTATGCGGCAGCCGTGTGTGACGAGGTGGCCGCCCTGACCGTGTACCCTAATATGCGGGGATTCTGGGATGTTCTTACCACAGACCCGGGGGATAATCAGTGTACTACGGTCCGGAGATAGCGCATGATATCCTCAGACTTTTCCCAGAAAGTACAGCTGTAAGCTGGCGCCTTTTTAAGTAGAAGGCAGCAAAGTCGTCAACAGTATTCTAAAGTTGGCACTACTGGCAGAAATGACAATTCAACACAACATGGCCGCCGTACGTCATCCTGTCAAGAAATAAAACGGTTGTTTTATTTGTCCAATTATAAATTATAATAAGTTATGGGCCCAGTATGTCCTATAGATTTCTAGATCAGTTTTAGTATCTACAGTTTCTTTGTGAAAGTTAGATATTTAGCTAGAATAGGCGTAGGTTGTGGTGATAAAAAAAAAAGTTTTGTGAGTTTCATGACAGCCGTTAAAATCAACAGAAATGGCTTCAAATTCTTTACTTGCTTCTGTTCCAAAACTAAAAGGCTGAGAAAACTACAACGAGTGGGCTTTTGCGATAGAAAACATGTTGGTTTTGGAAGGATTATCAAAATGCATTTAAGCTGTGGATGAAGATAATGATGCAAAAGCGAAAGCCAGATTGGTTTTAACAATAGATCCATCATTGTACGTGCATATTAAAGAAGCTACCAGTGCCGTGAACTTATGGAGAAAACTAAAGTCGATGTTTGATGACTCCGGATTCTCTAGAAGAATTACCCTGCTGCGGAATTTAATTTCGATACGGCTCGAAAACTGCAATTCGATGACAAGTTATGTTACGCAAATCATAGAAACTGCACAAAGATTATCCGGTACGGGTTTTAAAGTCGACGATGAGTGGATTGGAAGTTTGTTATTGGCGGGACTACCTGAAAAATATTTTCCGATGATTATGGCCATCGAACATTCGGGAATCGCCATTACTGTCATGAAAGCGAAATTACTTGATCTTGTTGGTAACGAAAGTAATGGCGCCGGTGGCGCCTTTTTAAGTAGAGGGCAGCAAAGTCGTCAACAGTATTCTAAAGTTGGCACTACTGGCAGAAATGACAATTCAACACAACATGGCCGCCGTACGTCATCTATGGCCGGCTCGAATGTAAACAATATCAAAGAAAAAATGAACATTAAGTGTTACCGTTGTCGTCAATATGGTCATTAAAAGTCACAGTGCAAAATGAACGATCAGCAATAAGTCGTGAAGAAGACGAATGCCTTTTCGGCTGTTTTCCTGAACGGAAACTTTAGTAAACAAGACTTTTACTTAGACAGTGGTGCGAGTGCGCACATGACGCTGGATTTCAATATTATAAATAACGCATCATATTCGCTAAAGATTAAAGAAATTATAGCAGCAAATGAAAGTATTATGCCAGTATTGTGCATATATTATATTATTATAACTTTAGATAACCACTCATCAATTTGCTGCTTGACTATAACCTCTTCAGTTATTGCTAATCTCCTTGGTCTCTGAGTTACTGGTATGTCATCTCGTAGAACTATTTTTAATTGAATTAGTGCATCTTTAATCTTCCAATGCTTGTAATTATCTATAATTTCTTGAACTGTTGTACTGTGATTATCATAACTGGAAGATAAACAAATAGAAAACTGGTATGAGTCATGAGGCCGTATCTCAACTTCACCTTTATCAATAACTGTAATAGTATTCGCTAAAAATGGTCGACCCAAAATAACATCGTATGGTATCGCATTGGTGGGTACGATATGGAAACTAATTCTGTAAATGTGATGATCAATAACTAAATTTATATCAAACTTGCCTACTGAAAATATCTGACAAGATCCTAAACCGGTTAACAACATTTTCTCGGGTTTGTACTCACTATTTAGCTTAGAAAATAACTCCAATGTCATTAAATTTAAATCACTACCTGTATCAATCAAACAGTTTACCATAAAGTCACGTATTTTAACAATTTTGACACTTTTATTTACTTTTTATTCATGATTGTTTACACTCAGTATGTGTTGACATTCGTGACGTTGACAGTTTCCGGAATCATGAAGAACATAGATCGTCGATCATATTTTGTACAACTTCTACCGCCGCTAGCGCCGTCATTCGTTCGATTGTCTGATGAGAACGCCATCTTACGTTCTTTACCACTTCCGCCACGGTCAGCGCCATCGGTCATCCGACTGTGTGATGTAAACGCCATCTTGCAATCCTTACTAATATGTCCGTACTCATTACACTTAAAACATTTTATATCACTAGAACATGAACTTAATATGTGACCTAGCTTGCCACACTTATAACAGCGTCGTTTGATGATTTTATCTCTACTTTTTTAGAATCCTGCTTAACTGATTTGTCACGTAATCTATAAACAACTTTTGTTTTCTGTTTAAAAATTTCGTATAAATTTAATTTCTCTCTTAACACCGTATATGTTGAAACACCGTAGAAGATTAATTTGTTGCACTCATAATCTTGTATGCCATCGATGATATATTGTACTGACACATAATCCGGGAATTTAGCTCTTTTTCCAAGCTCCTTCATAACAAGCATATATTGGTAGTATGTTTCCTCAAGTTGTTTCCTACGTTTACTCATTATTTCGTGCATTTGTTTGCTATTTATTATCTCAGGAAATTCTTTTATCAGAGCAGCCTTTAGATCATCGTACGTTTTAAAAGCTTTTTCTGTTTTTAGCCATAATTCAGCAGTCCAAGGTAAACATCGTCGGCCGATAATCAACTTTTGCTGTTGGCTCCATGAAAAGATTTCTGCATTATCTTCTAAGTCTTGCGCCCATTGTGTTGAAGAATATGTCATGTCATCTCCTGTAAATTTGGGTATGGCATCTATCATATAAAATGGATTGCACTTTCCATCTACATTCTTGGTATCCATTATTATAGTTATAACTTTTCAAAGTCGTGCTATGAATATAGAATTTTTTTTATTTTTTGGTTATGGCGGCCGGTAGACGCTCTTTGATGTCGTTCACTTTTTTCGTAATCTCGTATATCTCACGTAATCTTACGTAATTCTGCTTGATCTCGTGTAATCCCGGGCGAGAAATTTGTAGGGGTTTTCAATGATGCAACTATTTTCACACAAAACAAACTATATTCTTAAACTTTGTACAAAAACACCTTAACACATAGAAGTACGTCTTAGCTCTGCGTCGTCCACACAGGGAGGGAAGTCTATATATCACTCCTGCCATCCGTGAGAAATGGTCGAACTAATGATTCGTTTAGAAACGCAATCCTACATACATATTCAGGATTACTAGATAAACTTCAATTAAGCTGGAAAAAAAAGAAACATGCAATTTAATGAGTCCAAAATTACAGTCAAAGGCAATTCTGATTTAGAATCAGAGTTGTCACAATGACTTATGAATTAACTTGCTTACTGAAATGAGGTTTGTTGTCAAGTTTGGAACACAAAACACATCTTCAATGTTCATATTGACTTCACTGCCTTCAATCGAGGCTACTATCTTCACATCGCCAGCGCATGTAACTGAAACAGCTTCCTGATTTGCTACCATTATTTCTTGTTGGACTTCACGATAGCTACTGGTGATCCAATCCAAGTTAGCAGTCAGGTGAACACTTTCACCGGAATTAATATACCAATCTTTATTATTAAAACTGCCATTAAAAAATACAGATGAGAACACATTCATTTTAGTATTACTTGGGCATTGCGTTCTGTAGTGTCCTATTTGTTTACATCTAAAACCTTTAACATTAACAGTTCTTATGTTGGCACTATTTGACTTATTAGGGCAGTCATAATTGTTGCCATTCTTTTGTTTCTTTTTATGTTGGTTATTCCTCGTCACAACGAATGCGGCCTCTTCACTATGACTATTTCCATTTCCGATCTCCATATCTAAAAGTTTGCTTTTAATGGCGTCCGATGTCATTTGAATCCCCGAATGCTCGCTGGCCATGATCATCGGTAAATACTTTTCAGGTAGTTCAGCTAGCAGCAACGGAACGGTCCACTCGTCATTTATTGTAAATCCTGTCCCACGTAGCTTTTGACTCGTCTCAATTAACTTCGTAACATACGAGGTCATGGAACTGCAACTTTCCAACCGAATGGATATAACTTCCCGTAAAAGACTTATCCTTCTAGTAAAACCAGAATCGTCAAAGAGCGACTTGAGGTTTTTCCATAGCTCTTTTGTAGTCTTGACGGTCTTGATATGGACATATAGTGGTGAGTCTATTGTTGTTGTAAGTAATCGTACCTGCCAGCACATGAAAAAAGCTAGTTTTAAATTATGCACGTTATGTCAATTATATATTTATTTTTGTCTAGTGGCGGCATTAGACAGGTGTCAGTTAAGTATGAGAGATTCTGTCTATATTATTGAAGCACTTGGCCACAACACTGACGAATATTCCATAAGCAAGTCCTCCGTCCACAGAATTCGTACAGAAAAGCAAAACAGCGCGCAGAAGTTATAAAACTTGATTTTCAAAACGATGTACCAGATACTGTAACTGTCCACTGGGATGGAAAACAGTTGCCGGCTTTAGATGTACGGAAATCTAAAGAGGAACGTCTACCAATCGTTATTTCATACGATAATAAAGAATCACTGATTGCTGTGCCAAAATTAGAAAACTCATCGGGAAGCGAACAGGCACAAGCAGTTTGAAATGCTATTGTTGACTGGAATCTTGAAGATAAAGCACAGATCTTCTGTTGTGATACTACTGCTTCTAACACAGACCGAATTAATGGTGCATGTGTGCTTCTCGAACAGAAATTGAACATAGAAATGTTGATTTTTGCTTGCCGTCATCACATCTACGAATTGGTACTAAAAGGTGTCTTCGAGGCCAAAATCAGCCAAGTCACTACAAGTCCCGATATAGGGATATTCAAAAATTTTCGATCAAACTGGAAAAATATCAATGTAGAGAAGATACAAAGCCACAAAGAAACGCTTATTACGCCTGAACGAATCTTAAAATTGATGAACTTTTAGAGTATTACAGAACTGAATTGACCAAAGAAATTGTAAGAGATGACTATCCAGAGTTAATAGAACTCTGCATAATATTTCTTGGCGGAGATAGAGTTAATAAATTTAAAATTCAGCCTCCAGGCGGCATGCACCAAGCAAGATGGATGGCGAGAGCAGCTATTTATTCATTAAACATATCGTTATTTAGCTCTCAATTCAAAATGTCAAATAAGGACAAAACAGCTCTATTAGACGTCTGCCTGTTTATCGGGACATCCTATGTCAAGCTTTGGCTACAATACACTTTAGTGGTAAAAGCGCTCTACCAGGACGTGTGCTTTTTGAAGGTTGTGAAGGCATACGAAAAGGTCGACAAACCTATATCAAAAGCGGCTATAGAGAAGTTTTACCAGCATTAGTGTTATTTGACAGACGAAGTTTCTATCTTGTCTCTATTTGACGATGATATTAACCAAGAAAGTAAGGTAAAAATAGTTGCTAATTTGGCCAAAGAAAGTCCATCGGTCTACAATAAACGCTACATTCCATGGAGAGAAGAACTTAGCGGGCCTCTTTTCGAAAAAACATCGAACATGAACATCAGATCCTTTTTCAGGCGACTCAAAATTGATGACAGTTTTCTCATGAAGTGTCCTACTTCATGGCCTGCTAATGCCTACTATTAATATTAAATGAGGTTATATTTTGTCGTTATTTAGTTAGTGGGGTACTTTCGGACAGAACTAGAACGCGTACGAATGTGCCCTAACTGGTAGGTAGGTACAATTTAGTGTGTTAATTGCTAATTTTTGCATTAACTTTGTCCTGTGTTTTCCTAACGTCGATGTACGTATATATACTCGTATTTGAATACATATTTCTTATTCTTTTTTCACAGAAACATGGTGCGGACTTATAAACCAAAAAAGATAAGCTGTGGATGAAGAATCCATACAGACAGCAATACAGGATGTTATGCAAGGAGTATTGTTATATAGAAAAGCAGCATAAAGTACAATCTGAAATTGTCAACATAAGAAAGCAGAGTAAAAAAATACAAGAATAGTAATGATGCTGAAGGGTCAAGCAAACGTACATTTGACTCGAAACATACAAGTTTCCAAGTCTTTTCTATGGAAGAAGAAAAACTGCTAAATGATTATATTATCAAATTTTGTAAGATGCATTATGGACTTACGACGATTCAAACAAGAAAGCTACCATATGAGTATGCCAAACTTTGAGTTTGAAATATCCAGCAAAGTGGAAGAAAATAAGATGGCTGGGAAAGAATGGATGTATGGTTTTCGCAGAAGAAACCCGGAACTCAGTTTACGCAAACCCGAAAACACAAGCGCTGCCAGGTCTTTTGCGTTTAACAAAATTACGGTTACCGAGTTTTATACCAACTTGAAGACAGTGTTGGAGCGACAACCATTAACTGCTGACAGAATCTTTAATTTCGACGAATCAGGGGGCCTAGCCAAGTTGCAAACATTTCGTATCAATTCTCTATCTACAATCGTTATTGCTTAAGAGGTAACGATAGTAGATAGAAACAATTTGGTAGCCATGATGACACAATCACGCCGATCGCTCAATCTACAATGCCGATAGACAAAAAATTGGTTTTAGTCTATGGTGAGCGATCACAAAAACGTCAGTTGGTAATGTAAACAAAATCGCGCGAAATACGTATAATATCTTCTAAGCAGTTGATGTACGCAAGCGTGTTTTTAATTATTTTAAAACTTTTATTGGGTGTAAATTAATAGAAGTGTATTATATATCTCCTGTATTCTATTTTTTATTATACCGTGAGCCATAGTGTAGTTGGATAATTTATAAGTGCGCGTAAACTTTTTATGTTTTCGCAAATAATAAAAGTTGTTGATGAATTCGAGATCTCTTGCTAGCCCGGAACAGTTTGCGGCGTTGTTAAAATTCATGGAAAGGTATGTAACATATTAATAATCTCGCATAATTTTTAGTCCTTGATAATTTGTATCTCTTATACTAAAATACTTGAAACATAAACAATGACTTCATACATAACGTGAACTAAGTACTTAAACGTAAGCATCTGTATAGGGCCCTTTGTTTAATAAATAGTTCCTTTTTGTATCGTCACGTAGTATTTGTTTATGTTTCAGCCATGGCGATATAGCGAGGCC
Source organism: Antheraea yamamai (assembly GCA_036509395.1). Lineage (NCBI taxonomy): Eukaryota > Metazoa > Arthropoda > Insecta > Lepidoptera > Saturniidae > Antheraea > Antheraea yamamai. The sequence continues at coordinate 10,262,266 of AP028443.1, read as the reverse complement.
TCAACAAAGACCTCAAGGTCGTATAAAATCTGATCCACTTTGTCTGCAACTTAGAAAGTTCCTCAACGTTATGAGTGGCGGAGTAATCAAATCTATAAATAAATGGATAAAAGTAAGTTCTAGCAATATTCTTTGAGAAATGGTAAACATAAGATTATATTTAAATAGTATTAGTTTTACAAATTAGCCTTTATGAATAAACCTTTAGTGATAAAGATTTTACTCCAACTGAGGTGTATACATCCAGAACGTAGAACATGTGCCTCCTACTCAAAACGTTGAAGATTTGTCAGCACCTACTGCGCAGCCAAGTGTCTCTGATATCTGCCAACCCTCTACTTCTAGAACACAGGATTTCTTGGAGGTTCCGCGAGAATCTACAGAACAAACTATTAACTCACCATTGATAACTTATGATGATGAACTACTAAGGTTTAATTTAGATGCTTTGAATAACTCACCAATCCACCAAATAGTAACTCCTTTGAAGACAGTTTTGACAACACAGGCAATTCGACCCTATCCGACTGTTGTAAGAAGTAATAAAACAAACAAAGGTCGACGGCCAGGAAAATCACGTATTTACACTGACACACCCGAAAAACAGCTAATTAAACAGAAACACAATAAAAAGCAATTGAAGAAGCCATAATAGGAAAGAAGGGCTAGGGCAAGACAAATGAAACGTAGTTTAGCTGATTTTAATTTAAAAACGAAGAACAAGAAAGCTAAAAACATAGAAAGTGATGAATCTGATTGTGATGGATCTGATATAAGCTTTCAAGAGAGTTGAACTTCTATCACAGATGAAGATGAAAGCGAGCATGAAAATTTTGTAATGAACAGAAGCCAATTGACAGTTGATGTAATATCCGAAAATATTAAAGACGGTTCGTATATTTTAGTGAGGATCCCTAAGAAATAAAGTATTATTTACTATATAGGAAAAGTTGTCGGTCACTATAGTCAGACCGAGTTTAAAGTATCTTATCTAAGAAAGAAGCCAGGCTTTTCGTGGACATTTGTTTTCCCTAATGTTTAAGATATTCATACTGTTTATATAACTGATGTTGAAATGTTTCTTCCTGAAGCTAAGCCTCCAACAGTTTGTACTTCTAGAACATCAAAACTTTTCACTTTTTCAGTAAATTTTTCCAATTTTACTGTTCAATAGTTTTTATAATCTTGTTCTTTAACAACAACTTTTTGCAGTGCTAATCCGCGTCAAAGATTTAAAAATATGATTCTAAATTTAAGATAACTAATTTACATAGAAAATGAAGCAATTTCATGTTTTATTGTTAGAGGAGAGTAATTTAATTTTTGTTAATTTTAAGAAAAGTCATTTAAGTTTTGTTTTACATAAGAAAAGCTATGTAATTTTTGTTGACTATAAGAAAAGTATTTTATTTTTGTTTAATAGAAGTTAAATCTTTATTTTTGTGTTTAATTTCATTGATAATAAAAGATTTTGATTTATACTTGTCGTTTTAATCGCACGTACGGAACTAACCCACAGCGTACGAAGGTACACCCAACACTGTATATAGGTGTCCCGTTGTTTGGGCACATTCATACATATTCCAAATTTAGTTTAAATCATAATTATGGTTGAAACATCAAATGAAATGATCTATCATTTTTTTTATATAAATCTCAGATACTTAGACTATAAATTTAAGCAGTCAGGTGATTGATCCATGAAAAAAAAATGTGGAAACCGTACAACGGGTAACGATCTTCCCTACATGTCTGCGCAGGTATGTGAAGCGCTCCGAGAGCCGCACCGCTGCTTACTTGGCAAAAAAATTAGTTTACAACTGAATCTTAGCTTTGGTCAAAATATCTTAAATATCTGTATGCCTGGGGCCACATATTCTGATATTTTAGAAAGAATTATTACTACAAAATTAAATTTAAATACAACTTTATAATTTTAATTGGTAGAAGAGGCAAAACTAATAATAAGGATATTGTAAATTATTTTAGATTGCTTAACAGTTTAGATAATGTAAATAAAATAATTTTGTTTGGTTTACCGTTCAGTCAGAACTTGCCAGAACGAGAAAATAATCATAGACATAAGTTAAATTTATATATGCATACCTTGACATGTCGTCATACTGATTTCCATTTTATGGACACCAATAAGTTTATTGGGAAGTGTTTTTATTTGACTAAAGATAATTATTATCTTTCTAAGTTTTGTATTGGACAATTAGCACATGTGCGAAATTATTACCTTTTTAACTTGTCCAGTTCAGTGGACAGACAGACGCCTGCTTCTATTGAGCAGGTTAATACCTATGGTATTAAAACTGTGGAATATTTTCCGATCTGTTTATACTAGTTTGTAAGACACTGAGAACAACTCCGGCAGGAATTTGAAGTGTAATCAAACAAAATCTAAGAGCTTGAAAATGATGAATAGCCCACCCATATTAGATAAAATAATAATAAAAACTGTATTAACCTGGTGCACCAAAATATTCAGGGCTTGTCAGGAAAACATTTGGAAATTGAGTTGTTCTTAAATTGTAATGATATTGATATCCTCTGTATAACTGAACATTGGTTAAAAAGTCATCAGTTTATGTTTAATTTTAGCAAGCACCAGGTCGCTAGTTCGTTCAGCAGACAAAAAGCAATACACGGAGGCTCTCTAATACTGATTCTTAATACTTTAAAATATAAGGAACGATCAGATATTGTGAGCCTGTCTGTTGAACAAACTATTGAGATAGCCTGTATAGAGCTAGAGCAGCTCGTTGTTATAAGCGTATACAGACCTCCAGCTGCATCATATGATCTTTTTGAAAAAGTTATGGATGAAGCATTATTTAAAATTAGTAATAATAACAATAAAAATATACTTTTTTGTGGAGATTTTAATGTCAATTTACTAGATGAATCCTGTCTGAGCAGTAAGCTAATATCCCTATTTGGATATGCTATAATCTAGTCAATTTATTTTTAGAGCCAACTAGAATCACAGCGACTACAGCAACCTGTCTTGATAATATCTTTACCAATATTGTCCCACAGTCAAAGTCCATTATAAATAAATTAGAATCAGACCACTGTGGCTTACTAACCACTTTTAACCTTAATTCTAGTAAACAATTAAAGTATAGTATTAAATATGTACCTGTGAGCAGTAGTCGACTAAATCATTTTAGAACATATACTTTAATTAAGTTACCTAGTTTAAATTATTGTGAACCCCAATGAACTATATAATTCTGTTATTGATGTAATAAAAGGTGAATATGATATAATATTTAAGTCAACGTGTATACATAAAAACAAATCAATGGCTTTCAGTGATTGGGCCATAGTTGAATTGGTGTTTAGCAGGAAGAAATTATACTCACTTTATGAGGAGAAATTGTATAATCACTCAGAAAGATTTACTAAGTATGTAAAAAATTATTCTAAGATATTTAAACGCGCATGTATCCTAGCTAAATCAATGTATATAAGTAATAGAATTAAGAATAGCTCAGATAAAATAAAATCAACATGGCAAGTAATTAACAGTGAAACTGGAAGAGACAAACCTCGCAATTTAAATTTTAGTTTATAAATCTTGAAAACTGACCAAGATGTTGCCAATGCTTTCGAAACATTTTTTGCTGATATTCCAGTTTCAACCACAAAGTCCCTATACTCATCTGCCACTCTCGCTGAATCATTAATGATGGCTAATGTAAATGAATGTAAAATAGAGTTCAAATTTACTTATGTTAATCACAATGATGTAATGAAAGCCTTTAAATCATTAGAATTGAAAAAAGTTGCTGATCTTGATGGCTTTTCAGTTAAAATAATTCACTCCATAGCTGATTATATTGCTCCATACTTGGTTATCATATTTAATTTATGTGTTGACAATGGTGTGTTTCCTGATTTGATGAAGCAGAGTAAAGTCATATCATTATTCAAAGCCGGTAGTTCTTCAGACCCCACAAATTTTAGACCCATTTCTATTCTACCGACGCGAAGTAAAATTTTTGAAAAGCTTATCTTACAACAATTGCTGAACCATTTTTATGGTAATGAATTAATGAGCACCAAACAATTCGGTTTTTCAAGGGGTCTCTACAACAGATGCTGGTGTTGAGCTTATCCAGCGAATTTTTGAAGCCGGGAAATTCACAGGATGCCATTGGTATCTTCTGTGATTTATCCAAGGCATTTGACTGTGTTCATCACGAAATCTTAATCAGAAAACTACACGATTATGGTGTCAAGGGAGAAGCACTTAGCCTTCTGAAGTCTTATTTGGGCATCAGAGTTCAGATGGTTGAGATAAACAGTAAGAGGTCAGCTGGGATTCTTGTTACTATGGGCGTTCCACAGGTTCGATACTTGGGCCATTCCTATTTCTTGTATATATAAATGATTTA
>AP028443.1:9996295-10257357 GCA_036509395.1 Antheraea yamamai | reverse complement strand
TTTAAAGAAACAGATGCATAAAAAAGAGAACTGGGCTGTCTACAACCACCTCAACAACGCTTACCAAGGCACTCTATAGTTGAAAGTTTGGATGACTTTGATATGGGTGCAATACGTCGAAAAGTACACACGTTTTAGTTTAACAATGAACTGCCTACTATCGATAAGGTTCTGGAAGCAGTAAATGCTGATGACATGTTACCTAATCTTGAGAGGACAACTTTCTTTCGTTATTGTTCAAATTGCAATTTAAATACATCAAACGTTCTCGCAAAAGTGCAATAATTGACCCGAAAGATATTGTATTGTGGAGAATAGAACATTTAAAAACTATTTCAATTTTAAGGAACGAGGAGAAGAAAATTTATTATTTGGATGAGACATGGCTTAATGAAGGTTAGTTAAATATACAAGTTATTTAGTATATTTGCAATGGCATTGGCATTTTAGTGTAAAGTTACAACATTTATTTTAAATTAAATTGTATCTCAATATTATCAAATATTAACACTAATATTAATACTATCAATAACAACTATTAATGTAACTACTAATTACTACTGTAATTACGTGGCTCATTGCAGAAATGTTTTTATGTCAAAAACTCCATATAAACTTAGCATTAGAGTCGATATTATATTATTATAATTACTATTATGTTTAAAAAAATAAAAACAATATTATTTAATTTATTATAGATTTATAAATTTACTTTAATTAAATTTACAATTATTTATATAAATTTGTTTCAGGACACACTCTGAATAAAGTCTGGTAAGATAAATCTAATAAGTCCTCAAAAGAAGGTCACAGTGAAGGTTTACCGACTAGCTTAACAAATATTGGTGGAAAAGTCTGATAATACTAATAATTAATTAATTAAGGTAATTTAATTCATAATTTAGCTAATAATTAATTATATTATATTTGTAATTTAGCTCATACAGGTTTATACATATAGAGGCTCATACGACTTTATTCTCTAAGGTCAAATAAATTCATCACCAATCTTTCTAAGGTAATTGGATGTATATAAATAACTATAATGTATGAAAATCTAATATTCATATAGACCTATAATTATATAACAAAACATGGAACGTCATAAAATACAAATTGTCACAGAATATAAGCTAAAGGCTTTTGTTTAGTTTTATTATTTTAGCAGGTTAGACTATTTCCAGGAGAAGTCAGCTTTGGCCTATGAATTTGCTTGAGTTGGTTATGAAACATAGTTTGAATTATAGCGTATAACAATAACTATCAAATAATATTCAGATTACTCTGTTAGTGTGTTGAAGAAAACACAATTTTAATTATTTAACATTATGATTGTTTACATTAAAAAAAAACATACATAACATAAACTCACATTATATTACTTTGGATATATGGGTGATTCAAATATAAATGTTTTATTTTACAGAATCTAACTCGGGCTTCTTAAAAGGTGGTGAATTAATTTCAGAGGCAAAGAAAGCTGATATCGACTATCACTCTGAGATGGATGCTTATAATTTTGAATAATAGTTCAGCCAATTTCTATAGACAAGAGTTGGTGATAATCTAACAGTCTTCAGACTTTTCTGAATAAACAAAGTTATAAAGCAATGTCTTTGGTATTATTTAATTGTGATTGATATGTTATATCTATAGTTATGTGCTGAAACTTACTGGTATTATCTTTGAATGAATTGATTCGTTAAAGTTTAAAATCTTTCTCTAAGCACCTACTAATGTGTCACGGCAGTTGTACTTGAGAGCTAGTTGCCTTCTGGGTTTAGCTTGTTACCGTCATGCGCTATGTATTTAAAACCGCAGGATATTGCGGTTACATCCTTAATCTAGTAACTAGTTGTACTAACCTATTTGTAAATATGTTCGTAGGAAGTAATATCGGAAACTACTGATCTGATTCTGAAAATTCTTTATTACAGGAAAATATGTTTTACCCCCTAATGACACAGTAAATTATATTGTTATAGAGTAGTAAATTGTAACAAACGCGCACAAAGTCGCGACAGCTTACTAGTATAATATTTATATAAAAAAAGTTTTAGAACCTATGGTCTTTTGTTTACATTTTGTCTCGCGGTAAAATGAATGGACTATAGATATTTTCATTACATACACGTTATAAAATATTATAAAGCTCAAGAGGCCGTTTTTTGTTTCTACTCTCTACATGTTAATCTCTAAAACTCTCAATTACATTTGTTTTTTTTAATAGCCATTTTTATTAAAGAATGGGATATATAGAATGGCTATTGTACTACGCGTTGCTAGTCTGACACAAGCGCAATACGTCAGGAGCGTGTCGAAGTCATCTGGGTCAAGTCAAGTCAAACCTATAAGTTTTTCCCCTGCCAACATGCACTCAACGTGACATAATTTTTACTTTAAAAAATTCTTTACCAGATATGTTTAAATGAAAATTTCTTAATCCCTTGCTTTGCATAGTTGCCTAAAGGGTTACTACTATTTTTATAAAATAACACCAGTAGTTACATTTTGTATAAAAAGAAAAGAATATATAAGTTTTTATATAAAAGAAAAGAAAAGTAACCCAGCTGGGCGTCACATCCATAAGTTTTTGTTTTATACTCTCAGCGATTGAAAATAATCTCAGGGAGTTTTACTTCTAACAATTGAAGATTAGGTGGATTCTGGGTTAATATCAAGAATAAGACGTTGTTGCCATCTGGCAACAGTATTCTTATATTCCAGGATTCCCAGAAGATAAATTTTATGCATGTACGTTCTACTCTGATAAGAGATTATGTAGTTAAATCAATCATCATGAGTCAAATAATGCAAATGCTCTGCGTAATTATAACAATTACTATGATATTAGTATAAGAGAACATATACTTTCTATAATATTAAATAGATTGCCATATATTTGTATAGAAAAACCAAATATAGTTGAGCATTGTGTAGTTTATAAATCTTAATACTTTACGTAAAAAAAACATCTGTTTTTGTTATTTACAGTAAAACAACACAACGATATAAAACTCAAACACATTATAGACAATGCTGACAATCTTATTAAAAAAAACTGCCTGCCTATTTTAAGTAACACGTAGAAAACTATAACATATTATAAAGGAGATAGTAGAAAATAATTTATTTTGCAACAGTTTAACAAAAATATATATCATGAAATGCAAATAAAAATGATAATTATTATAATATTTTTTATTTATCTCTGCTATAGCATATTAAATTTGCTACAACACTATTTTTAATTTATAAATCTTTTCGACATTTGAAAATGTCCATGTTCCTTATTAAAAAAATGGGGATTTGGAGGCCTAAAATAGAAACCTAGAAATAATTTATATATCTACATTTAAAATTGTAGATTTACCTATCCTATAGGAAAATAAACCTTTTCTTTTTTAGAAATAAATGAAAGGAAGTGAGGTCATACAGCCATTTATTGTGTTAAAATTCAGTAAAACATTATCCCATGTCTGAGTACGTTGAACTAATTGTAAATTATTTTATGGTTTTATGTTTATTTAAATAGAGAAAATCGTGACAACATTTTGTAGTGTCATAGATTAATCCATTAGATATATTCGTTGTTTAATATCGAACAAAATAATTATTCATCTTTGTTCACGAAACGTTTTTTAATCAATCTCTTATCGACATCCCTTCGTAGTATCCTAGGTGTATTATTATTCTGTGTAGGTTCTACAGTCTACTTGTACCACATTCCTCAAAAAAATTCAACAAACAACATTCCTATAATACTTATTATACTCTTTGGTCTACTTATCAGTCTGTGCCTAAGACGTTTAAGTTCTGTCCGTTTTAGTGTGTATTTGTTCGTTTCGTTTTTAATTTTCATTACTAATTTCGTTGGAGTTTGCAATATAGCAACGAATATCTTTGAATAGAAATGGACGTCACAGATGAAAATTTGGCTACATTAGCGAACTATTTGCAACAAACGTTAAACCCTGATCCTAACGTACGCAGGCCGGGTAAGTTTATGTTTCGTAATGTAATTCGGTTTTATTTTAATTTTTAAAAATCATCCTATCACATTTTTCTCTACTACTTCATTATAATATATATTTGGAACTAATAAATGGATTTTCAAACAAGTTTTATAGCATTGTGGTCATAACCTCAGTTTTTATTTATTGTGTTATGTTTTTAGTTTATTATTAGTTTTTGTACCATACACCTGGTTATGATGAATATATTATTTTAGTCTACTTACTTTCTTTAATAATTCCAATAAGTAATCTAACCATTTGTTGTAATGATCTTATAGGAAAAATAAAAAAGTTATGACCCTCTTATTTTGATTGTCTGTTTTATATATCACTCAAGGAAATGTTAGGTAGAGTCTACTATTAATAACAACTAGATAAATATTTATCTCTGCTCACCATACACCATATAATCAGTTTGCCTTTAAAAAAAAAAAAATCCAAACTAATCATGCTATTTGTCGGATGGGCCTTCACACCTCCACTGGCCTAACATATATACATGATAAATCTTAATATATAATAACATTTACAAAATGAAAGGATTCAATGGCCTGCCAAAAATGTTTGAATCAAGTGATTGGCTTGACAGATAAGTAGAGCAGTCTTGGTATATGTTATATTACCTAGTGAAAGCCAGTTTTACAAAAATGTTTAGAAGAAATTACAAAGTAATTATTTGTGACTACATAACATTAATATAGTCTCAATTATAGTCACAGCAACATTTTCAACAATAAAAGTTTTAAAAATATATGTTATATACCCTAAAAGTATGTTTTATGATAGAGTAAGTGATACCTGTGACTTTGTCTGGTTTATTTGTTATCTTAACAATGATAATATTTTATGTTCAGAGGAAGAAACAAGAAAATATGCTTACATAATTTCTTCTTAAAGAATTCTTTTTTTTTATTTACCATAGGAGGCAAACAAACAGGTGGGTCACCTGATGTAAAGTGATCATCGCCATCCATAGACACTATTAACACTAAGGGGAGTTGCAAGTGCGTTGCCAGCCTGTGTTAGGGGAGAAGTGAGCCTCCGGCGCTCTCACTGACCGAACATAATGTAAACACTGTCACTTTACGTCGGTTTACTATGAGAGGGAGGTAGCACCCCAGCCGAGTCGACCTATTCATGCTGAAACCAGTAATCTATGCTATTCATTTACTTCCACTTTGTGATGAATGCGTACCACACCATTTGCCCCCTTCTCAAGAAACATTGCAAGATGACTTATAAAGTAACTAGCGGGTCCGGTAGACACTGTATCGCCCTGATAATAAAAAAAACCTTGTCAAATTATATACACAAATCTTCCTCAAACTTTATATACTGGTGTAAACCCCATGAAAATCTGTTCAGTAGTTTTTGAGTTTATAGCGAACAGACAGACATGGCAGAGAACTTTGTTTTATAATATGTAGAGTAGTACTTATAAAAATCAATTTCTCAAAACTATAATAACATGCATATTAATGAAGATATTATTATGATTTTTTTAGATAAGAATCAAGTGTTTATAAAATAATACTAAACAAATCATTACATAGTATAAAGCAAAGTCCCCTACCGCGTCTGTCTGTCTGTCTGTTCACGATAAACTGAAAAACTACTGAACGGATTTTCTTGCGATTTTCACCAGTAGATAAAGTGCTTCATAAGAAAGGTTTTAGTATATAATTTGTCAAGGATTTTTATAGTCAGGGCGGGACAACGTCTGCCGGGCCCGCTAGTATATTTTAATAATAATCATATTAGATAATAATTAACTTCAATTGTTGTATTTCTTACCCTATTATCTAATTATGAATGTTACAGCTGAAAAATTTTTGGAAAGCATAGAAGTAAACCAAAACTATGCAATTCTGCTCCTCCATCTCATAGACAAAGAGGCTGTGGATCTCACCATAAGAGTAGCAGCTGCTATCGCCTTTAAGAATTATATCAAAAGGAATTGGCCAGTGGTGAGTTAATAAAATGTTACAAGATTTTAAGGAATTAATGAAAAGAGTTCGTCTTCTTTTTTAATTTATGGCGACCTATGGAAGTAATACACAATTCCGCCAATGTCAATTCAGGCCAATTTGTATGTGCCAAATAGTGTCATAAACAAAGGAGATCGCTTAAAAAATGTAATTCGAAAATGAAGATAATTAATTTGTGTTCAGACCGAGTTATTGTATGTTTCCCACAATTATACATTTTACACAAAGTTAGGTAGGTATTGATTAAGAAATAGGCAATATGATTAAACATATTTTTATTGTTAATTTTAATAAATAACCACAAGACCTACAGGGTCATTATTCACTAAAGCTAAGATGAAAAGAGTTTATAATGCATCCTTTTGATGTGAATACCCTGTCTTTAAATTTGCTACCATAGAGGGGTAATCCAAAAAACCTAATGATAACAAAATCGGGGATACAGTTTGGCAATGTAGTTTCGAATCTATTCTCTGCATCTAAAATTAAATTATACCATTGAATAGCTAAAGTATAAAATAATTCATTGCGCCAAGTCAGGACTGTAACACATCCCACGTGGTGTAGGGAGAAGCGCCACCATTTTGGGGTAATTCTGCTGCGTTTTCAGATATCCATTTAGTATAACTTTCGACTCAGTGAAGCTACCACATTTTTTGAAGTTTCAATCGACAGCTCTTGTCAAAGTCTATCGATTATATATAAAATATTAGTGTAAAATCATGACTGTGTATATAATAAGGTGTTAAAACGATAAAAAAATATCAAGAAATATATGATGTCAGCCTATACGCGTCGAAAAGCCAAATCCAAATACAGAAATCAGATAGGGTTTGAGACCCAATCAAACGGTACCAATAAAATACCATATGATCAAGTCAAGCAGTGGAGGCAACGTAAAAAAGTGAATGCAGCCAAGAGGATCACACAGACCTATAATTAATAAAGTTCTAACATAGTAATTATTTGTTAGGTTGATTTATTTCCTGAACCCATTAAATGGAACAGTTGCCATCATAAACAATACATGGAAACCCAGTACCCATTTATTTATACATAAATAATATAAATTATTATTATTTATATAGAGAATATTGCCCATTATGAGACATATTCACTACAACAAACGCCATGTCATGACACAGCCACACCACATTTTTTTTATACTAGTTGACACTGACGTTTAAGTTAATTGTCAATATCTATTATTAAATGTAACAATACAAGACAATGTTAGAGCCATTAGTAATTATGTTATATTAAAGATTAAACACAACTCCTTAACCTGTAGATTTTTTCCTTATTTACAAAAATTTACATGGCCTATGTAAGTTTTTATACCGGAGGTTTGTTGAATTGTATTAGTTGTCACTACCAACTAAACACATCATTTACCTCAGTACCCAACAAAACTGGTAGTACTATTGCTTTCTCTCATAAAGTTTAATTTATCTATCTTTCTTTTTTATGTAATTAAATTTTGAATAAACTTAATAAAAACCAGGTACAAAAAGGAAGGTCACTAATCATTTTTGTAGGTGGTGGAGCCACTCTGAAGCTATTATTGGTTTCATCATGAATGGGTCGGTTCACCCGGGGTCACACCACACTTTCACAGAAACTCCCACGTTAATTAACAGTGCTTGCTTTGTTGTGTTTCGTTCGGTCAGTGAAAGCGCAGTTGTGACTTCTCTGATGTTGCTAGTGTCTATGGACGGTGGTGATCACTTAACATCAGGTGACACACATGGTCGTTTGCATCACATGAAACAAAAAAAAAAATTAAATGGGATAAAAGAAATCCGCTTCTATACTAATAAGAAAATTAATAAATGCTTCTTGAATCAGTAGAATAACGCCATGAGTAAACAATATCTCTCATTGATTCTGGTCTTTAAGTTAGTGAAAAATGTCATAGATTATTGTATGACAATTGTACGCTATAAACTATGCTTGTTCTCAAAACAAAATAGGAAGAGGATGGAGTTGATCGTATTCACATATCAGACAGAAACACAATCAAGACCCTAATAGTGAATCTAATGCTCAAATCACCTGAAGCCATACAGAAGCAGTTTAGTGATGCAGTGTCAATTATTGGCAAATATGACTTCCCGGAGAAATGGCCAAGCCTCATACCTGAGATGGTGGAGAAGTTTGCTACAGGTAAAACTACATTTACTATTTACTTACTCTATCAGACAACTTTTGCTATTTTGTCAGCTATATTAGAGTTCATCAGTATTATAGAATGTATAAATTTTAAGTGTTATTCCTATATGATGTATAAAAAAATATTGGAGACATTGTTTTCATCTGGTGTTCATTTTGTCGTTAGATGTTAAAATGAGATAAATCCAATTTTAGCCAATCCTAATATTTTACGTTATTGATGTGATAACATCTTATAAATCGACGAACGCCGGCTGCACGCACGAAAAATCATGAGACATTGTCACGTTCCGCCTGACCATTTGGTGTAAGGGAGAGCGCGGAACAAGCGATAGAGAAGCGCGATCGGCCTAAGCGTTCGGCTTGTGACGCATCTATCTATATATAGAGTAATTCAATTCAATACACAAAAGTATGCAATTTTTCATCAATGTTTTCTTATGACATTATCACGTAAAATTATTGTCTGTAAACCGACTTTACGGATAAGCAACTTTTTTTATAAGATCATCGAATTTTGTACATATAAAATATGAAGATCATGTAAGAAAACTAAAAACATTAAGATCGGAAAAATTTGAACTTAACGTATAATAGAAATTTAAAAAAATCAAACATGTTATAAGAATTATTAAGTTAAGATTTAACACATTTTGAAATGTAAGGACACACATAATGACCATCTTTATTATTAATTGTCTGTAGGTGTTACGGCAATGAATGAATAAGCAAGCAATAACAACCAACAGGTGTGAAAGGCAGAGCAATCCACATTGTTTAAACTCGAAGTCATGATACAGACAAGGAATATTCATTCCATTATAGCAACATTGTTGTAAACTGTGAAACATTAAATTGGTCAATAGTAGAATAATTTGTGATAGTTGATAATATACATGCTTTTTAAAATGAGGCAACAGTAATTTCACTGACCTCTGTATTAAAAAATGTAACAATTTCATGTATAATTTTTCTTTATTCTCCTAAAATTTGTACTTGTCTCACTGGACTTTCCATTTGTCAGGAGATTTCCATGTCATCAACGGTGTCCTCAGAACAGCACATTCTCTGTTCAAGCGCTACAGATATGAGTTCAAATCCCAAAAACTGTGGGAGGAGATCAAACACGTCCTTGAGAACTTTGCGAAACCTTTAACAGATTTGTTTGTGGTTAGTATTACTTATAATTGTTTTTAAATGAATGGTAAACTTGATAACTAACTCTAGCCATAATTGCCTGACCTTGTGACATGTTAGTTTTGGATAAACCTGTGTATCTAGAGTAACTAGGTATTTTATACTCAGCGAATAACTACATATATTATATTTTTTACCTACCTACAAATATAGAACGACTAGCTTTTGTTCACAGCTTTGCGCGCGTTACTTGATATTTGGCGTATCCTTCGGCAATTTTTTTTTGTCCCTCGGACAACTTGTGTGTAGAATTTCACGATGATTAGTTGAGGCGTGAAAACGTAACAAACAAATAAACAAAATCACATTCACATTTATAATACTAATTAGGATAATCACTAAGTAAGTATATGTACATTGGCAGATATGAAAAAAAAACAGGCAGACTTGAGCTATCACGATTCTATAGAATATGAATATAAATTAAAAATAATAGATGTCACTGGCAGAGATAAAATATTAAAAATGATTTTTAATGAAATATCCATAAATCAATAAATTCAAAATAATGGTACATTTTAAATTTAATAATACTGTTTCGTGTATAGGAAACTCGTAATGGTCAATGTCATGTCTACAATACAATTATGTTAGCTGATAGAATCAAATTCTCCTCGAATTTAAAATCAAAATTTAAGTTTTCAGAGGATGGCTAAGTAAATGTTATTAAAAAGAATTTTTCTGATAGCAAAAAATATCAAACATGTATAGTTACTATGTAGTAGAAGTAATGAATCGATAGATGGCGTTTAAAAGAAATCAGATGTATATTTTTATTAATGTCATGTAAAATTAGAACAACAGTCGGATATTACATGTTCATTTTTAGATTTTTGTCTATACTTTTTACGTTTTCCACAATCTCGCCTTATACAAACGAAGATATAGTATAAAATGGTAAACACTTTAAACTTCGAAGGCGATTGGCTCTCAAGTGTAGTTGCCAGTACACACATATAAAGGTGTTTGGCGAGATATTATCATAGTTAGTAAACTGTCGAGTTAAAAAAGCCCTAGACTGTGCCCTGGCCCATGATATGCTCTCAAGCATGGCCGACAAGCATGTCATGTGGTGTCCGAAAACCATTGAACTATATATATTTTTTTTTAATTTCCTAGCGGGCCCGGCAGACGTTGTCCCGCCCTGATTGTGAAAAAATCCTTGACAAATTATATACTAAAACGTTCCTCATTAATCACTCTATCCACCAGTGAAAACAGCATGAAAATCCGTTCGGTAGTTTTTGAGTTTATCGCGAACAGACAGACAGACAGACGCGGTAGGGGACTTTGTTTTATACTATGTAATGGAAATGCAATTTATCTAAAGACTGCAACTAGTATGATTCTATATAGTTTCTATAGTTGAATATAAGGATAGAATATTAGGAATAGGATATTGAGAATTCATGATGCAGCTGAAGATAGCTAAGTTACATCAATAGCTTTGTGTCTCCCTCCGTATATATTTAGTTTCAATAATTATAGAGTTTTTTAACGAATTTCAGGCAACAATAGATTTAACTGGAAAACACGCTACAGATCCACAAGCGCTACGTGTCATTTACGGTTCTCTGATTCTCATCTGTAAAGTGTTCTACTCATTGAACTATCAGGATCTGCCAGAATTCTTTGAGGATAACATGTCAATATGGATGCCGAACCTTCTTAATCTGTTGCAAGTAAATGTGCCTGGACTTGACGATGTGAGTAAATTCATTTTTATTTATTACTAGCGGGCCCGGCAGACGTTGTTCCGCCCTCAATAAAAATAAATCCTTGACAAATTATATACCAAAACGTTCCTCATGAATCACTTTAGCCACTGGTGAAAACCGCATGAAAATCCGTTTAGTAGTTTTTGAGTTTATCGCGAATAGACAGACAGACAGACGCGGTAGGGGACTTTATTTTATACTTTATTTATTATTTCTCCTTGATTAACTATTAAATGTGTAACTTTTATAGGAGTGAATTAATCAAAAACATCATAAGACACCATTTTTGTAGGGCATACATTTTTTTGTTTTTGGTTTTTGTAATCTCTAACAAAATGTCACGATTGTATAAATGTACTTATAGGATTTTCGAATAAAAAAAAATTAAAAGGTCAGCTATGTTAGTATCGTAGTTAGTTTATTTTGTACAAGACACATGGCAATGTCAAATTTACAGAAAAGTTTTAAAAGAAAAATATATTAATAACTGATATAATATTATTATTGAATTGAATATATTTGTTCAACTTCCTTCACTTAACACAACGCTCATCTTACAAAACCAAAACCCTTTTCTCCATTACGACGGAATTAGCTCGCATCGGATATCCGGTTACAGATATAATAAAAATACAGATAGTAAATGATGGTTGCCTCTATCAACAATAACTATACAACAAATAAGGTTGCAATATAGTCTTGAACAATGATCATTTGAAGAAAAAAAAAGGCGATTTCTCTGGTACACCCTAATATAATAATCCTATTTAATAATGAGTTCAATTATTGTCATTACCCATCAACTCACTTAGGTTCTGCTGTAACTGATAAAGATGGGAAATTGGTGGTTATCTGTTTTCAACCCTGCACAGATTATATTCCCTAGCAAATAGGATCTATACCAGCGGTACTCAACCTGCAGCCCCCCGGGGTCTTTGTAGTTGCCCCCCCAATTATACTTTATTTTCAATTATTTCAAATTTCGTGTCCATCATAAAAACTATGAGCAAGCTGAGTAAATGGATCCCACATAACCCGAACGCAATCTGTTCCTTATGATATAAGGGTCATACCAAGCTTGTTTTTTTGGACATCCATTTTTCACTACATTAATAATACGTGGTTAATTTGAAAATACGTTTTTATTTTTAATTTAAAACTTTAATATTTGTAGTTTGTGGCCCTCGACACAGTGAGTGAAACGTGTTTAAACGTACCTTTAAAAAAAAAGGTTGAGTATGAGTGATCTATAGGTTTAATCTGTGCTATTTTTGGTATTATTCATACATTTTTTTTTGTTGCCGCAATTTAGGGTGATGATGAAACTCCAGGCACCATGGAAGCATTAAGAACTGAAGTTTGCGAATGTGCCTCTCTGTATGCATTGAAATATGAGGAGGAATTTGGACCTCATGCAGCCGGCTTTGTGACCTCCGTGTGGACTATTCTGCTCGCGACCGGACCACAGCCCAAGTATGATGCGGTGAGTCTTCTTTTTATATGTCAGACCTTTAAAAATAAGAAAAGAAGTAACTTAAAATGTACGTTTTTCGAGTTTTCACCAGAAAGTAAATTAACGTTGCAAGAAGAATACATCCAATTCGTCAAAACAGACTCTTCAATACAATCAATAAATTAACTATAATTACAGCCTAAGCGTGTTATATATCAAAAGGCTCGATACAATGCAATAATTACCTAAAGGTTACGGCAAATAACTAAAAAGTTATACACAAAAATATGCAATTTTAACACAAGAATTTTGATTTCACAATTTTCACTTAGGCCATATTTTGCCTTTATTAGTAATTTAATTGTACACAAATGTTATATATTCCGATTATATACTGTTTTAAACATATTTTACACAAAATTAATATGAATTAATATAAATTTCAAAACTTTACGTATTACGATTCATCAATGTTTACTTTTGTAATTCTCGACATTTTACCCTAATTTTTATTTCTACATATGCTTTTTATATTAAAAACAATTAATACAATACAATTTCTTCAATATTTTAAATAATTCCTACAAAAAACGCAAATTAATGCTAAAAATTGAGTACACCAAAATCGTCCTTACAATGTACTATACGGCGTCAGACCGATACGGTACGTGCGCGCCAACACATGTTTATGTTTTGTTTACGTTTTCGCTGCGTCGCCAACAATAGTCATCCCTGGCTACGAAAGCGACTCCAGATTATAACTTTGAGGCGTGATATCAAGGTCATGGTACAGAATATTCTGGGCAAACCATTCAATATAGAAGTCTCTGTTAATCCTACGTCGAATGTGCTGTCTGTATCCGTCCAAGGCTAGGCGAATGACGGAACACCCTTGCCCGAGATGCAAGCAAGCTATTTGGGACTCTCATAATTCTGATATGTGTTTTCGCTGTGTGGAATCATAATGATATATTTATTTTATTTGGTTGCTAATTAACAGAACTTCTGTGCAATGTAATGTAGGTTCCTATTTACATTAAGTAATGTCGATAATATTTGAGTTTTCATTTGCGTAGTCCGCTCGACGAATGTTTAGTTATTACGTAACAATGAATATAGATTAATTGACTAGGGTTAAACGCATTTTCCCACAAAATTTAATTTCTTCGGTTACTTCTTTTTGAAGTGAAATTTCTTTATCGACGTAGGGAGGAATTTTAGAGCATGTAAAAACGTATGTAACGTTTTTCGGTTACGCGCCATCTTAATTTCTGTACATTTGTCCGTTACGCGCCATGTTTATTTCTAAAGGTGCGCTCACAATGATCAGATTCCGTTTTTTTTTCTAAAGGTGCGCTCACATTGCTTAGATTCCGTTTTTTTTTCTGTAAAGTTGTTAATATAGTAGATCATTTTTCGAAAAATGATGTCATAAAGAAGTTTCACTTCTTACGTGTGTACTCTGATACACGCACGTATTTTTTTTATTAAGGTTTCGAATATATAATACACGGGTATACTATAGAATATGAGGCTATATCTTACGTTTAGAGTTCGACCGTATATTGAAGTAAATTGGTAACTTTTACAATAAAACATTGGTCTATCAATTCTGATAATATTTTTAATCGGTATCTTTAATCTTTTCGTTATTTTTTTTTATTTTTCATTTTTTTTTAAGTCATAGCAGGCAAACGAATAGGTGAGCCACCTGGTGTTAAATGATCACCACCGTCCATAGACACTAACAACACCAGGGGAGTCGAAAGTGCGTTGCCAGCCTGTGTTTGGCGGAAAGTTTGGCGAGGGAGGGGGAGGGGTGGGGAGGTGAGCCTCCGGAGCTCAAAATACTATCTTTCATGCATATTTTATTTTATATTTAGTCAATAAATAGACATAAGTAGTTCAGTTTCAATTAGTGCGAACTGCCTGCGTAACGAATTTCCATTTTTATAAATGCCGTATTGTATAGTATAGTTATTTTTCTACACGTATGAGTTTCTGTTCTCATATTAATTGATCAAAAGCAAAACTAGCGAGAAGTAAATTCAAATTCAAATTCAAAACACTTTATTCAATTTAGGCCCTAAGAAGGCACTCATGAACGTCAAAACTACCACCGGTTCGGAAAACAACCCAGTCATCGAGAAGAACCGGCAAGAAACTCGATCTGGTTTATCTTTTTAACAAATATATATAATACTAGCGGACCGGGCGGACGTTGTACTGCCTTGAAAACAAAAAAAATCCTAAAAGTCGATCGCAGCGCCACCTGCCGGGTCCAATTGTGAATCTAAACCATTCTCGAATCTCCACGAACACACACAAAAAATTTCATCAAAATCGGTCCAGTCGTTTAGGAGGAGTTCAGTCACATACACACGCACACAAGAAATATATATATTAAGATTTAGAATAATAATATATTCTATATAAAAGTAAATTTCACAAACGTTTTTAATGGATGCACAGAGATGAGTCAATTCCAGACATCACCATCGTTCACATATTGATCCACTCTATAATAGCCTTTCATCATAAAAGTCACGAGCAAAAGCTAGTACTTAAGAAATGCGTAACTGTGTTGCCAGTTGGTGTCCCACGCCCTGACGTTCCTGGCCAAAGTTGCCGAAAAGAACAGCTACAAGAGTTTATTCGAAGATCCCGCCACCCTGAGCAGTATTTGCGAGAAGGTCGTCATTCCTAACATGGAGTTTAGAGGTAAATACTCCTTACATATTATTGTAATACACTACTCTCTGTTAGTCTGTCCGTTAGTGTGTTTATAACTAGAAAACCGTTCAACAGATTTTTATCTTTTTTTTTAGTTGTGTTATAGTCACATTTTAACATTTGTGGCTACATTTTTTATTAAAAAGTACTTTGGAGACGTTTTCTTTTATTGACATATAAAGTAGGTTAAGTTACCTGTCACGTTCTTTTGGTATTGAAAAATTACCGCCACACTATAGGAAATACTGCGTAAAATGGATAATAAATAATATATATAATTCTTAAGTAATTTCCAGCAGAAAATTTACCATGAATAAGTAAATTGCCATAAAAAACTTTTTTTTTTGGCGTAAAGGAAGGTTTCTCATAAAATGATACATAAGGTTCATATTTTATTATATTTCCGACTTTATGATTTGTCAATTGGTTAATTAAATCTTTGTAGTCTAAGCATTCAAGAACATTTTTCTCTCACCCTGTGCACTAGCCCCGAGTGCCCCTAGGGTACATCCTCTTACGGTTTTAGTATCAACATTTTTTTTTTACTGACCTAGCAAGGCCTTAAAAGTTTCAACGGACTGCTATACCAAGATTTTTAACACTAAAATAATGTTCATAGAATCGGATATGGAGCTGTTTGAAGACAACCCGGAGGAGTACGTCCGTCGTGATATTGAGGGCTCGGACGTGGATACTCGACGTCGTGCCGCCTGTGACCTTGTAAAGGCACTAGCGCAACATTTCGAGGAAAAAATGATGAACATATTCGGACAATATGTCCAGGTAATGTTATTATATAACCTACTAGCGGATAGTTTTGTTAGGCATTAAAATAAATGGCAAAGGGTCAAGGATACTCTGGCCAATTTTGTATCTAGTAACCACTCCAGTATAGAAAACCATAAGGGTTTAAGCTCCATACAAACGAAAATAGACCTTATGATGCACTGGTCATCAAACATTTTGGCAGCATTAGTTTTAAAAAAATACTGGATTTATTATGAGATTTGAATAATAACAAATTATGTAACGTGAAATTACAATTTTTATATAAAACTAGCGGATTTGGCAGACGTTGTCCCGCCCTGATTATAAAAAAACCTTCCTCATCAATCACTTTATCCACTGGTGAAAACCGCATGAAAATCCGTTCAGTAGTTTTTGAGTTTATCGCGAACAGACAGACGCGGTAGGGGACTTTGTTTTATACTATGTAATGATGTATTATTAAATTTCTTTTTTTTCATTCGTAAGAACTTGTTTTTTACTTAACCATGAAGTTTACAATTTATTTATTGTGTGTATACTTTTAGGTTAGAAAAAATATTTTACATTAAATACTTAATTAAATAATTTTTAGTCAATTAACTTTACTATTATTATCCTCCTTATTTATTTCATATAAAACTTATTGTAAGAAAATATACTAAGACCTAGCCAAAGGGTTATACCTAAGATTTAAACAAAATTTATACCTATCAATTCAGTTGTCCTAAACATACTAAAACAAAAACATTTGTTTTTCTAATATGCAGGGATAGCAGTTTTTTATGAAATGCATAGCAACCTTGATAGTCATAGTACATTCTAAAAATTAATTAATATTACCATAAAAACTCATTAAACAGGCCACCACAAATAGTTTTATAATAGTAATTAACTTGTTCAATTATTAAAACAATGTTATTTGGATTAGATGATGCTACAAAAGTTTTCCGAGTGCGGTGCTGAGGCGTGGCGCGGAAAGGACGCTGCCATATACTTGGTGACTTCACTGGTATCTAGGGGTAGTACGCAGGCCGCCGGTGTGACTCGTGCCTCACCACTCGTCGACCTAGCACAGTTTGCAGCCCTTCATGCTCTACCAGAACTGCAAAGATCTAACAGTAAGTATACTACTACTATAACCCCTTTAACCCCTATTGGACATATCACTTTTAACCCCTATTGGACTTATTGCTTTTTTAACCCTTTTCGGACATATAATCCTATCAGAACATATGATGCCTTGACTTGACTACACGTGGAAATTATAGCTATCTTATTGTGTATTTAGTATTGAAGTGAAACTTCTTATAGCACGGTAGGGAAAATTTTCGTTAAGCATTACGTGTTAAACATAAGATAGGTATGTATTTGTGTGCATGTGTATACGAGACTTAGTCATTACATAGTATAAAACAAAGTCCCCTACCGCGTCTGTCTGTCTGTTCGCGATAAACTCAAAAACTACTGAACGGATTTTCATGCGGGTTTCACCAGTGGATAGAGAGATTCATGGGGAAGGTTTTAGTATATAATTTGTCAAGGATTTTTTTATTATCAGGGCGGGACAACGTCTGCCGGGCCGGCTAGTATAATATATAGTTTATGAGAATTATCATATGTATGTGTGTATATATATAGTACATATAAGAAAAAGAAGTTACATTTCCTCCATGTGTAGCTGATAATACACAAACTGTTTTTTTATCACTGATATTCCACTCGCGATAAATAAATAGAAAATATGTTATATTTAAAAATAAAGAAATATCATAAGGGATCCTCGGTCAGTTTATTTAACTTATAACATACCATAATATCCTATGAAAAAGAAGCAATAATACAAATTCACAATTTGATATGTCATAAGAAATCGCTGTTATAAATATCAGTTAGAGACGTTTATTTTTACATAAAAATTATCCAATCTTACATACATTAGAAATATTAATTATTTAAAAAACTTAAATCTATAAAATTGATGTGTTAAATGATAAATTTTTGATGCATTTTTTTTCTTTATCAGTTAATATTGCTTTCTCTTGTTAATTTTAGACTTGTTTATTTTATTTCAGTGAATGAATTGCCGGTTTTGAAAGCTGATGCTATCAAGTTCATAATGACTTTCAGATCTTTACTCCCCAAGGATCTTCTCAATACAGCTTTCCCACTACTTGTAAGTATTTATAATTGATGATATCTTGATGTATTGGAATTATGAGATGAATATGTAGGTGTAAGAAGTCACTCATCGTCTCCCGTTCCACAGTAATGTTCTACAGTCCGGTTGTAGACGTACAGACAAACACGTACAATATAAGTAGGTCTATGCCGGTATCTAAATAGAGATTAATATAATGTGTAAATTTGGATTAACAATACAAACGCTAAATTGATTTGGATTTTTATTTATTTATTATGAAACCGGGTTCATACCTAAACTAGTTATATACCAGGTGATAGGTTAGTCGCTTGCAATATTTAAAGAGATGGTACTTCTTGCTTACATTTAACATATAAAATAGTAATATCAAAACAGATATTAATAAACAACAAAGGGAACCTTAGTTAAAGTTTGTTCTAAGACTTTCAAAACTATGGATACAAATGTAATAAACCTAGGTACAGTGACCGCTGCCAAAAGCTGTAAGGGGTGAACCGGAGTTAGTATTCGATAATAAAACTGACAATAAACCCTTTTTTTTTGTTAATGCTTCGAAAAATTATCCTTGGTTAGTTGGTCATTGTTGCCACGTTTTTTCACGCTTCATTTTCACTTCGCCCGAAGGTTACTGACACTGTGCTTTAACATAGACGCGTAGAGGATCGGGTATAATTTTTGTATGTTTCTAGATAATTAGGTCAAATATTAAGCACCTATTTTTTAAACTGATTTTGAACGAGAATCGTGTGCAGGCATCCTCCGTAAGTATTGCTACTGTCTAAACATTCAGTCTGTATACTTACCAGATCCAGCATATATCCGGTCGGGGGGTCGTGTGCACGTACGCCGCGTGCGCTGTGGAGAAGCTGATAGCGGGGGGCATGGTGCCCAGGGATAGTGTACTACCACATGCGGGGTCCTTACTTTCAGCCCTCTTCGCCGCACTCGGGGACGCTGCCAACCCTCAGGATCACAACGAGTACGTCATGAAAGGTACATTTTATCTTACGTAACTATAAATGACAAATTCGTATTTATATTATAATTGGTGGTGCTTCCTTTGATCGGAAACCACCTGTGAAGCGAATCAAACGCGATATCAGCGAGAGAAAGTAGCGAATGTTGTGATCACTCACCGGCTGCTGGGGGGTTCGATGCAGGAGGTCGGCGCCGACGAATTGCGATGGTGCAAATAGGTTATGGCGATGCGAGGAGCGCGATACGAGCGCGCGCGTCCTTCGCCTACGATGTGTGCGTGCCAACTGGGCCGGCGTCACAAGCGCCGGGGGAGATCGACAAACAAAAATGCTCCCACCCTGGCTGACTCTGTTTTTCCTAATTGACTATTTATTATATATATAATTTATAAATAATAAATATTTGTGTTCCTGAAAAAACGTGATTTTATATGAAAGAAAACTTTTTTTTATCTATACTATAATAATATAAAGAGGTAAAGTTTGTGAATTTGTGATGTTGTAGGGGGTAATCTCGGGAGCTTCTGGTCCGATTTGAAAAATTCTTTCAGTGTTATATGGTTCGTTTATCGAAGAAGGTTATATATATCATCACGCTAAGGCCAATAGGAGAGGAGCACCAATGAAGAATCAAAATCGGGGTTTATTTTCCTTTTGAGAGCTTCCGCTGCGTGTTAGCTTTAGCCCAAAGTAACTATTCCACACGGACGAAGTCGCGGGCAGAGGCTAGTAACTAATACGTATAAGTGTCTTATTAAAAAAAAATGTAAACCTAGTTGAACACATATTTAAAGTACTTTATTACAAAAACGTGTCTAAACGATCTCTAGCTAAACATTTTAAGTTTTTTCTGCAAGCAACTCTAAATAGTATTCGCTCAATTCAATCTCATCATTCAAAAACGTTTCATTACACAGATATTTTGCGAATAATTTCAATTCATAAATAATATTTTTGTTCAGATCTTCATTAAGGAAATTTAGTTATTTTAAGTTAAATTGATTATCATTATTGTGACGTTTTAGTTAAAAGAAAATAATCTACTTGTTAAAATGACCAATTTATAATATATTACGTCAAAGTGTGTGAGGTGGAATAATAGTATTATGTCAAATTAACAAATTGTCAAATATCAAAAGTTTCATATAGTAGTCGTTATGATTTACTTGTGAATCTCTCAAATTGTGTAATTTATTTATTTCTTCCAAAGTAATTATACACAGGAAATGCATAATTTATTACGAAACGTGTTTCGCCGGCAAATAGAAATACACACAGTAAAATAAGTACTGGAAACTTAGACAAGAGTTAGAGGATATTTAAATTTAAAATAATGTTCACCTGTAAACAAGGGTAAGATACTCTTTTGTAATCAAACTTTTTTAAAGCAAGTATTCGATAAGTATTTAACTTTTTTTGTAATAATATGGATTATGCCTATATAGTAATATCATATAGCGCTATCTCGGAAACTTTAGTGATACTTGTATTGAAACTGATGCATGATAGGAGGTGATTGTAGGTGGTAGAGCCACACTGAAGCTATTACTGATTTCAGCGTGAATGGGTCGGCTCACCCGGGGTACTACCACCCTCTCTCAGTGTAGGCACAGAAACACCCACGTGAAGTAACAGTGCTTGCATTGTTGTGTTTCATTTGGTCAGTGAGAGCGTCGGAGACCCATCTCCCCTCCCTTCCTCTCTGCTCTGCCCCTCTTTCCTGCCCCGAAATACAGATTGGCAACGCACTTGCGATTCCCCTGATGTTGTTAGTGTCTATGGACGGTGGTGATCACTTAACATCAGGTGACCCACCTGTTCGTTTGCCTCCTATGACATAGAAAAAAAAATATCCTACTGGTACCTCATTATTTCGTGAGATGGCGCTGTATATATGACGTATTTATAAATGAATAAAACGTATTTATGTATATAAAGTTGTGGTGCACGTGTGTTCGTAACTCTTCTCATATCATTTTGTTTATTTCTCTCATAAAATTGCGTATAACCACAAATTTTCATCTTTTTTACATTCATACCTTGTTCTTTCCAAATGCGTTAGTGAATAATATCTCTTTTTTAATCTAGCAATACTACGTACTCTGGCGTGTCTTCAAGACGCCTCCCTACCGTATCTGGGCGACGCGTTGCCGAAACTCGCACAAATGTTGGCCATAGTGTCAAAGAACCCGGTCAAGCCGCATTTCAACCATTACCTGTTTGAGACTCTATCATTGGCTGTCTCGTAAGTACCACATTTTGATTTTTTTTTTATTTGCAACCAATCTTCTAAATTGTTACTGCCATTGTCGATAGTATTACTATAAGTATTCCTTGTCATTATTTCAGTTTTGTAACAAAACAACACCAATATTATAAAATATAGAGTCGAATGACACAAGATTATGAAGTAATCGATAAAAAAATATAATGTAGTGAAAATATTATAAAACAAAGTACTCTGCCACGTCTGTCTGTCTTACTCTCTGTTCACGATAAACTCAAAAACTACTGAACGGATTGTTATGCGGTTTTCACCAGTAGATGAAGGGATTCATCAGGAACGTTGGTTTAAAAAGACAGATTTTTTTTCATATCTGAGCGTGACAATGTCCGCCGAGCCAGCTAATATAATATAAAAGCCATTACATTACAAACTGAGATCACGCCAAAAACTTCCACTTGTGACCTTAATTTACATAAAATATAGTGTGTATCGTCTTTAAATCAAAGATGGATTTAAGATCTCTTACTGTGAGATCTGGGTCAGTATTTTTTTAATACTTTTTTTAGTTAGTTTAGCAATTAACTATGATCTCACCTGATTTTAAATGACAAAGTTGTCTAAGTTGTCTAAACACGCCAAACCTAGAGACGACTGACTCGTTAGTACTGCTACCGGAACACACCAACAGGTGTATGGTGGCAGATTTTTAACTAACTGCCAATAGTTAGACAGGAGGGTATAAGAAAAAGCCCTACCACTATACTATGTTTTCCTTCAACAAAAGCTCCAGTTCACTTGCAGGGACTCAAACCTTTTTTTTAATACATCATAGGGGGCAAACGAACAGATGAGTCACCTGATGGTAAGTGATCACCACCGTCCATTGCCACTAGCAACACCGGGGGAGTCGCAAGTGTGTTGCGAGCCTTAAATCCTACCTACGAACAAGCTAACCACTGTACGATAAAACAATTTAAAGTTCGTTTAGTATTATGAATGTGCTGAAGAATTGGGGCAAGTTATGGCAAATATATCTTTCTGCGAAGTGCGACATCAGGTGTCACGTCAGCTATAGTGTTATTGGTTTCAGCACAAATGGGTCGGCTCGCCCGGGGTAGTACCACCGTCTCATAGAAAACCGACGTGAAGTAACAGTGCTTACATTGTTGCGTTTCCTTAGGTCAGTGAGAGCGCCGGAGGCCCACCTCCCCTCTCCTCTCCCCCTCTCCCTTCCCGCAAACACAGGCTGGCAACGCATTTTCCACTCCCCTGGTTTTGTTAGTGTCTATGGACGGTGGGGATCATTTATCGTTTGTCTGCTATGATAAAAAAAAAGTATTAATTAGGCATAGTACAGCCATTATAAAAAATCGGCTTAGTCTTTAAAATAACTATCACTATACTAAACTAAGAAACAAGGTGCAGTCTAAACTGAATCTGTTACTGTTTGACACTAGACTCAATATTAAACAAATTGAGCATCAATAGTGTACTCAATTGAAAAACAGACAATGAAACTAAAGAATATATATATTTCATTGGAATAAGAATAATGAAACCTTAGAAATAAATTAAAAATTGTATAAATAGGTCTTTTGGCCTCCTGATTAATGCAAATAATTCGAACATAAAACGAACAAAGAAACACAAAAAATATTCCAGCACTAATATTGGTGCTAAACAAAACCAATTTCACAATTACCATGTATCCTGAAGTAGATAAAAGTATTTTTGATATTTTTTTTTATTTCGAACTGACTACGGTCTTTTGGCCTCCTGATTTATGCAAATAATTCGAACAAAGAAACACAAAAAATATTCCAGCACCAATATTGGTGCTAAACAAAACCAATTTCAAAATTACCATGTATCCTGAAGTAGATAAAAGTATTTTTGATATTTTTTTTTTATTTCGAACTGACTACGGTCTTTTGGCCTCCTGATTAATGCAAATAATTCGAACAAAGAAACACAAAAAATATTCCAGCACCAATATTGGTGCTAAACAAAACCAATTTCACAATTACCATGTATCCTGAAATAGATAAAAGTATTTTTGATATTTTTTTTTTTCGAACTGACTACGCTATTGACCTAGCAAGGTCTTAACAGTTTCACCGGACTACGGTTTTTTGATAATTATTTATTACAACTTGAACTATTAATGGTTATTTTTATTAATTAAAATTTGTTTAATTCTCTATTATTTAGTCTGGTGACAAAATCAAACCCGAGTGCGATTACAGCATTTGAAGAGACCTTGTTCCCGATATTTCAAGAGATACTACAGAACGATGTACAAGGTTAGTAATAATAGATTATTTCTTATTTTTTTTTAATATAAAACTCAGTTTTTTAACTTAAATTTCGTTTCATATAATTAGGAGGGTTCCTTTAGTTAAATTCATGTTATAAGACTGTAGGAAGAATTTAGTTTATAAAATGTTTATGGGGTGGGGGAAAAAATGAGTTTTTAAAGTACAATCTCATCTACTATTAAGGGAAAGACTAAGCTTAGAATGGAACTGCCTCTTGAGTGCAGTTTCCAGAACATTGTTATATTTTCTTGGTGATTTGCAAATCGAAGCTCATAACCAGTCATTCGAGCTTAGCATTTTCCACGATTATGTACGAAACAACGCAATAAATGGTTAGATGTCGGCTTCATATAAATTATGATAATGTATTAGCCGTGGTGTAAATTAAAGTGTGCATTTTTTCTTTACGTGAGAAGATTTTAGTATTATGTGTACAGATATAGGACTGTCATTGCTTTCTAAAAGTCGGGGTCGATTGGTGACATAATGTTACATCCGTGTGTAATTGAAATAGTTTGAAATTTATTGAAAAAGAGATTTATTTATATTTACAAAAAGAAAAACAGACCCACTATCACTCGTTTGTACTTATGGTCACCTCATAATATTGTGGCTGTATTCACTCTGATGTTAGTATATGACTATCCTTAATAGCTCTTTTTGTGTTTATATACCACATGAAAGGGAGGATGGAAATCTCAGGAAAGCTGTCAACTTGATAATTGACATAAGTAATGGTGTCCAAATGAATTATTTTTAAAACCCCCTTGTTGGTTTACAGTTGTCGGATAGGTTTCAGTATATGGGTTTTTCCCACGTTTTGATGACTCGTTTATCGTTACTTTCGTTCACGAGAAATTTGTCGAAATACCTGAAGAATGTTCTAGAATGGTCCAGAGATATCTATATATCTGATGCTTCTTTGGAGCTCTTGTTAAACTATTTCTGATATCGCTTTTTTAGTGATGGTTAAATTCGAATCTGAATTTGGGGGCGGGAAGGGGCGTACGGTTCATCGTGGAGTTTTTTTTAGTCGGTAATAGTTGTCTTTTGACACTACTTTACGGCTTATAGAGTAGTCGACACTACTCATTCTCCTCTGAGCCATTTACGATTCTTCTCCACGTAAAAAAAAGGGAGGGGAGGTGTAAATGAAGGGTAATTGTCTAATGAGATCGTTTCCCGCAGAGTTCATGCCGTACGTGTTCCAAATGCTGTCGTTATTGCTGGAGCTGCGTGGTGGTGGCGCCGGTGGTGGTGGGGATGAGAGTGAGGGGGGCGACGCGTACGGTGCGTTGTTGCCGTGTCTCGTGGCGCCGGTGCTTTGGGAGCGTACAGCGAACGTGCGCCCGCTCGTGCGTCTCCTGTGCGCGTTCATAGCGGTACGCACGCGACTCGTACTCTCCACCGGCAAACTGGTATGTGTATTCATGCATTGTTTTTAAATTGACGGCTGGTATAATGTTATGTGGGAATGTGTAATGGTATAATGTTACGTGGGAATGTATAATGGTATAATGTTATGTGGGAATATGTAATGGTATAATGTTATGTGGGTATATGTAATGGTTGTAATGATATGTGGGAATGTGTAATGGTATAATGTTATGTGGGAATGTGTAATGGTATAGTGTTATGTGGGAGTGTGTAATGGTATAATGTTATGTGGGAGTGTGTGATGATGATGATGATTGCTCCGACCGGTTTCGGCCATGGCGACCACTTTGACCCCTAAACTTAGAAATGGCGCTGGTGCGCTCGAAGATGGTTTATGTAGCCTATCTTCGCGGCGAAACTTCGTGCACATTGAGGGCACGTGAGTACGCCGTTCTCGTAATGATATATTATGGCAGCAGGAGGGCGAGCCTTTAACTGGTCGCGTTTGGTATCAAGGTCAGCTTTCCGCTGAGCCTCGAACTCGCGTACTTGGCTGTTCACCATTCTGCGCCATTCTGGCCGTTGTGCTACCAAACGTTCCCAACAAGAGGGCTCTATATTGCATTTCTTCATGTGCCGCTTTTGGACATCCTTGTACCGGAGGAGGGGACCACCATGATTCCGCTTGCCCTCCTCCAGTTCAGAATAGAAGATGCGCTTCGCCACTCTTTCCTCCGCCATACGCGATACATGACCGCACCACCGAAGCTGTCGACGAATTAAATAGGCTTCAATGCCACCAACATTGGCTCGTCGCAAAACTTCAGTATTTCACACTTTATCGGACCATCTGATCTTCATGATGTTACGCAGGCATTTAAGGTGTGAGTGTGTAATGGTATAATGTTATGTAGGAATGTGTAACGATCTAGTTTAATAAGTTCTCTGAACTTGTCTACTACCGTTTTTTATTCTTTAATATATTAGTGACGGCTCGGCTATCGGCTGTTATCCATACGTATTCACATTCGAGTAATGTGATATAGCGCCAATTCAAATAAATGTAGGTACTAGTATTGTTACATGATCACATTTAATTACCA
The DNA here is from genome assembly GCA_036509395.1 of Antheraea yamamai. NCBI lineage: Eukaryota > Metazoa > Arthropoda > Insecta > Lepidoptera > Saturniidae > Antheraea > Antheraea yamamai. Next base: position 10,231,149 of record AP028443.1, on the reverse strand, counting down.
GATTGATATGGGCAAGTGAAGTATCATCATGCTATAACCAATAGGAGCGGAGCGCCAATGAAAGACATTTCAAAATTGGGGTCTTTTTTCCTTTTGAGAGCTTCCGCTGCGTTAGCCAAAAGTAGCTATTCCACGTGAACGGAGTCGCAAGCAGAAGCTAGTTTATTAGATTATAAAATAGTTTATATAACATTTGTTATTGTATTGAATTGTTAAGCAAATGACGTTTCTTGTAATGTAATTTATTCTTGCATTGTACAAACAGTAACAATTTCACTTAGTGTGAAATACTGGTGTGGTCTTAGTTGGTAACACGCTAAACTTAAGTAAACAAAACTAACTAAACTTAAGTAAACGTAACTAAACTTAACTAAAAGTGTACACAATCTTAAGAGCACCTGCTAGAATACATCAACAGGTGCTTGGCGACACACTGCCCTGCACACACACACACAACTTAAGGGGGGAAATTAAATCATCGATAACATCTATACATATAATAAGATTGTAAATCAAAGGTGTCTGTACTTTTAAGATTTTTGTAAAAAAAAATTGTTGCAAAAGTCTTGGAATAAGTAATAAAATACATTTCAATCATTTGTAGAAATATGTCTGTCAGTTTGGTTGAAAACGCATCACTGCTCAAGTTCTGCGTTCATGATAAAACCGTACCAAGAAAATCATAAAGCATATCTACGAGTAACATTTAGTCTGTGTTTCATTCAAATGGGTTCGGTCTATCAAAAGTTATTATAATTTTAAAGATGACGCGACTTAAGTACGACAGAAAAGTAGATAAGTAAACGGACTTAATACATTCAGATGGCTTTATTAGTCACTGTTTTTTTTTTACATTTGGTTCCAAGCGGATGGAGTCACGTGCACAACTAGTTATATATAAAATTATATTTTGACTTTCAGAACGCGATACTGGGTGTATTTCAAAAACTGATCGCGTCGAAGACAAACGATCATGAAGGATTCTATCTCATACAGACTATGCTTTTCAAGTTTGGACAGTAAGTAAAATTATGTAAACAAAGCGGATCAGAATATAAAAAAAAAATCGTTGCCTATTCACACATTATTTAATGACTTATTTAATTGAAACGTGAAATTTAACTGGACTGTCACGGTAAGAGTCCATCAGACACGATGCAATACTTTATTTTATGTTTCCTTCCCATTCGTTTCTTTCCCTTCCCATTCCTTTCCTTTCCTTTGCTTTCCGTCCCTTTCCTTTCCTTTCCTTCCCTTCCCTTCCTTTCCATTCCTTTCCTTTCCTTTCCTTTCCTTTCCTTCCTTTCCCTTTTCTATTTACTTTACTGACAATAATTTTGTTCCGAACAGGTCTGTAATGGAACCGTACACGAAACAGATAATGACGTTGCTCTTCCAACGGCTGTCCTCTTCGAAGACGACTAAATACATACGTGGGCTCATCTCGTTCCTTGGCTTCTACGCAGCACACTTTGGAGCTGATAACCTCATCGATATCATCGATTCCGTGCAGAACAAGTGAGTACTTGGATCTCTTGATTTAGTTTTTGGAAAAAAAAAATATATTTAGTCTTTTGTCACTGTTAATAAAAATTCCACAATTCTGTGTCATGTCGATTTTTATTGTTGACGTGAAACATCTATAGGCGAAGGTAAACCTGATTGTTGGCGTGGCGAGTCGTGGCGACGCAATCTCTCATACCGCACTGAGCTCGTATACCTATATTGTATATGGTGTTGTTTACTACGTTACACATGTGTTTCACATCTGCTAGGCGTCCCGTGTCGGCTCAATTTTTTTTACACTTTGGTGATGGTTTAGTTCAGTTGTCGGCAAACTTATTAAACAAAAGAGCCAAATATAGTGGAACCTGGATAAGTAGGAACTAAAGGGACATATATTTTTTTAATTTCTTAGTGAGTTGTTACATTTCAAAATTAGCTAAATCCAACTTAAGCCGTTCCTAATATTTTACGTTATTTTTCAAAATCTTCACATTTTTGTACGTGTAAAATATGAAGATCATACAAAAAAAGTGTGTGTGTACTTATGTACACGCGTTAGAAGTTATACTTCTTTAGCGTAACAAGATAAAAATCTTTTCAAAAATTTTATCTTTCGCCTTATTCTACGTTTGTAGAAAAGACGACACTAACAATAGAAAAAAGGTATTTAATACATTGAAAGTTTTAATACAAAGAAACAAAATGTTGACTATAGGTAACTTCATGGTGTCGGTTTTTCGTGACGGTGTGCGCGCGCATCGTAAAAATTTACTCTCATCATTTTACCCTAACGCGCCATAAGAAGTACAACTTCAAAAAGCCTTGTGAACTGCGAAATATGAACTTCGTTATCAGTGTATAAAAACTGGAAATGTTAAAAAAATTACACATATCAATCATATGAACGATTACAATGGAATTTAGCTCATTTTGAAATGTCACGACTCGATTGCCACTATGCTCATCGTGGATCATATAGTTACTTACCATCAGGTGATATTTTAGTGAAATGAAAAATCTTTTTAACATCTAAAATCTTTATCATTACATAGTATAAAACAAATTGCCCTACTGCGTCTGTCTGTCTGTTCGTGATAAACTCAAAAACTACCCAACGGATTTTCATGCGGTTGTCGCCGGTGGCTAAAGTGATTCACGAGGAACGTTTTGGTATATAATTTGTCAAGGTTCTTTTTTTATAAACAGGTCAGAACAACGTCTGCCGGGCTCGCTAGTTTTAAATTAACTTTGGAGGTATTGGTTTAGTCAGGGACACAGATTTTAGGTTATGCGTAAACGTTCTGATGAAAAAGGATTTGTGTCTTGTCCCGTAGAGTTCCTTTAAGGAAATCTTTGTCCCACAACGGTCTGGTACAATAAAGACGGTGAATTTAAATTATTAATAGGTATTATTATGTTTATTATTATGACAGTATGTTCGCGATGTACTTGGACCGCGTATTGATCCCGGAGCTTCAGCGAGTCAGCGGTGTGCTTGAACGAAAAGCTGCTGCTGTGGGCTGTACCAAGCTCCTTTGTGAGTCCAATCATCTCCGACAGGGGGCTCTGGCACCGTTCTGGCCCAGGCTTTTGCAGGTCAGTACCAATCTTATACTGTAGCATCCTCTATAAAAGTTTCAACCCGATTTAAAACACTTGAACACAATCCACCAAATTTCTAGAAATTTCATTGGGCATAATAGGAGTTCATTTCCAAAACTGAATTTTACTCCAATGTCTCTGATGCAAAAATGGTGGAAATATGTAACAGAGAAAAAAGGATTGTGTGGTTTTATGAAACCACGGTGAAAATGAAACTTTTTTCACACTATAGACATTTAACTAATAATAGTCTATACACTACACGGTCAACTGCTGCGAACTATAGGCGCCGCCATATTGGCCCTGGCTGCTCTGGCGAGCGCCTTTCACTTTATCCCTACTCCGCGGCCGACCATCACGCGACATGCAACACACAGACGAAAAAGTTTGAGACGATGTAATAAAAGTTTCACTTTAAAAAAAAGAGGAACTATGCTGTAAATAGAAAGAGATAGACGAATACAATAGAATAAATAAAAACAAAAATAAGGTCACTAACAGAACCAATATTAAACTTGTCACAGACAACGACGACATCCAAATCGAATTGTATATTATACAATTTTTATAATTAATATTAAAAAAAAAAAATAACTACAGATATTGTTGCCAAGAGTTATTGGCAAAAGCAAATAAATGATGATAATTCTGTTTTATTTTGTTAACATCTCTTCAAACGGCATATAATTTAATATCTGCGTAGAATTATCCTACGTAGCCTAACCTGTGCGTATCATTTCCTTGTTAAATCCTATTTTTATTATATTTCTCAGTACTCAGAACTGTTTATAATTTGTTTTTAAGTGCCATCACAGTAGTTTACTGATTTTAATTCACAATAAACATAAATTAATATATTATATCAGTGAAATTGGTTGTTTTTCAACGGTAATCCTCTGACACTGGATCAGAAACATTGAGCAGGTTCGAAAGTTAAGTCGATATGAACGTGTATTTTTGTTTTCTAATAGAATCAGTCACTATTCTTCAAATAGTGACACTATTACAGAGAGCTCGGGTTAAAATAATAGATTGCTATTTAGCGATAATTAATTATATTGTTGTGTTATTTTACAATTGTTTCTATTCACTATTTGCTAATTATTCTGGTATTTGATCATTTATTATTCGAAATTGGTAATATTAAAGAAATATAGTACGAAAAATATTGATATACAATGATATACAAAAACCCAAGATGCACACATAACGTCTCACAGCCGGCACACAAAAATGAGTGCATTATGCAGTCATTTCAAATAGCCTCGCTTCGCTTTCGTCCTTGTACAAACAACTTTAAATTGTTCGGGTAAGGTTGAATTAGCAAAATCATAAGTTTATCGTATAACTATAACCACGTATGTATATTGGGGAGTGTTTGCGGGACGGTTTTGAGCGCTACTTTTATTCGATACTGTGTGTCTTGGGTTTTTATATGTCAATGTTGGAAAAGATATCTCTACAATCTTTTACATGTTTATGGGACTACAATTCACTTGGACTGTGGTTATCTTGTTTGATGTATTATGTACTGATGATGCTCGTTAGAGAGTCGTAAGATAATATTGGGAACCGCAATATAGTAACATAAATAAATTTATGAATAAATTATTATATACAGCAATAACTACTGTATAGCAATAATGAATTACGATGTTATGGTATTTAAAATTAGTTATAAATAACACAACAATTTTAATAAACTAGATAAACTGTTGCCAGTTATTCTGCTGTTTTCTATTGTGTTGCAACTTCACTATGACACGATAGTGAAATTAATATTAATTGTTTCTATTCGTGAGTGATTGTGATCTATCCTTTTCACACGTATTGAATGTCGCATAATTGTTGCTTATTCGCACACTGCGATAACACCAGCCGAATAACGAACAGCAGAATAATGATATTAACGAAAATCTATTAGCCATCGCTTAGGAATGATGTGTTATGGAATAAACTGGTTACATCATATGATCTCTGAGCTGGTGCGCAATCATTTGAAAATTATATCTAATTCCACAGCGTTACCATAAATTTTATTGTATCGTATTGGACAGTATTAGGTATCGTATTAAGGGCATGTGTAATATTCATTTGAAATTATCATGTAAATGCGTCCGTGTATTTGTAATTTCGTCTATATCATTATCATTATATAGTATAAAATAAAGTCCCCTGCCGCGTCTGTCTGTCTGTCTGTTCGCGATAAACTCAAAAACTACCGAACGGATTTTCAAGCGGTTTTCACCAGCGGATAAAGGGATTCATGAGGAACGTTTTAATATATAATTTGTTAAGGATTTACTTTTAATCAGAGCGGGAGAACGTCTGCCGGGCCCGCTAGTATTAATATACAGCCGGTTTTGTCTGAAAACCAACCAACCAAAAACCAAACAAAACCAGCTTATGTTGAGACAAAGACCTTTTCCCCACATGTAACACTTGTCTCTCCTGTTTTTTATTTATGTGTTGTATGTATTGAATAAATATATACTTCTTTCTTTCTTTACATTATTATTTGATATAATTCTATGCAAGATTAAAATAAAATCTTCTATATGAGATTAAAATGATATTTTTGTATTATAGGCTGTGATATCGCTGTTCGAGTTGCCCACGGACGATTCAACGTTACCGGACGATCATTTTGTGGAGGTGGAGGACACTCCCGGGTACCAAGCGCAGTACTCACAGCTGACGTGTGCTAAAGGGGTCTCCAATGACCCGTTAGCAAGTAAGTAACTCCCTAATCATTATATAGTATAAAACGAAGTCCCCTACCGCGTCTGTCTGTCTGTCTGTTCGCGATAAACTCAAAAACTACCGAACGGATTTTCATGCGGTTTTCGCCGGTGCATAGAGTGATTGATGAGGAACGTTTTAGTATATAATTTGTCAAGGATTATTTCATAATCAGGGCGCGACAACGTCTGCCGAGCCCGCTAGTCTATACATATAATAAGAATGTAAATCTAACGTGTTTTTACTTTTTAGATTATTGTGAAAAAAAATGTTGCAGGTATCTTGGAATAAGTAATAAAATACGTTTCAATCGTTTTTAGAAATGTCTGTCTGTCTGTTTGTATGAACACGCATCACTGCTAAAGTACTGGGTTCACAATAATACCTCAAATCATAAAGCATATCTTCGGGAGTAACTTAGTCTTTGTTTCATTGAAATCAGTCAACTCTATCATAAGTTATTATAATTTGAACGATGGCTCGAGTTAAGTACGAGAGAAGAGCTAGTAGTAATCTATAACTAATTTGGTTGAACGCGCTAATCTCAGGAACTACTGATCTGATTTGAAAAATTCTTTCAGTGTTAGATAGCTCATTTATCGAGGAAGGTTATAGGCTATATATCATCACGCTATGACCAATAGGAACGGAGCATCAATGAAGAATGTTTCAAAATCGTTTTTTTTTTTCCTTTTGAGAGCTTTCACTGCATGTTAGTGTTAGCGCATAGTAATATTCCATGCGGACGAAGTCACGGGAACAGCTAATATATAGAAGGCGGTAGCTGTAGCTATTACTAGTTTCAGCATGAATGGGTCCGCTCACCCGGGGTAGTACCACCCGACACACAGAAACACCGACGTGAAGTAACAGTGCTCGCATTGTTGCTTTTCCTTCGGTTAGTGAGAGCACCAGAGGCCCACCTCCCTTCCCCCTTTCCCTACCACTCCTCCCTCCCCCATACACCGGGTGGCAACGCACTTGCGACTCCCCTGGTGTTGCTAGTGTCTATGGACGGTGGTGATCACTTAGCATCAGGTTACGTTCGCCTGTTTTTACCATAAAAAAAAAAAGATAAAGATTATTTGATGTATTGAATAGTAACATCTATTAATGCTGAAACTTGAATGTGTAACGAATATCCCAATATATATTTTTCTATTATCCTCAGGTATTGAAGACCCAAGACGGTACTTGGCTGAGAGTTTGGGCAACATGTCCCGAGCTTCACCGGGCCTACTGCCACCACGGTTAGCCGCTATAGACGAGCCGCATCGCAACGCCCTACAGATGTACCTCGAGAGGTACAGTGTGCAGATCTGTTGATGGACTCGTAGGAACCTTGTGTCATAGTGCGTGTAGTGTCCGTTGTGTTGTGGCCAACGTTGGTGCAAAGTGTGTGATGAATATTTGTCAAATGTTATTGTTGGTTATAATACACAAATATCAGTGTATGGATTTGTCGAAGACTTGTGTCATGGGAAGTGCATATGGTAAGTCCATTGTAAAGCTCAGTCAATACTGTGTCGTTAAGCAAAATTGAATCTACTTATGTTTGTTATTAATTGTTACGCAGAAGTTTGTAAGAAATGTTACGCAGGTTGCAACATAATAAAAATTCAGATAATGCCTAATAACAGATTCATTGAATGTATCCATGATTGGTTATTTGAATATTTGTTTAAAATAGATTACAACAGACCGTAAGACATGTTAAGAGGTGGTAGAGCCATGCTGAAGCTATTACTGGTTTCAGCATGAATGGGTCGGCTCGCCCGGGGTAGTACCACTCTCTCACAGAAACACCGACGTGAAGTAAAAGTGCTTGCATTGTTGCGTTTCGTTCGATCAGTGAGAAAGTCGGATAACCCACGTCCCCTCCCTCTCCCCCCTTCCCCAATCCCCCTGTTCGTTTGACTCCTATGATATAAAAAAAATGTAAAATTTTGCAAATGTGGGTATTTGTATTTATTTTGTCTATGAATTTCTTGAATGCACACAGTGTTATTATTGGTAGATCTATGAGATTTATCCACTACTGAGCAATAATACGATATATTCTTAAGTATTATTTTGTTCTAAATAACCAACTATCAGAAAATAGAGATATGTAAATAAAAATAACGTAAAAAAGATTAAAATCCTTTACAAATAAATGTAACACTATTATAAAAGTAAATATATAAAATTCATATGGGGATTCAAATTCATAAAACCACATTTTATATTGTTTATTTTTTTTAAATACATCCATATTCATTCAGCTCCGGATGTAGGGGTCGTAACCCGGGGCGGTTTCAGAGGGAGCCAAAATCATAATGTAATATGATTAAATATAAAAAACTTGCTACACAAAGCGCCTAGCATGCGGAAGCTCAGTTGGGTCACCGTCGACTTGTAAGAAAAAGGCGCCACACAGATTCACGCCACAAGTGAATTTGTACACCGGTATACTAGAGAATTTGTTGCCTTGAGATTTTCCATGTCAGCTTTGACTTGTCCACAATTGAAGTCTATACTGAAGTTTCTGCCCGACTCGAAAATATCGTAGATCCGAGGCTGTATTCATTATCTATAAGTAATATGTGATATTTCATTTGTTAGAGATATTCAAAAATTATAACATCTCAATAGTGTTATCGTAAAATTTATCTTTAGCTAATTTTGGGAGTCTAATGTAATGGATGAAAGCATATTTTAACTAAAAAAAAAAAAACGAGTGAGCTTTAGACTACATGACTGAAGTAAAACTTCGTTAGTTCCATCTATATGTTTGTATATATATATGGGTATTATAAACGTGTACATACATATATTAATTTTCTACAAGCATTTAAATTTATCATGGGTTTTCATTTGATAATACGAAACTTAACTCTCTCTTTCTATCCTCACTAATTTATATATCCCTCTCAACTTCCGTTCGCCTCACCCGATCACACGTTTTCGTAACGCTCTCGTGACGCATTCACCAGTTTACTTCCCAAGTCAAGCGTGAGCAAAGAAGTTTTACTTCAGTAAGCAGTTTGGTAAACAATATACATTCATAGATTAGTCTTGTCACTGTCAATTCCATATTATAAATGTTTTGTTTTGTATTCTGAAAATATAAATATTATGTCCAAATATGAAAAGTTAAAAAAATTGGAATATCACTGAATTGTAAAATGTACTAGGTAATAAAATGTTGCCTTATTAGAGTTAATTTAATTCTTGGAAAATGTGTGACCACAATGATTTTTCTTTAATTGTTATTAAAATAAATATGACACCTTTTTTGGCAGCACAGTATCATAAAGGAAATTTCATAACAAAGGCCATCAATATTGTATGTTAAACAGAATATAAGGTTGTATACAATGTGTATCTTTAACCCGCTAGTAGTTAATAAATGCTTTTATTTAATCTGTTTGTATTCTTTTAAACTATAAACTTTGCAAAAGTAAATATTTTGTTTTATTGTAATATCACGTCTGCTACCAACAGCAGCTAGTTTATAATGTTTACAGTTCAGGTGACGCCGGTGCAAGTCAGCATGTTAGTCAGACACTAACTTCGAAATATATTTCTTATGTACACTTATAACTTTAAAGAAGCAGTTTTTGTCTATACTTAATAAGTAAGAGAAAAAATAGTCTGGAGGACTATAGAATTGTTTACAGAATTGAACTGGGCGTTTTTGGGATTTATTATTCTGTCTTTCCTGTCCGTTCAATTTGATAAAGACGCTGTAGCTGATTTTTTACTACGATTTGAATATTAATAGTAACTAAAAATTCCCTAGTAATTGATTACTTTTGCGAACAGCTACGTAACTGTTGTCATAATGAAGAAAAATTCTATTTAAAAGTAATCAGCAGTAGATGGAGTTTCTCGAATATTGGGGAGCAACTCGGGGCTGTAGCTAGAGTCGAATTTGAGGTAGGGCATCATTGGTTACAGATAGGGCGGAAGTAAAAATTTTATCATAATTGATCTGCTTTCGAATATCACAAACTGTGGTACGTTCGGAAAAGTTTAGATACCTATCACCACAAATAGTTTTTTTTTTCTCAAACTATGAACAAATAATTTAATTATAATAATTTATCTTAGTTTTTGGTATTTTTAAGGCATTGTGATTTCAAGGTAGGGCATTGCCCCACAATGCTACGGCCGTGAGGCAACTCCCTCACCAGTATTGATTCTATGTGGTGTATGATATATTTTATTATTGGAAGCTCTACTTACAATAACACAAGACACACTCACAATTTGCAGTAAAACAATAAAAGCGGACAAGTGTATATTTGCAAGGAAAGGGATTATCAACATTGAAATGAAAACATTTGGGAGCAAACATATCTATTTAGGGACTAAATTTGTTTATTATTACCATTGCAATGTAAGGCGAATTAGGTTCATTCGCATTTTTCATTCATATTATTGGATACATTTTGTTATTTAGACAAAACTAACCATATTAATGTAATGACAGGACAAATGTGTCAACGTGGGTGCAATAGGGGTCGAGGTAAGCGCGCGGGTGAGCCTGTTCCCCTTTCACATCATCTGCGTCCCTCTGATACTTAAATTTGTGTTCTGCGCATGTAGTTCAGAGCGGTTAAAAAATTTGACGCGGACCATACAAACGAAGCACGATCGATTGGTATCTTCATCCAATTTTTTTTTATTGGGGTGACAAGTTCACATAGCTGCCACTCTAGCATGGTGGGCAGACACGGGAGGTACTTAATCAGAAGTCTTGTTGTATACTGTCAAAAATGGGCATGCAGGCGGGAAACGGAAAGGTCTATCTCATAAATAAGCTTTGAATAGGTCTAGTCAAATGAATATATGTATACTTTTATTAATAACTAGCTGACCTGTGCAACTTCGTCTGCACCAAATCGGTTATTACCGGTTTCAATTGTATTTTTAAACGCAAATAATCTTAAAAAACCTAAAACCCTATTGCAGCGTTATCCAGCACTTCCAATCGTGAATCCAAACTATCCAGGGACTCACTCAAACATATACCCAGTTGGTATGTGAGAAATCTTTTAAAATCAGCCTAGAATCTGTTCGCAGCATTACCTAAAGTAGTGTCATCAAAGTGAAGATCAAAACTAACTTACATATATTGCCGATAAATGTCTTCCCAGTACCCCTTGTAACTTCATCACGTAACATACTGTAAAAGTTGAACTTTATCTACATTAAATTTCCATTTTATTTTAGTTGTTTGTTTTATAAGAATTTGTAAAGTATACGTGAAATCTGCATTCAATTTTAATTTCGTCACATTTATTTTACTTTTCACATACAAACCACCTTTTTTACTGAGATACTGAACTGGGGATAATATACCTTTCTAACAGTGAAAGAATTTTTAAAATCGGACCAGTAGTAGGTACCAAGCATTCCTCGAAAACAAAACTTTACCACTCATTATAATATTAATATAAATACAACATAGTAACTGCAAACAGTAGTCCGGTGAAGCTGTTAAGACCTTGCTAGGTCAATAGCGTGGTCAGTTCGAGAAAAAAAAAATAACTGCATACACCTCAACTGATTTATTTTAATCTTAGATTCAGAAACCTGAACCCAACTACTTCAAGACTCAACAACATTTAGAAAACTATTTTATGAAATATCGAAACAACACACGTACTGATAGAACTCTAGTTGAGATTCATCTTCTACAATGCAATGTAACTATTATCTAGGTTTATGTTTTAGGAAAAAATCTTGTCACCTTTGTTTAGCAAAAATTTTTTATACAATAAAATAAATGTAACAACATATAAGTGACAGTTTCGTTTACACATATTTTTTTCATATGAGGTTGATAATTACGCATAGAAATGTCATATAGCCGTAGCTCAGTTATAACGCACTGGACATTATATGGTCCGCCGGAGCCGACGGATCGAATCCCGGCGATCTTTTTTTTTGGTATTTTTTTTAAAGTAGCTTAGGGAAATATAGCTTATCTTTTTAGCTAATCTGTCTGTTATATATAGCATAATGAAAATTTACCAAAATCCATCAAAAATTTCAATAACTACAAATTTTTGACTTTCGTCCGTTATCCTGGAGAATCCCTTGCGTTTTATGAGATAAAAAGTATTCTAGATGTAACCTTGTAATATTAGTTATCACTGTGCCAAATTTCGTCAAAATTGGTTCAGTACTTTCAGAGTGGTACGTGTTCAAAGGGACAGACAAACAGGCAGATCCTGGAGAATCCCTTGCGTTTTATGAGATAAAAAGTATCCTAAATGTAATCTCGTAATATTAGTTATCACTGTGCCAAGTTTCGTCAAAATCGGTTCAGTACTTTCAGAGTGATGCATGTTCACAGGGACAGACAGACAGACAGACAGACAGACAGACAGACAGACAGACAGACAGACAAAAATTGTAAAAAGATTATTTTTGGCTTCTATATCGATAACAAAGTCTACCCCGATAAAAATTTTCAAAAAATATTTAATGTACAGATTTGACCTTGCTACAGTTTTATTATAGTATAGATTCATATATGGTGCTAAATGAATACTTTTCTGGTTTTTCCGAAGTATTGAGAGACGAACATATATAATGTTTTAATTTTAATACATATATAGATTAATTTTTATGTTTATTTCGGTATTTAAAACTACCTCGGATTTGATACCATACATTTTCTGCTGATGACATGTGTATAACTATATCCTAAGGTTATCTATAAAATTGTTCTTACTATTCCTATTATAGTTGTGAATTTGTTAAAAAAAAATATCTAAGATTTAACACAGAATTATTATATTCAGTAAACATGATTGCACAGTCGGTTCTTATTTTGCCGAATCACAGATTGGGTTACATTTGAAATTCGGTACTGATCTGGTATGTTATATTTAAGTTTGCTGGAAACTATTAATTAAATAAAACACTATATATGAAATCAATATATATATTTTGAAAAGCCAATTTAGTGACATAAAGAAACAGACGAAAACGTTAACATCGAGAAGACCACAATACGTTCACATACAAGGAATGTAATGACCACACTCTGCAGTGCACCGAGAAAAAGTGAAAATTAGTAAGCAATCGAAATTAAAGATATTCTACGAGTAATTAAGATGACATGTATATAACATACACTTTTTAAAATTACCACCAAAATGTTAAAATTATATGTAAAAGTTATTCTATAAATCGAATACAATTCATTCACCGTAAAATTATTAACAAATTAAATATATATGATCCATAACGTGTTCAAAATGCGAATCATAGATTACATGTCAGTTTATTGTGTCCATTAATTCGTCATAATGTACATTTAAAATAATAAAATCATCTATTTTTCTATACAAATAATGAATTATAACTTATAAACAATAAAAAAAAGAGTTATACAATGGTGTCAATTTGTATATATATATTTTTTGCTGTTGCAAAATGCAGTAAATCACCATTTCCCATATATGTAGAACTTGTTTAAAGATACTGAATTACACAAGCACATTTGTTAAAAAGATTCTAACATTCTTATGAAGCGAAAATAACAATTTAAATTTTACAATATTAAAACATAGATATTATTTTTATAACAGTTAAGAGCGAAACGGGTTCTTCTGCAAGAATCTACCATGACAATGATTTTTTACCAATTATAATATCGGGGGAAAAATGGTTATATATTTATAAAACTAGCACTCTTATATAAGAAGAAAAATGGAGTCCCACACATCTGTAGTTATTTTTGTCATCCGTCTTTTTATTCATAGATTTTTACTCGATTTACTAACGGACAAAGATAATAACAATCGTGTTAAAACTATAAATTATAAAATAGCATTAACGAAATAAATGATTCATAATTCAATTATAATAAGATACAATTAATTTTTACTTTTAAACATATGCGGAGACTAAAATATAACAATGTTGGGACCCAATTGTAATTATACTGTTAGTAGGTTTCTCGTCACGAATTGTGAGCACAAAGCCGTGATTGGTCGTCGAGGTTATATCGATAGGAAGGCTATGGACCAATCACGTTACAGTAAGACATTTTTAACATACCCGCAACACCTTTTTCCGTTAAGTAAACCCCCTAACATTTAAACACATGATTTCTTAATTTTTACCCAATTAAAGTATATTTTACGTGGAGTTTATATTTTAAGCGAGACAAATTTACTCAAAAGTAAAACATTCACTACGGGTTAACACTTTATTCATAGGCTAGTGATGGTGTTTTATTTTTGAGACACCATGTATTTAAGGGTTAAACGGCTACTACCCACAATAAGATGATTTTAGCACAAACTGCAGGTACTGTATCTGATGATAAGAATAGTGCAAAGTAGACAGTGGTCACCAACAATTGTCTAACGCCAAACGTAGCTATGATACCGGGCGAAGAACGTTTATACACTGGGCGATCGGGTAAACCGAGTCACAGTGACTGACTTATCACAATGTGTATGACGCTAGTGATATATTCGTGACGAGAATTACACTATAGTTGTGACTGAGTGTAGATGGATGTATGGAAACAGACGGGTAGGGAGGAGTAGGCTGGCGAGTCGGTGGCAGAGGAGGGAGGAGGATCATTGAGGGTGTAGTCACAGTGACTGATTTATCACCATAATTGTGTTAATATCGAGGCATTCGTGTCAAGAATTACACCATAGTTGCGATCGAATGTAGATGGATGTATGGAAGTAGACAGGTAGGGAGGAGTAGGCTGGCGAGTCGGTGGCAGAGGGGGGAGATAGGGGAGGGGTGTCACTTGAGTGCGCACTCTACGAAGACGGCGCGGTGGTGCTCCTCCGGGAGGGCGGAGGGGGGAGAGGGGGGCGGCGACGTGGAGGGAGCGTGGAACTCGTGCGACTCGACCAGCAGTCCCGCCTCTCGGAGCGGACGCAACTCCTTCAGCATCGACCTGAGTGTCACGAATACAAATAATAATTAATCTCAAAGAAATAACACACATTTTCGATGAAATTATACGTAGGACTAATAAAATAACCCACTCGAATGTGATAATAAAAATTTAACTTACAACATCAAACAAGCAATTATTTTATTTCATGTATCTCGTTAACGGCTCTAAGGATCTGATACAAATTTTGTATTTAAATAAGGTTTACCTTTCTAAGTTTATTTATACAGACGTCTTTCCCGAAAAAACTCAAATTTATACAAGAAAAAACTATTACAGCTTAAGTTTATCATTCAATCATAATTGTTTATTATTTAAAAAATAATATTTGTAATAAAAAAATATTGGGACCATTAATCTTAATATAAATAATCCTATATCTCAGGATGGGCTAAATTATACATAAATGCCAATTTCAGAGTAGATCATGGACAAAAACATGATGTCACTGGTTTTTTTTTATATAAAATATTTAGATGTAGACAGTTACTGACCAGAGACGCGAGTCGACGTAAGCCCTGACCCTGGGCACGGGGAAGCCGTTGAAGGAAGAGGCTACGGGCAGAGTGTAGGCACCCATGTCGCGCCACACCACCCACTCGGCCAGCCCCATCGGGGGCAGGCGTGTCGATGGGAGCACGCAGTCGAGCCCGTCGCACGTCGGGCCCCACACCGAGCACGGCAGCGAACGCTCACAGCTCGCCTAATAACAGCATACCAGGTGAATGTTTAAACAGTAGCAGTATTTATGGGGGAACACTGTGCACTCGATTCTCGTTCTAAATCAATTTAAAAATAGGTGCTTAGAATTTTACCTAATTATCTGAACACATACAAAAATTATATTCAATCGTCTAAGCGTCTATGATAAAGCAGTGTCAATGATCGTCGCGTGAAATGAAAGTGAAGCCAATCAACTAACAAAGAATAATTTTTCGTAGTTTGAACAAACAAAAGGGTTTATTGTCCGTTTAATTATCGAAAGTTATTATCTCCGGGTCACCGCTCACAGTTTTTATCACCGGTCATTAGCTTTATTTACGTTAGGTTAGGTTCTCTTTGTTGTCTATTAGTATTTGTTTTGATATTATTATTTTATGTTAAATGTGCCTATGAAGTGTCATATTCTAGAATACTGCGAGTATCTAACCTTTCACCTGGTATATTTCGTAGAAAACGATTTTTTTTTTAAATTTTATTATTAACTTAGTAGTAAGAGTAGTTTATTTGATTAAGAACGACAACACCGTGCCACCATCTAAATTTTGTTGGTCAGGATGGCTGGGGGTTGTTGTAAAAGAATTAATTTCGAGAGCAAGACATTCTATATTGCGAACGCTCAAGGAGATCGGGTCTACCAACAAACCTGCCGGTCGTTACTCTGTCCGATTTAACCATTGCATTATATTCACAATCCGATTACTAACTAACTGCTGTTCGACTGGATTTAAATCCTACATCGTCATGGAACCAGAACTACGCAACGAGCCTTCCGCTCGCTCTGACCTTCAACGACATATACATTAGGATGTGCCAAAAAATGTAAAAAAAATAAATTTTCTGTCTCACCCCAAAATATCATTGGATACACACGCTAACAACAATTATGTTCAATGGACCGCTATTAAATTCAATTTTAAGAGGTCATCCCTCGAACTATAAATTCTCCCATATTAATTACATGTGACAAAAATTTTTAAATATTATTGTCGCCTGCAAACTGTTAAGAAATTTTATTTTGTCAAAATGAATAGATAAAGTTACGTTAAGCGATAAATTTTCGACAAAAAATTTCATTTAGTCGAATTTCGATCGTTATTATTTAAGTTTTTATCTTTGAAATTGTAATAATTTTGTTTTTCATTTTGCGGCTAAACTATCAAAGTTAGTAATAAAAACTTGCATGACAATTTTGTAGTTCTTTTGATGCTGTATAGAAAAGCCCCGAATGAATTTTCCGCATCATTAATATCAACAAAATGACAAACATGTACAAATTTGTACTCTACATTATTTGACTTGATTAATAATAGGGAAAAATTTAACTTTAACAATTTTGGAACTTTGCTGTTATGCGTCAAAAGAACTACAAAATTGCCATTTAAGTTTGTACCCTATGTTTGATAGTTTACGCAAAATCCATAGAAACTGAAATATTTTAACAATAGAAATTTGACTCAACGAAATCTTCTATACTATAGAATTCGATATAGAACAGTGTTAGGCAGTTGTTCCCACAAAATGTAAGAATGATTCTTAAAAATAGCAGCTCTGTTAAAGGCACAGACAAGTAGCAGTCTGAATTTTAGAGGTCTGCTAGGAACAAAACTTTCTTCTATAGAGGTTTTAGAAGGTTTTAATTAGGGAATTTGGCCGTTACTCTCACTTATAGAGTTCTCTCGTTTATCAGATTCGACTGTATATAATAAAACGAGTTAGTACTGACGTGTAGCGGTTCGGCGACGACGTGTTGGTGGTCGTACAGGATGCAGTTAAAGGATCCGTACACTCCGTCGTTTATGAAGTACATCGTGTGCGTCTCTTCATCGCCGTCTTCACCCTTACCCACCACCTGGACAAACAAACACTCTCTAATTATATACAACTTTTGTAGGTGGTAGAACCACGCTGACGCTATTATTGGTTTCAGCACGAATGGGTCGGCTCGCCCGGGGTAGTACCACCGTCTCATAGAAAACCGACGTGAAGTAACAGTGCTTGCATTGTTGCTTTTCGCTCGGTCAGTGAGAGCGCCGGATACCCACCTCCGCCGCCTCTCCCCTCGACATTCCCCCTCTCCCTCCCCCACTTGCCCTCCCTAAAACACAGGCCGGCAACGCACTTGCAACTCCCCTGGTCTTGCTGGTGTCTATGGACGGCGGTGATCACTTACCATCAGGTGACCCGACTGTTCGTTTGCCCCCAATAATATTAAAAAAATCCTCCAATCACGAATGAAACTATGCCTAATAACGTGCGTATGCCTAATCACGTTCGTACAATCACGCATGATTGGTTATACTGAACCTCGACTACAGTTTAATAAAAAGAAAACACTAAACTTTTGCAAGGGTTTTAATACCATACAAGAGACTTTTGTTAAAACGGTAAATATGAACGCAGGAGAAATGCTGGATACGACTGACTGAATTCATATCTGATCTTTAAATATTTGTGCTCGATTACACTTTTGTGGTGGAGTAGGTTTTACTTAGTAATTGGTTAGCATTACTCGTTACAGTACGCATTATCACGCACGTACGCGCTATCACGCTCGTACGCACTATCACACACATACGCACTATCACGCACATACGCACTATCACACACGTACGCAGTACCACGAACATACGCACTATCACGCACGTACGCACTATCACACACATACGCGGTATCACGGACATACGCACTATCACGCACGTACGCACTATCATGCACGTACGCAATATCACGGACATACGCACTATAACGCACGTACGCACTATCATGCACGTACGCAATATCACGGACATACGCTACTATCACGCTCGTATTATTTATTGTATGTACTGTATGTTTTTGCTATATATAATGTAAAAGTATAAACAATGTGTAAGTGAGTCACCTCTCGCTTAGCGTGTATCATGGTGGCGAGCGTGTAGGCCGCGGCTGCGAAGTACCGGCCCGGCTCAGCGATCACACGGACGCTTCGCTCTGGGAAGTGCAGTTCGAGTGCGGTGTTGATCACCTGTGACGCCTGTTAAAAACAAATCACATTTTTTTTTTTACAAATTTTAGCTTAGTTCGAGAAATATAGTCAATAAGCAGAAAAACAGGGTATTATACAACTAAAATTGTCATAAAACCTTTTCAATAGTGTTAAATATACTAGAAATAACCATGCTTATTACTATGATACTTTAAATTTAAGATAATTTAAATCTGGCAATGTTATAGAAACAGAAAAGTGATTTGAAATACTTTTTGAATGGGAAAAATTCAACATCAAAAAGAAGAGTACTTGGGATTAAAATTGAGGGCTCAAATTTTGAAGGGTTTTTTCTCAGGATCTAGAACGATATTTCAGAGTGTCAACGACAAAAAAAGTCATTTCGACTTTTGTACCTTCATTTCATTGTACCTTTACAACTCTCTTTGTCATTATGTCAAAGTATTCTCAGGCACATTTTCGTATTCACGCGTCTTTTCCCTACGGTGGTGGTGTTAATATGAAGTATGAGGATAAACGGTGTTGGTGTAAATGAGGAGTGTGAGGATAAGAGGTGTTGGTGTAAATGAGGAGAGTGAGGATAATATGTGTTGGTGTAAATGAGGAGTGTGAGGATAAGAAGTGTTACTGTAATTGAGGAGAGTGAAGATAATAGGTGTTGGTGTAAATGAGGAGAGTGAAGATAATAGGTGTTGGTGTAAATGTGGAGTGTGAGGATAAGAGATGTTGGTGGTACCTCACGTATGCTGAGATGCGAGGAGCCCGGGAACCCGCCCCCGATGTCGAGCAGGTGCATGCGGCGGTGGCCGAGGTCGGCGCCCAGAGTGAACAGCGCGCGGCACATCTGTATCGCGAGCGCGTACACACCGAACTCGCGAGCGCCGGAACCCACGTGGAACGACACGCCCACCACCTGAATCGACAAACAAACATACATATCACACGTTTCAAAGTTAGTCAACTCCAATTTTAATCTTCTATACATATAATAAGAATGTAAATCTGACGTGTCTGTACTATTTAGTGTTGTAAAAACAATTGTTGCAGGTGTATGTGGAATAAGTAATAAAATACATTTCAACGCACACTTGCATATCTATAAAGTGCACGCTATGGATATATACGAGTCAAAGTTCACTCAACCTTTTCTCGTTCCAATATAATGTTCTACAACCGGACTGTCGTTATCATGACCGGATATCACGAACAATATAAACACTTAATCAATATGAACTAATGACGTTTATTTGAGCCTTCCAACTGGGCTCACACATAAGCATAGACTAAACCTAAAGCCTCGCTAGGCCTGTAGCGTACACCCACACCTCCTTTGAGGGGTCTACCATCTTTGACTCCTCAGACCGCAGACACCTTGGAGGGCCAACATCTGTCGGGGGAGCAGACGCAGTGCCAGTCGGCCGTCTCTGCTCCCCCGCCTAATAGGTGTATGAAGGCACCATGGGGTTTTAGTCCGTGCGAGTCGGACCTCAGCTGCCCGACAGGATGGGTATCTGTTAGGGATCGTCCCATGTAAAAAAAAGGGGAATAGCGTAGTCGTTTCAATAAAAAAAAAAACGCGACTGTAGCAGGTCTTATAGTGGGGAATGGCGTACATGGGGGTACACTGGAAAAGAAGTACAGGTGAATGTGAGTAGATACGTACATCGAGTCCGAGTACAGCTGCGAGCTTGAGGAGACGCGGAGCCTCTGTCACGGGGTCGCACCCGAACTTTATTCCCAACGGAGCCTGTGCCGACGACGCGTCACACCTTATACGGATCACGAGCCTGCAACAACAAAACACCCTTTAATTTCCCAATTGCAAAGGCGTGGAAAACATTGAAAAAGTGCTTATAAAGTACCCACTGTATACTTATAAAACAATAAACTGGCAGTTGCGACAGTCGCGCCATACCAAAATCAAGAAAAAAAAATCGTAATTTTACATTACCCACTCCCCCCTCTCCCCCGACAGTTTTTGACGTGATCTCGCAACGTCATGTAGTGGATTTTATATTTTATTCATAATCTTGTGTTATTTGACTCTATATTTTGCAATTATATTTTGCGTAACATAGTTCGATCATTATGCACGAATAACCGCACAGTGAGTCCAGAGAGTGGAGGGGAGGCGTATTAATATTATTTTTTTTATTTATTTTATTTTTGGTAACCAATCTTCTAATAAATTATTACTGCCATTATATACAGTTTGAAAGTTTAGACAGTAGGAATATTTATAGAGGATACTCTGCACTAGGTGCTTAAAATTTGACCTAATTATCTAGACAAATACAAAAATTTCCGCAATCCTCTGAGCGTCTATGTTAAAGTACAGTGTCAATGACCGTCGGTATGGACAAAACAAAAGGTTTATAGTCCGTTTTATTATCGAAGGTTATTAATTCCGGGTCGACCCTTGCAGCTTTCGGCACCGATCATTGCCTAGGTCACCTAGATTTATTACGTTTGTAAATTTATACTTTTGAAAGTCTTAGAACCAATTTTAGCTTAGGTTCTCTTTGTTGTTTATTAGTATTTGTTTTGATATTATTATGTTAGAAGTGACCATGAACCATCATCTCTTAGAATATTGTAAGGGGTTAACCTAACACCTGGTATAACAAGTTTCTTGCGATAATTTCAACGAACTAACAAGATGGTGGCTATCTGGTTAGAACTTTCCAAGATGGTTTCGTGCCAAGTAAGAATCCATGATCCGTGGTATTAATTTCCCGTCCACGTATGTAACGTATGTGTTTGTGTGTAATTGTGTAAAAATATGATGCAACTGTATATTTGAGTGTTTCTTCAAGATTTGTCTATTACAAAAAAATAGTGGTGTCTGAATAATAATATTTATGCAAATGAATAAGAAAGGAAATACATGCTACTTCTTCTGACACCAAGAAGTGTGTTTCGATGTTCGTGTGTGTAGCATTACTAGCATTCAAAGCACACTCCCAACGCATCTAGAAACTTCTAACCAAATACTTTGTTGCATGTTATGTCATACTGTGAACATTCATTAAATCTCTAAGCAGACGTGGTAAAAAAAATCTTACTGAGCATGAGGCATGTACTGCTTGATCTTCCTGAGCTCAGTCTCCGAGTCGAAGGTCATCACGTCGACTCCAACTGCAGAAGCGTAGCGGATATGAGAAGCCATTTTCGCCGGATTTGCAAATATTATGCGCCTGAATGAGAGAAAAAAAACACAAAGTTATTTATTGGAAACTCAATGATATTATTATAAGTGAAAAAAAATCGCACACATACGTAAAGTGATATTGTACCGTCACACTGTCTTAGATTAAATGTGGAAGTAGGAGGGCATGTTCTCAATATCGGTGGTGAAAAAGAAACAGTTATATGTTGCTTAGATACGGGCGGATTGACGGGGCAGCCGTTAAAAATAAGCTAGCTAGCCAAGTTTTATCAAGGCGCTGTCGACGTATTTATAGCTTTTTAGTTATAATATCATTGACGAACCTAGCTTGGACTTGGCTAACATCGATTTGACCTTTTCGGTTTTCTTTCTTACATATTTATAAAAATAAAATCTGCAGACTCTTTGTCCGTTCACATTTTTCTGCTTTCATTATTTCATTAGTTACTTCGTCCGCGTGGAACCTGAGATTTACAAAACAGTGACTAATAAATTGATCTGAATGTATTAAGCCTAATTATTATCTACTTTTCTCTGGTACTTAAGTCGCGTCGTCATTAAAAGTATAATTTTGATAGACCGAACTAATTTTAATGAAATGAAGACTAAATGTTACTCGAAGATATGCTTCATGATTTTCTTTAAGAGGTTGTTTCATCATGAATGGAGTATTTTAGCAGTGATGCATGACAATACAAACAGACATTTCTAAAGTTGGTTGAAATGTATTTTATTACTTATTCCTAGAAACTTGCAATATTTTTTTTTTACAAAAATCTAATACGTTAGATTTACATCCTTATTACATGTATGTATCCATATGTACATGAATGGAGACTTAAAATGATGGTATCTTTCAACCAGATAAGTATACTCCAAAAAACACTATATACTCCAAAAAAAATTCTAGTTCAGCTCGTCTGTTCGGTAAAGTTATTTAAATGTATAATAATAGTTAACTAACTCGGGGCTAACTCCGATGTTGGTGACGAGTTCGATCTCGGCTTTGGATGCGCAGTCGAACCCGGTGCCGAGGGCCGCCAGCGTCCTCACCAGCAACTTGTCGTCGTTGCATTTCACCGCTGCAACAAATACATACAACGATTAACTATAATTATTATACATGTGTATTTTAGGCGGTATAAAAAAAAACTTTTTCATAAAGTTTTCTGAATATATTGTCCAGAATGGCGAACAAATGATTGGTAAAATGACAATCCTTAATTTTATTATTTATGGGTGTTTCTCGTGCAATCGTCAAACTACTTCTAATTCTACGAAGAATATCGCAAGACTTTCACATGATACTACTGGTAGAACTGTCGAATATTTACAAAGAAGCGATAAACTAAATTAAAAAATTAAAAAATAAAAACAATCAATAAAAACTCACCATAGAAAGGTTCGACACGCGGCATCAGTTCCTTCCACTGGTGGTAGCGCGCCACCACCTCCCCCAGATCCATCACGTAGAACGGATCCTCCTGGTTACCCTCGTCCACTATGTCCCTGATGACGTCCACCGGGGACCAGGGCCCTTCGATCAGGGTGATGCGCTGCTCCTCATCGACGACCTTCATCGTTACAGTTAGCGTTTCGCACTGGTTTTTTGTATGTATTTAGCACCGACCGCGCTGCGCCTCGGCTTGGCCGAGGCGTCAACTGTCGGCTATGCTGCTTAGAGCGGGTTCAAGTCCTGAGTGACGAGCCGGTGTCAGGTGTTCGAGCCGGGTGTTAGGTGCTCGGTAGCGCTACTCCACAAGTGTCAGCTGTACAGAAACCAAAAATTGTATGAGAATTCTAATGTTGGTGTAGGGATTTGAGAGTTAGCGTGTTTGGAGACAGATTCCATTATCGTCTATTTTTGTCCTACAGTGGATTTTACGTTTCCATGAAGGAAAATATCGTGAAGAAATCATAGCACGACACTAAGGGGTTCTCTGTAAAACCCCGGCTGTCTAGCTATCGAAATAAACAGAAAATCTGTCGCTAAGTCTCGAGAACCAGTCCACCTATATTCTGCATCTCGAGTATTAATTACTCGGTAGTGCTACACCATAAGTATCAGCTGTACAGGAACCGAGAAAATTTCTATGACAATTGAATGGTGGCAGTGTCTGAACACAGTTTCCATTAATATGGGTATGTGTCCTACAGTGAGCCTTAGATTTTGGTGAAGGAATAATGGAATCATTATAACAATTATAGAGCAATATCTATAGAAACCAAGCTGTTGTTCTTGAGAGATAACTGTCAGATTCGAAATACTTGTACAACGTTAGAGAGGCTCATACGAAGGTACGTATGTAAGTTTAAATAAAATTTAAATGTAGCTGAGCTAGCTTAGTTATGTCAATTCGCGATTGATGCATCGGCAACAACAGCTCAAGCCGAGGTTCGGTCATTTTGACACTTTGAGGTTGTTGCCATATGACTGAGTGCTTTAAGCACTTGTACAAAAATATCCAGTGAAGTCATAAAGGACCCTCGGACCAAAAAAATAGTTCTTGAGTATCGTCAGTTCGCCTATAGGACAGTGAAGCATATAACATCAGGTGAGATTGTGACCAAATCCATTTCTTCGTCAGCGACATATTGGTTAGTGGTAATTTTTGGCCATATTGGCCATACTATTGAGGCAGGAATATATATCGTAATATAGAAAGTATTATATCTTCATTTATTAGCAATCATTTACGTTGATGAGTCATAACAATCTTCCGATATTATGGGAGATCAAAATAGAAGAAGTTCCAAAATGATGTCAAGTTCTATCAATTTCTAGATACTTCTACTTAGAACGTGTTTCGTAATTTTCATTTGATAATTCTGGCACCGGTTGTCTTCTATTTCCAGGCAGTAAAAGCAGCTCCAATGTATTAGTGACAGATTAGCTATGACGCCAAATATGAATAATACACCATGTCTACCGTATAGTATTTTTTTTAATACAGTATCAGAGAATGACATTTATTTCCATTATTCCCATTTAAGTATAGTGTACATACGTGTGTGGCTTGGTTGGTCGTCAGCGAGCCGTCGGTCGACGCAGCCAAGGCGGGTCTACGTTGAGGGCGCGGCGCCAACAGCGCGGCGCGGGCCGCGGTCGCACCACTCGCCGGACGTTCACACGCGCGCAATGCCCGGCACTGCCACACGCGCCGGACTCGCCCGGTGCTCCCTTTACACAATATTACAACATTAATTATACAATGCAACAAAGTATACAATAATATACAAAACAACATTTAATGTCATGCTGCTTCCACACCTGCGTGTGTCATAATAATGCGTTACGAAGTATCAAGCCGCGTGACAATAGACGCAGCACGGTAACTGTGCCCTCAGTTTTCACACTCATCAAAATAATGGAACGCTAATTTCGTAATTATCGGAATAACGAGGCAAACGTTCTTCTGCGCCTTTATCGAAATTAATTTTAAGGTTATTAATATTATGCTACTATCATACCGGCGTTAATCGCCACAAAGTTTTGTCTACAGTCACAATAAAGGCAGGTGTGGTACATTATCGTCATGCGTTACGAACTATCATACCGCCTGACGATAGACGCAGCATGATAACTATGCCCGCGATTTTTACACACATCAAAGGAACTTGGCAAACACTAATTTCGAGTTATTATGGGAATGACAAAGGTGTACAAAAGTTTTTCTACATATTTATAAGAATTAATTTTAATGTTATTAATATTATGCTACTTCCATACTTGCATGTATCGCTACGAAATTTTGTCTATGATCGCAATAAACGAAGGTGTGGGGAGACATTATCGTCATGCGTTACAAACTATCGTGCCGCGTGACAATGGACGCAGCACGATAATTGGTCTCGCGGTTTATTTTTTAACGCGACAAGTAGCCGAAGCTTCGTTACTCAAGTATGAGACTAGCATTATTATAATTAAATGCAACGAGTTCGAATACTAATCGATTGACATTATTCCAATTAATAAGCCTTAATTTTCAATGAAGGAAAATATCGCATCAAGATCATCGCATGATGAGTACATTATGCAATGGCTATTTTTTTTTTAAATGGCACGGTTAAATAACTTCGCTCTGTTTGATGATAAGCATAATGCATTCTCCAAAAATGACAGCACAACTTTGAGACAGACAGTCCATTGCCGGCTGCCGATATCACCCCAGCTTACGAACCTCTCGGCTTTTAGATATACATATATTAAGCTGATCCGGAATGACAAACTAAAAGAGAGTCACTGTGATACAATCGGAAACAAACCATTACCACCCCGTATCGTCACTTAACCCCTGGACTGTACAAAACCATAAAGCTCTATACAGACGAATATAGACATTATAATGCACTGGACAACTAACTGGTGGCAGCAAAAGTTTTAAAAAAATGCCATACTAGCTGACCCGTGCCCACTTCGTCGGGCGGTGAACCTTTATAAAAAACTACTTTTTGTGACCTAAATATAAAGGTTAGACATATGTTTCTTGTAGGCATTATCAAGCTCGCACGGACTAAAACCCCACGGTGTACCGACAGACCGTTTTGTGGGGGCGGCAAGGGATCGTTCAAGCTAATCAACCTTGTAGAGCCGCCCCCACGGTCCGCCCGGCGGAAGGTGACCGCCGGGCTCCTACCTATAGAGGGACAGACCGGGTACACACCGGCTGCCCCCCCTCGCCCGCCGGACCTGTGCAATGAGGAGATGGGCCCCCCGGCCCACCCCCTCAGGTCCGGCTACGGTGGCAGGAGGAGTTGGGCAAAGCGCCGCCTCCTCCTACCGATTCTCCGTTGGCGGAGACGGCCACTTAGCGGGTCTCCCTCGCGGGCCCTCTCCGCCGCCTTCTTCTGCGAGATGACCCCCTCGCAGAAGGAGGCCATCGCTCGCCACGCCTGTTCGCTCCTACCGCCGCCGCCAGAATGCGGCGCTGCTCTCCCCACGCAGCACACTCAGACAGAGGAGCCCCACGCCCTCTCCATCCACTCCCGCAGGACCGGGCAGACGGCGTCTACGGTAACCCGCCCGAACCGCTCGTCCGCCAGGTCCTGCTTCCATCTTTCGACGGCGTCTCCCCTGAGACACCGTCTTTCCGCCTCTACCTCCCTGGGAGCCGGAAGACCCCCCTTCGTTTCCTCGCCGCCGTGAACTCGTACACGGCGGCGAGAACTCCTGCCTCCAGCTCCCAGGGTAGGGAGGTTTCAGTAGTTCCTGAGATTACCCCGTACAACCTCGCAAACTTTACCTCTTTATAATATTAGTATAGATTTATTACATAATTTAAAAAATTTAAACAATATGTATACAGGCAAAAACAATGACGTATAAAAACAATAAATTACTAATGGAAAATAACGGCTCTAACATGACTTGCGATGTACTCATTGAATTCATCTCGCCGTTATTTAATACAAAAGTACATTGGCATTTCATTGTCCCTAAGGTCATGGGAGTCAAACCTCTTTTATCGGTCACAGACTGTCTTATTTATCACGTTAGAATATTACTTTTGTTATTTACTTATATTGTATCACATATTTTATTACCTCGTATCTATTTTGCATGTTTTGATGAACTACAGATTTGAAATTTTGAATGTAACCCAAAATTGAATACAAATCAGACATATGAAGTTTCTGTTACAGATATTATCAGGTAACAAGAATATGAAAATTTATATAAAATTATTTATTATATTATTAACTAGCAGTGCCCGCGACTTCGTCCGCGTGTAACCTTATGTAAAAAACAGCGATCAATAAAGTCATGTGAATGTATTAAGTCCATTTACTTATTTACTTTTCTCTCGTACTTACGCCGCGTCCTCATTACAATCACCATAACGTTTGATAGAGTGAACCGATTTTAATGAAACAAAGAAAGTTATTCTCGAAGATATGCTTTATGATTTTCTTTGTGTGGCTTTATTGTGAACCCAGTACTTTAGCAGTGATGTGTGTTCATACAGACAGGCAGACAGACGTTTCTAGAAATGATTGAAATGTATTTTATTACTTACTAGCCTCTGCCCGCGACTTCGTTCGCGTGGAATACTTGTTTTTAGTTAACGCTAACACGCCGCGGAAGCTTTCAAGAGGAAAAAACCCGATTTTGAAACATTTTTCATTGGGGCTCCGCTCCTATTGCTCTTAGCATGATGATATATAGCCTATAACCTTTCTCGATAAATGAGCTATATAACACTAAAATAATTTTTCAAATCGGACTAGTAGTTCCTGAGATTACCCCCTACAACGTCACAAACTTCACCTCTTTATAATATTAGTATAGAAGTATAGATTCCTAGACACCTGCAACAATTTTTTTTCACGAAAATCCAAAAAATTACAGACACATTACATTTACACTCTTATTATATGTATAGAAAATATCACAAACAAGATTACAAAACAGAAAATCATAATATTTTCTTCATTTAAAAAACACGGTGCTTAACAATTTATTCTTCTTTAAAATGTACATTTTTTTATGATTTCGATTAACCCCTTTCCGTTTTTATTGCCCAACAAAGCTGGACATAATTAGCTAACATACATATAATATAAATATATATTACTATTTGAAATATTGAAACTCCAAACATCATGAAAAACCACACACCGACGCGACGTGTCGTGATTTTTGGCGGGATTTTGGTCTGTCATGTAGTGGATTTTATATTTTATTCATAATCTTGTGTTACTTGACTCTATATTGTGTAAAATTGGCGGTGTTTTATGTAATATAGTTTATTTGTTGTGCATAAGTGAAGTGAATGGAAAATAATACCACGGACCATGAATTCTGAGATGCCACAAAAACTCCATGGAAAGTTCTAACAAGATGGCTACCATCTTGTTAGTTCATTGAAATTATATCAAGAAACTTGTAATATCGATACTCACTTGACAATGGCAGTAATAGTCTACTAGAAGACTGGTTGCCAAAAATGAAATGAAAGAAGAACTTGTAATACTATTAACTACTCGACAATGGCAGTAATAATCTAAAAGATTGGTTGCCAAAACTAAAGTTAAAAAAAAGCCACACACCGACGTGCGTCTTTATGGAAAAAGTTTTTCCACTACTAATTATATCTCGCCAATAGGTGGCGTTAGGCTATAGCTCTTCTTGTTATATTTTAATCAATTTACTATATAAAATTTCAATTACAGTGTATTACTTTATCAGTGAGTTTACAATTCAGTTCAACTACATTACTTTTAAATCAATATATTAGTTTAGTGACCACTTCAGATATAAGCAGCAACATACCTCTCAAATTTCAATACCGAGATAACCAGAGTTAATGGATAACTGAATGGGGTTATAAAATTTGCTTTGATCATCGCTAATTATTATAGATATACTAGCTAGGGCTGTCAACTTTTTTTTAATAAAAATAACGTATCATAGTTTTGAACAGGGCAGAAATAAGAGTTCTTAAAAATATATTGTTCCGTGGTTTTAGCTCATGCCAATAATCATCTTATTATCTCAGAATATGAATTGTCGAGTAGTCCGGTGAAGCTGTAAAGGCCTTACAAGGCCATTAGCATAGTCAGTGCGAAAAAAAAAATTGTCCACATCAATATTTTTTGTTGTAACTTGGCCTTTATAATTAAGGGCATCTATATCAAGAACCGGCAAGGAACTCGACCGAGTTTATCTTTTTAATATAGATATATTTAAAATACATTGACGTTACAGTCGTTTTTACAGGATAGAAAGGTGTCAATTTCAGATCACCATTGTTCACATATTGATCCACCCTATAATAGCCTTTTGACACCAAAAACCGCTTGATATGACGCTTAAAACTTGAAGTCCGGCAAATTTGTAATATGGTTTGGGACTTTGTTGTAACATCTAATAACATATTACCTTTATTTCATGACAAATCACGAAAATATTTTTTTCCAAAGTATAGACAAAACATAGCAAAGTAGTTCTAACTAAACTATATTACCTCAATAACCTCGGGTTATGAATAGGATTTTTTTTTGCTAAACCACGTCCGAATAAAAATAAACTTTTCCTCGAAAACACGGAAGACGTACTATATCATAATAATTCTAATGAATAACGAGAATACACAGGTGTCAATTGGTCAATCACTTCGCTAGAAACGGATCGTGACAAACACATAAATCGTCAATCGGGAGACTACATCGTTACGTCAGCATAGCACCGCCGCCATGTTGTTGACTCAGCGAGAGCGTGCGTCGAAATTGGCGGGCAAGGTCAACGTCAAAAGATAATTCCACTCTTATATATTAATAATTAACTATACTGTACCGAAAAAAATATGATCGGCAAAGTAGATCGTGTATTATATCCTACATAGGATGAGATGATCGTAAATAAAAAGAGCTCAACAAAAATCAATTATACACATAAATGAAATAGAACTATATGTCCAAGCTAACTTCCGAAATCTATATCTATACTATATTATAAAACTGAAGAGTTTGCTTGCTTGAACGCGCTAATCTCAGGAACTTTCAGTGTTACATAGCTCATTTATCGTAGAAGGCTATATATGATCACGCTAAGACCGATAGGAGCGGAGCAACAATGAAAAATGTTTCAAAATGGTTTTTTTCCTTTTGAGAGCTTTCGCTGGTGTTATCGTTAGCCCAAAGTAACTTTCCACGCAGACGAAATCGCGGGCAGAAACTAGTAGTTGAATAAATTTTGATGATATCTATAAGTATTATTTGAACTATATATAATTACGCTTCTCGATGAAGGCTAAGCAGATAAATAGAATTAAAGAAAGGCCACTTAGATTGATACAAGGATTGTAGCGTGTCATGACAGAACCGACACCAAATTCTCGATGAGAATATACGGCAGCTGCCTATTTCATTCCGTGCAAGGCACGCGACGTTGTTAAACCGCTGTGCGCAGACGGACACTAGACGTATGCTCACTGTTTCAAACCCGTTCCACAGTCTACATTGTCGTTTCTTTCTATGGGTGTTCTATGGAAGGTTCATACGTAGAAGGGCAATTTAAAATTGTTGGGCGAAAATACGAATTTATATATAATACATTTTAGAATAATTTATACATTGCATTTATAAAACGGAAAAGATAACGGATACTAAACGCTTTGTACACGGTAATGATACGGGTAGTAAAGGCGTTCCATACAATTATGATACGTTCCAGGGGCCTTAATAGTGCATGTCGTTATTTTTCCTGCTTGATGTATTCACAGTATGGACCCACTAGGTCGAAACCATAAATTTCTTCAGTATACTACATCGGACCAAACTATGACCGTAACCGTATCGAAACGTGCAGAAAATAGTCTTTACATACATTAATGTAAAACAACGTCTAACATTCTGTCACCGTCAACACCGTAGCATAACATGACCGGACCTACACCGATTTTCCAGTACATGCAGTATATTTTCCATGCCCATTGGCAGAAATATATCAGTCGTATTTTTCATGTCTGATAGCCTGATACATTCTTGACATGTCACAGTATGGTACAGTGGGCCATGACACCTTTGAGTGATAAGATGAGCATGGTTCAAAGTATAACGTGATTGAAGATAAACGTAAGTGCTTGCTCGTGTTTCTTTAGAATACCTAAGCGACATATTATTTTGTATATATAATTATCAGGTGAGATTTGAATTAATCACATGGATAAAAATGATTCAACCTGAATAAACTGAATCCTATTACAAATTAAAAACATGAAGCAATTTCGTAAGTTTAAAAATAAATCATTTTTAAGAATGTTTTTGTCAAATTAAAGACTCAAGTTAGGGAACGTACCCAAACCACGTGACCCTTTCAGGGGGCAGGGGGTCTTCAAAGTACCACTCTTGGTCACAGGGAGGAGGGAGGGGGGTTAGGTTTTCCTCGCGTAGTCAATATCATCTAAAGGATATCTCTTGCTTTTAAAACTCACACCCAGCAACAGTGACGTACATATACCAAGACGTCAGCTGATTGAAAACATATAATAAAGACAAATATGAGCAAAATATATATATTTTTAACCATTTCTTTGCAAAAAATGACTAAAAATCGTATTTATACATTACCACGTGAAAACTGGAGGGGGAGGGGGTCTCTTCGTATACCACGGATGGTCACTGAGGGGAGGGAGGGGGTTAAAAAGTTGTCAAATATGGGTTACGTGGTTTGGGTATGTTCCCTTATCTACTTTAAAAAAATTTAATAGTATATAATTAATCCAAACACAAAGCTATTGATTCATCGATTCCTTCTAAGAGCAAGAGATCGAAATAAATCATGCTTGATTTTATATGACCGATTTAATTCGTTTTGACACGGACAATAAATGAATATAACAAAAGAAGAACTAACCTTTAATGAAGTAATTCTTAAAGCTTTTATTTTCTTCTAAGCAACAACCTTTTGGTTGTTGCTAAAACAATGTAACGAAATGAAACACGAAATTTTTCCGAAAGAAACGCACTGGACGCGGCATAGACCGGCTCGATAATGATCCCGAAGCGTTGACGGTTGGCGCCAAACTGACAAAATGGCGGTCGAATTACGTATTTATGCGGGACGTTATCACAACCCGCTCGCGAGATAGCTTCGTTATCACTATTATATAGTACTACGGCTGTTTATTTCCCGCCAGCACTGTCAATAACTGCCTCTCTATGACATAATCACGGCACGAGCGTAAGATGTGTACACCGCCTGTCAGTTCGTAAGCCATTTACGATTATATGATCAAAAATTACTTTGTTTTTTTTTTAAAGGCGTCACAGATACCATCAATTATTTTGCAAAAGTATTTATGTAGATTTTCCAAGGAATTTATAAGTAGTTGTATTATATGTAGTATTCATAGAAATGATTTTGAAAGTAATATTATTGATTTCTTCTTACATAATTGAGATAGTAATTTTAATATTAACGAAGAAATGAATTAATAAATTACTGTAATCCCGGTTGAAGTTTAACACCACAGATAAAATACAGTAGGTACCAATTTGGGTGATTACGTTAGAAGAGGTTGTTGTTTTTGCATTTAAATATAAGCGGAGCGTAAACCTTTTTGAAGTGAAAACTTATTTAGGCGCGTCGAACAGTATTTTTTGGCAGGAGATAAACTTATAAATTCGCGTGATGACATGCTAGTAAACATGACAGACCGCTTGCGTGACTTGCGTCAGAGTACCAAGGGTAGTACGAGCATAGGGGCCCGAGTACATCTTATATTGATATTTTGTATTGAAATCGTGCAGCCCATCATGTTATATAAACTGCTTTAAAATGTATATAATTATTGTTCGCAGTGTCAATAGATGTGAAAACCAAACTAATGATAATAATTTCCATTAACAAATTATAATCATGATTTAAAATTTCAAAAGAGAACAGTTATTTCATTGTTTTCACTTCTGCCGGTAGTCCTTATGACTTCCTCGACTTTTTTTATCTCATTATCCTACTTTAACATTATTATTACAATGTCATTTTGTATTAATAACTAACGGGCCCGGCGGACGTTGTCCCGCCCTGATAATAAGAAAAACCTTGACAAATTATATACCTAAATCTTCCTCATGAAGCACTGTATCTATTGGTGAAAACCGTATGAAAATCCGTTCAGTAGTTTTTTATCGCGAACAGACAGACAGACGCGGCAGAGGACATTGTTTTATACTATGTAATGATTCATGGTGTATACAGTTCAAATGCATGTCGCTTACAAAAATTTTAAGGTATTTGTTTGTATAATTGTAATTAATTTGTAGTTACAATTAAAGCGCGACGAGATTTTTTTCATAATATATTTTTACATTAAAAAAAATGTATATAATCACTGACGTCTGTAGTCACGGACCTACTTAAATCGGGGTTACAAAAAAAAAACTATGATAACGTAGAATATTAAAGTTAATTCATGCGATAACTCGTTGCCATCCAATAAAAAAAATTATCAATCTATACTTATTACGCAATAAATAATAATGACACCACATTTACGTAATTTATCTAGTTTAAAATTAAACTAATTCTATATCGAAACAGTTATTACATTATAAAACAAAACTGTGACACTATGATAGTGACATTTTTGTCGAAGCGATATAAAAAAAAAACAAAATCCAAATAACGTAGTAAATCGTGGTCATTAGCTGCATGGTCTAGTTACCTCTTCCCCAGTAAAAAAAAACATAAACCAAAGAGAAAACGATGGTCACGGAGTTTTTGGCGGGATTTTGGTCTGTCCTGTAGTGGATTTTATATTTTATTCATAATATTGGGTTACTTGACTCTATATTGTATAGAATTGGTGGTGGTTTGTGTAATATAGTTTGTTTATTGTGCATAAGTGAAGTGAATGGAAAATAATACCACGGACCATAAATTCTGAGATGCCACAAAAACTCCATGAAAAGTTCTAACAAGATGGCCACCATCTTGTTAGTTCATTGAAATTATATCAAGAAACTTGTAATATCGATACTCGCTTGACAATGGCAGTAATAGTCTACTAGAAGACTGATTGCCAAAAATGGAATGGAAGAAAAACTTGTAATACCATTAACTACTCGACAATGGCAGTAATAATCTAAAAGATTGGTTGCCAAAAATAAAGTTAAAAAAAAAACGATGGTCACGAGCATATGCATTAATTTATTTCGCTTTTGCTAACCAATCTTCTAGTAGATTATTACTGTCATCGTCGAGTAGGTAATAATATTACAAGTTCTAACGATTTCAATGGCCCTCTTGTTAGAACTTTCCAGGGAGTGATTGTGTCAAGTCAGAATCCATGCTCCGTGGTATTTTTTCCCATTCATTTTCCTTCTGCATAATAACCATTATTATTACGTAAAACACCTCCAATATTACAAAATATTTAGACAAATAACACACGATTATAAATAAAATATAAAATCCACTACATGACATTCCAAGATTCCGCCAAAATCTCCATATGCATTAATTTTTTGATGGGAAAGGTAGTTTGTTAAGGATTTTTATTAACTTACATTATTTGATCTCGTATTGTGTGTAATATTGGTGGGACTTTTTTTTATTGTTGTGTAAATGTGAATACGATTAGAAATAATAACAAGGAAATTTCATTTTCATTGTTAAGTTGTATCAAAGCCTCTGAAAAGTTCTAACTTGGGGAGCACCGTTTTCTTTTAAACGCTTAACTCACCACAAGAGACTTTGTAAAAGGGAATATTCAATGATCTACTTCAATAGCGGGATTTGGTGACCAATGTAGAAAATAGAACAGTATGTGTATATACATATACGAGTTCTTGTGCCATAAGATGAGTACCGTATTTACAAAAATTAGGAAGCGTAAGGATTCGTATCATCAGGTGTACAAAGATTCCATACAATAGAATACATTAAGACGGTGCTAAAGTAATGAAGTTCCACATTATAAAAGGGGGGCCAAAAATTGTTAGGATAGAATTGAAATGATACGGATGTACTGACATCCGCCAAAAATCTGCAAGATGAAATTCTCAAGTACCAACTCAAAAAAAAAGAATTGCATATATGAAATGTGTATATGATTGATTAGTGCATTAAAAATTGATGATTATTTATCTGTCCTATTTTGACATACTCTATTAATATAACTAATTTCCTTCACTTTCACTAATTTTCTTAGGAATATTTTATCGTCTAGGACCATTAATTTTAGGCCTTAGTATTATGCCACATTCTAGTCATTTATCAAACTCTATATGTGTCATACATGACACTGCTTACTTCGGTTTTGTAAAGTTTTCTCTCTACAACACAGCACATTAACAACGATAGACAAAGACAACGCTATATGAAACCGAACTTAGCTGACAATCTTGGACTCCTCCCCGACTTGTCAAATCAAAAGCTGGGTACTGTACTTCTATATACCTCTGCTTTCCAATTTAAAAATCACTACTTAAAACATGAAGCTGACTACTTACAATACATTTTTTTATTTAATTTTTATTTATTTTTTAATTTTCCGATACAAAATACACATAAGAGTTACTGAGACATGTATGCTTGGTACACATATGTTTCAGTAACTCATATAATATGTATGAATATGTAGCTTAACTTAGGTAGCTGAGATAGGTCGCGAATTGCATGCATCGGGCAACAGCCAAGCCGAGGTGTGCCGTGCACCCTTGAGCTAGTTGCCCAAATAAAATCGGCTGAGTGCCTTAAGCGCTCGCCTTAGTAGTCTGGTGAAGTTGTTAAGGCCTTGCTAGGCCAATGGCGTAGTCAGTTCGAGAAAAAAAAACTCACAATACGTTATAAAAGCTTTCTCCTACAACTTTATTTGCATGTATTTCGGAATATTCGCATTAAAAATGTATGTCCTACTCTCGAAAAAGTAACGAACAAACAGACAGAAAGTGTCACTTTTGTGGTCATAGTATCTATTTGGATAATAAATCTAATAGCGTCTTACAATTGATAAATTATTAATTCCTCTGGCTTCCTGTATCGATACGTTATTTTTTTTGTATAACATGATACATTATTATCTTCCGGAAGTATAATATACTTGTTTAATTAAGTTAAACTAGTTATCCGTCCACGCTTCGCACGGCCGGTTAACACCAAGTAATGGAACAAAATGGCAACTGAGCGAAAGGACGTCCATCCGTCAATATTTTTGAAGAGTTTTTGGCGGGATCTTGGAACGTCATGTAGTGGTTTTTATATTTTATTCATAACTAGCGGGCCCGGGAGACGTTGTCCCGCCCTGATTATGAAAAACTCATTGACAAATTATATACTAAAACGTTCCTCATCAATCACTCTATCCACCGGTGAAAACCGCATGAAAATCCGTTCGGTAGTTTTTGAGTTTATCGCGAACAAACAGACAGACAGACGCGGTAGGGGACTTTGTTTTATACTATGTAATGATTTTGTATTATTGGGCTCTATATATGTAATATACTGCTGTTTTACGTAATATAGTTAGGCTATCGTGCATAAGTGAAGTGGATGGGAAATAATGACACGGAGCATGGATTCCGACTTGCCACAAATCTCCCTGGAAAGCTTTAGCAAGACGGCCGCCGTCTTGTTAGTTTATTGAAATTATCGCATGAAACTTGTAATATAATTAATGGCAGTAATAATCTACCAGAACACTGGTTCCAAAAAAAACACAATTGAAAATCTTATAGTTGCCTGTCTCTCTCACTCTTTTATTTGGAGATTTTTACCCAAATTCTTTATTTTCCTTACGATTTTACAAATATTTCTTTCTTAGAAACCTTTTCCTGAGAATGACGAACGCAACAAAAAATAAATGAGAGCGTGTAATCGTCACACGCGATTGAAGTAAAACTTCTTTGACGTTATAAGAGATGGCGATTAAGTTTAAAATAAATACATCATAAAAGAATTTAAAAAGGCATTTATTGGTGATGTAACACTAGTAATATATACATTTATTACCGTCGACCACTATACATTTTAAAACAATAATTTAATTACTATCATACTTCAAATATGATTAGTTGCTAATAATATTTTCTGTGTTTTTAAGTTCCGAATTAGCTGATAGATGGCACTACAACTAATGAAGTTTTGATTTTATTTGTTACTTACTTACATTGAATCCAGATGGCAGCACGGTCGCGCGCCCATACATTAATAATTAATTCTATTGTATGATTTTTATTATTATT
This sequence comes from Antheraea yamamai, assembly GCA_036509395.1. NCBI lineage: Eukaryota > Metazoa > Arthropoda > Insecta > Lepidoptera > Saturniidae > Antheraea > Antheraea yamamai. Next base: position 10,193,805 of record AP028443.1, on the reverse strand, counting down.
CAATTTTATATTTGTTTTCTAAATTTTTTTAGCACGTGTTTATCTCTACTGACGTACTGACAATTCTAAGAAATTCTCTCGTTTGTTTGTTTATGTGAGTTCACGAATGATGAAACAGAAGGAAAACCATAGATTAAAAATGAAGATTACTTTCCACTAACTGCGTGGGTTAAATAGTTTGACATGCCAAAAAATGTCACTGAAAATGTACAAAAATATATAGAAGTTGACCATAGCCTGGTTACGACTGTACCACCTACTGATGAAGAATTTCTGGATTCAGTGAGAAAAACTGATGAACAACAAGGAGATGAAATAGTCTATCCTGGACCTGCACCAAGCATCAAACAAGCAAATGACATAGCAAAGTTATTAGAAAAATACCTTTTATATAATCAAGTTGATCCCACAGTATGCCAAGATATGAGTAAGATACATAAAAAATACAATAAAACTATTGGAGCAGCGAAAAACGCCAGACAAAGATAACAGACTATACGCAATAAGAGTTGGTACTAAGTTGTTTTTACGTATGTAAAATTTCCTTTATATTAGTAGATAAATATTAGAATAGTAATAAAATATCAATTTTGTTTTCAGTTCAATTTAAAAAACTCTTTATAGCTACAAAAAATGCAGTCCCTTAAGTTTTTTTTTTCGAACTGACTACGCTATTTACCCTTAACAGCTTCACCGGACTACAACAGTCCCTTAAGTGTTTTTATATATACTTTACATTGTTTTTTTTTATCCTTCGTTATGATAAGTTATAAACCGAGGCAAATATTGTAAAATAGATAAAATTAATAGTTTTTTTTTAATAATTTCCGTGTCTATGCCAGACGACGTTACATGTATAATATATGATAAATATTTCCCAGAAATCTTTATGTAGAGATAAACAATATTATCAAATTATTGTATGACGTGACAAACAAACGGAGGCAATAAAAATTATCTCTGTGTGTTTCGTTCTCTGCCTTAAAACCTGTACTGACAATGTTTGTTATTTAGCAAATAATCATATATTATTATACAATGTATGTCAGCATTGTTTACATAGATTTCGAATACGCGGTACAAAAAACGGTTACATGGTACATTGATGAAAATTTGGACACATTTATGAATTGAATTATTCTATATATAGATAGATGCGTCACAAGCCGAACGCTTAGGCCGATCGCGCCTCTCTATCGCTTGCTCTGCGCTCTCGCTTGCACACTCGGCTCAGGCGGAACGTGAGAACGAGTCATGCTTTTTTGCGCGTGCAGCCGGAGTTCATCGATTTATAAGACGTTATCAATGTTCGAATACAAATGTTCCAACTAAATGTATTCATTCCAAGACACAAAATGAATTACAATTGACTGTCAAATTGTAAACAAATGATAAATTCTTAGAATTCGTTCCAGAAGCAAATACAATACTGCTTTTACAACCATGTTTTAAATTGGAATAATTCTTCTTTTTTTTATTTCATTTTTAGGTTATACCTCATCACATGGTTCTATGTTGCCCTTTGTCAGAAAAGTATGACGACCAATGTGTCTACAATTGTACAGTGAAAATTTTACTTCATTATATGTTCGTATACTATAAAGAGAAAATTTGGCCTATTTTTTTTTCCTTAAATATACTATAGGTAGACCATAACAAAGTGGTACTGGTAGCTAGTAACATATAATTGCACCCGACTCCTTAATTCTGTCGCAACGTTTCTTATTAATAATGAACTACGCGATATTGTTATTTTCCAATAGCTCTTGTTAATTATTTTGCTATTAGATTATTGGCTGTATTGTATTGAATTGCAATTTTTAAAAATAATTATGTAAATGAATAATCACTATTCATGCACGTTTACAATTAACTGCTTGCTAAACGTAATGCTTGCTTGTCCTCAGTTTGCGACAACACAAGCCGACGATTGTCATTATCAATAGCAATAACATATAATCAATAGCAGAATAACGACGTCTTCGATCATTTGCTACATTATTAGTTGTTATAATAATAGGCGTCTGTATTCGCTAGTGCGCATAACGAAAAATATTTTTCAATATCTCTAAATCGTTGTTGATGAGTGTTAACAGCAATTTTGTCGTTATGTTTAATGAGATTTGTTATGCAGGTGAAATTACTACGTGGATTAAATTTACGATATGCGATATTGTTTAATATTTACACAATGCACACGACTGCTTGAATGTTTACGCTATGCTTTATAAGACTTGATAATTAACAAAGGACATTTATTTATTTATTTATTATGACATGAAATTTGGAAAATTCCTTGTTAATTTTTCTTACAAATGTTTGGAAAATCGTGATGGCCGGGTGGTTTGACCGGTGGAACATCAATGACCGCGTACGTAACAACGATTTTTTTTTTAATTCGCGTACGGTTACTAACACTATCGGCTGACTGTGATGCAAAACATCGTGAGGAAACTTGAACCTGAGAAATGTTCTTGTAGTACCACAGTACGTGGGAAAATATATAATTGTGGATTGTCAATGTGACGTGTGCTAGTGGTAATTATGCCCATATCTTCCTTCAGGAAGAGGCCTATGGCCTTGTACTAGGTCTCTTATAGACTCTGGTGATGTTTTTAAGAAGTAGTCTTTCCAGAAATACAAGTTATCTATACTAATAATAATAATATCTATACTAATATTATAAAGAGGTAAAGTTTGTGAGTTTGTGACGTTGTGGAGGGTAATCTCAAGAACTACTGGTCCGATTTGAATAATTCTTTCAGTGTTATATAGCTCATTCATCGAGGATGGTTATAGGCTATATATCAATCACGCTAAGGCCAATAGGAGCGAAGCACAGATGAAAAATGTTTCAAAATCAAGTTGTTTTTTATTTTTGAGAGCTTCTGCTGCGTGTCAGCGTTTGCCCAGAGTAATAACTATTACTACGCGGACGAAGTCGCGGACAGAGGCTAGTAATATTATAAAGAGATAAAGTTTGTGAGTTTGTGACGTTGTAGGGGGTAATCTCAGGAACTACTGGTCCGTTTTGAAAAATTCTTTGAGTGTTATATATAACAGCTATAGCTCATTTACCGAGGAAGGTTGTAGGCTATATATCATCACACTAAGACCAATAGAAGCGGAGCACCAATGAAGAATGTTTCAAAATCGGGGTTTTTTCCCCTCTTGAAAGCTTCCGCTGCGTGTTAGCGTTAACCTAAAGTAACTATTCCACGCGAACGAAGTCGCAGGCAGAGGCTAGTTTATTATAAACTCACTCTTGCCCTTGGATTCACTCGCATTGGAAGTCGCATTAAATGGAAGATCAGCGCTGGGGTCATTTGTAAATGTGGCTACCAGCACATGCTGAATTATGCGCCTTTGCAATTAAACCGTGGTATAATTTTAATATGTTTTACCGTACAATCTTTATTCCTCTTCTATATTATATACATCTTTCTCTTTGTAACTCTATTTTTCTACTATTATTGTTATCCCAGTGTTTGCTGCAATAAATATATTTTCTTTCTTCTTTCTTTTTCTTCATTAATATAGATTAGAGCTATTTCTCGAACAGTACATTCTTTTTCAATGAAAGGTACACTATGTCCTTTCCTGTACTTCTAATAATGTATGCAAGTTAAAAAGCAGTTGCCGAACGTATGTGCGCGCATCACTTAAGAACGGCTGCACCTATTAGTCTAATTTTGTGGTGTTTGTAATTGTCCCGAGAAAGTTTTGTACGAGAAAAATGTTCGAAAAATTGTTATGGAAAAGTGAAAAAATATGGGTTAAAAAATCATCATGTAAAAAAGTGAGTGAGTGGAATAGAAAACATTAAGGAGTTCAAAAATATTAACAGAATTAACAGATTGACTCTCAGCTGTTCAGTTGCCACTTAATTTCATTCAAGCCATACTGTATACGAAAAATTTAATCCAATTTTCTTTATCAGTACACCCTTACGAAAGCGGTGCGGGCAGCAAGTTTTGATGTGTAACATGTTTCCTCTCGGTTGTCGGATATTTTTTGTAGGATTTTGGAAAAGGTACTATTATAATAATATTATTTAGTACTATTATATACTATTTCAATTAGAATAAGGACGCGCTATTTGATTTGACCAATTAGCGCGCGCGGTGACGTATAGATTCAGCTGTGCACTCGTTTACAGTTATATAGTGTTGTGTATAAATTCTGAGGTTATAATTATACGTGTAAACTATATTAATAATTATTTTTACTATTACGCGTCTGCCAAAGTGCATTATACTTAAAAAATGCGAGTAACTAATATAAAGTTATTCGAATATTTTAGTGCGGATCTTTTTCATACTTTTAGGTTAATTCCTGTCGCTGTTAATATAATTTTTTCATTATCATCATATATATTAATACGTGAAGCCAAAACTTTGTATCCCTTTTTAAGAAAGTTGCGTGAACGGATGAATGTGAAATTTGGGATAGTTAAAGTTTATATGGAGAAGAAGTGCAGAAAGCTATTTATTTTATATAAAATGCATTATAAGTACATTAAATTAATTAAAATATGCATTACTCACACTACTGCTCCAATTTTACACAACATATACACACATGTAAATATAAAAGACATTTTGACATCCGTCAATAACGGACTTCAAAAAAGTAGTAATAATATTCGTCCAATAGGACAGGCGAAGGAATTAATCCATACTGCCAAACTTCAAAAAAGGTTGCGAAGGAGGTTGCTATGCTCGACTGTATGTATTTTTTTTTACTCTTACGTTCCAATTACCCTATTTTATTCTACATTCAACAATGATATTATAACATATCTTATATATTAACACGTGAAGCCAAAACTTTGCACCCCTTTTTAAGCGAATTGCGCGAACGGATGAACTTGAAATTTGGCATAGTTAAAGTTTATATGGCAGAGAAGTGCACAAAGCTATTTTTTTTATATAAAATGCATTACAATCATATTAAATTAATTAAAATATACATTATTCACACTACTGCTTGAATTTTACACAACATATATGTAAATGAAAAAGACGTTTCGAACATCCTTCAACCTTCTTACGTTCCAATTACCTTTTAAATATTTTTAACATGACTGACGTTGCATGCCTTACAATATGCCCTTTGAAATCAACTGGTCAAATTGTAGGTTAATTTTAGAATAATATAATATGTAAATTCATAATATACATAATATTAATTGATAAATAATTTATCTTTAGTAAATTTATGGAACTACTGAAATAATTATTATTCTATTCTCTTTGGTTTTATTGAATGTCAAAATTTTTATGTGACAGACTGCTTTCACTTCATGTCACTTTGCTTCATGTTGCCATAAGAGTAAAGCAATATTTCCAAAGTCAATGTTAATATTTTAATGTTTAGTATTTCTTTATGGTGTACTCAAATGATGATTCAATAAAAAATGAGCGAAAAATACTTTGTAAAATCAAAATAAGAAAATTTGTTTGGTCATGAGATTAACCCATGACTTATATCTCCGCGGTTATAATGATGCAGTTCAACTTGATGTAGCAATTATATTTAGTACAGTTTATGATGAATTATGAACAAAAATGAATTCATTTTCAAAAGTTAATGGTAGTATTATAAACATCTTTGTTTTGGATTCATAATTTGATTCTATTGTGTATCCATTACTTTTCCAAATGATGATACTGGGTATATCACTATTCCTCATAATGTATAGACTATATTTAATTCAATATCACCCAGAAATACCACGCGCCCATGGTGTCGTGTAAAATGAATTGAAAATTGTGTCAGGAGGGGGTCCGATAATTTTTTTTTATTTTCGTAAAGTTATGTTTACTTAGTATTTAAGAGCCTTACCACCTTATGTAACCGCCTGTTTTTTGTTTCAAATTTATAATTAATTTCATTTTCATTTAGACATCGATTTTTTTTTATGTTTATATAATTGAAAAAAAGTGGCAAATAACTGAGTAGGCATGATGAAAGCCTTTGATTATAGATGTTATAATATCCTTTGATAAAAGAACCCTAATAAAGTTCAAACCTTAAAAATTCAATGAACTATGGTCGAATATCGACCACTGGGCGCCCACTAGTAATTTAGAAAAATCTCTTCGCTTTGAAATATATAATTATTAGATAAAAAAAAGGATTGTGTGGTTTTATGAAACCACGGTAAAAGTGAAATTTTTTTTCACACTATAGACATTTAACTAATAATAGTCTATACACTACACGGTCAGCAGCTGCGAACTATAGGCGCTGCCATATTGGCACTGGCTGCTCTGACGAGCGCCTTTCACTTTATCCCTACTCCGCGGCCGACCATCACACGACATGCAACACGCAGACGAAAAAGTTTGAGACGATGTAATAAAAGATTCACTTTAAAAAAATATTATATAAATACCTGATAATTTTTTTTTAGGATTTAAGTTACTATTGCGTATTTACCACGACTAGAATTAAACTTGCGCGCGACTTAACATATAATTACATATATTTTCATGCTTAGAATATGTTCTACCAATAATTTGAGGAATAAATTGACTACACATATATTTCATCTCAATTTCATAATGGGATAACATGTCAGATGTTACACATCATATGCGACTACTGTAAGGCTCGTATACTTATTTTAATATAAGCGACATTATGATCAGAACTACGTCATACACTTCAAAAAGCTATCGATAGTATGAGCACAGTACTCATAACAGACAGTGTGGAAACTACCTATGAACGCTCGCACCGGCACACTCACACAAACATGCGCATCGATACCCTAAGCGGGTTTCGCGGTGCTTTTTTTTCCAACTGACTACGCTATTGACCTAGCAAGGTCTTAACAGCTTCACCGGACTACTAAGGCGAGCGCTTAAGGCACTCAGCCGATTAAGGTTTCGCGGTGCTGTCCATAGGATTCCTTTCAAAACCTATCATCGATGCACATGTTTGTGTGAGTGTGCCGTTGTCGAGCGTTTGTTCGTAGTTTCCGTACTGTCTCTCATATGTATACTGTGGTATGAGGTTACGAATCACGGACACTCTTAATGTTTCACCCCTATCTGTAGGGGTCATTGATTGTTATTAAACTTTTTATCTATATTTTGACGTACGACGCGCCGACAGCGGACACTCGATTCTATTGAGATAACCTAAACACATTGAAAACTTAGTGACTTATATGTCTGACCTATGGAGCAGAACCTTTGATACTGTATCATAAATTCGTAAGACCAGTATTTCCCGTAACAAAGTATTTGTCATTTATTATTAGCTGTAGTCCGCTACAACATACATTCTCTCGAAACGACTCGAACACCATCTAGTGCGTAATATATGTACCAATTCAAAAGCTTCAGGGGCGTTTGTATAGCTTAACTAAAGTTTCATCACAATTCGGTGTATAGTATAGGTACGCATACGTAGAGAAACAAAGCAAAGATCATTTTTATTAGAAAAAAAATTAAAGTGACTGTTTTCACACACGGTAAATGTGAAATCTTCAAAAAATACTAAACATTCATATACACGACTAGCTTCTTCCCGCGACTTCGTTCGATTCGAAAAGATTCCACATAATATAGGCACCATAGATATCAATGTAAAAAATTAACTTGCATTTACTAAGTAATACCTTGAAAAACTCCTCTCAAAGTTTAAACAACTCCAGTTAGTCGAGTGTATAGATAAAAAATATTTCTTAGGCAAATATTTATATCATGGGTATATATAAGGAAAATAATAGAGCAAATAAACGTTATCAAAACAAAGTATGTAATATATTATATGGTATCAAATGGAATCTACCATGATAAAACCATGTACATAACTTTATAATATAAAAGCAAGATTTATACCCACAGATACTGTTATGTGTTATTACTCTGTGGTTAGTTTTTTTTTCCATTACGGCAGATTCCTGTACACATTTCAAATTTAATTACCAAATATTCAAAAGGTAAATTAAACACTAAAACAAATCCTGTTTTTATAAATGAATTAATTTTATAGCATCTTTAATAATTCTATTTTGCTTTTTTATTTCCTAATGTAAAACCAGGTACTGTAACTATAGTCATAATAAATAAACTAGATCATACAGCAGACCATTGTTATACAAAAACCCAATATGCACACTTAACGTCTCACAGCCGGCACAAAAAAATGAGTGCATAATTGGATTATGCAGTCACTTCAAATAGTCTCGCGTCGCTTGCGTCCTTCTAAACACAACTTTAAATCATTCAGGTAAAGTTGAATTTGCAAAATCATAAGTTTATCGCATAACTATAACTACGTATGTATATTGGGGAGTTTTTGTGGCCAGTTTTGAGCGCTACTTTTATTCGAGACTATGCGTCTTGGTTTCTTATACGTCAATGCCATAGACCCATTTTTTTTTTGTTATTAAAATCACGATTATATTTGTGCTTAGATGCATTTATTTTCATCATTTAAAATTAATATACGGTTTATTTAAGAAAACATAAAAATACTTACAATTGTCAATACAAATTTTATTTCAAAACTTAATTCATAAATTGAATTAAAAAATTACGTATTACAATAAAAGTCTACATGAACGCAATATCCACTTACAAATATAAAAAAATAAAAACATCTTTATCTAAAGATTCAAGTTCATGATGATTACAGAAGCTAATAGACATGACTGAGTATGCCATATTGCTATTAACAAAGTAATCACTGATAATCAATTTTAAGTCATAAACATTAATTATTTAATTAAATACACTGTTTACTCAATATAAACCCTATAAAAGGAAGTTACTTTTCACGTCTGTCTGTGTGTTTCCTTAATTCTTTTAAACTATACAATAGATTTTGACATGGTTTCCAATATCAGAGTTTCACCCGGAAAATTTATATATCATTATTACATAGTATAAAATAAAGTCCCCTAGCGTGTCTGTCTGTTCGCGATAAACTCAAAAACTACTGAACGGATCTCCATGCGATTTTCACCAGTGGGTAAAGTGATTGATGAGGAACGTTTTAGTATATAACTTGTCAAGGATTTTTATAATCAGGGCGGGACAACGTCTGGCGGGCCCGCTAATCTATACATATAATAAGAATGCAAATGTAACGTGTCTGTACTTTTTTAAATTTTCGTGAAAAAATTTATTGCAGGCGTCTTGGAATAAGTAATAAAACACATTTCAATCATTTTTAGAAATGTCTATCTATCTTCAAAAGTTACTATAATTTTAAGATAAGTAAATGGACTTAATACATTCAGATGGTATTATTAGTTATTGATTTTTTACATTAAGTTCCATGCGGACGGAGTCGGGGGCACAGCTAGTATTGTCTATCATAACTACCCAGAGAAAACCAATGTGCGCATTTATATTACTAACATAAGCAAAATCTAATGGAAACTTCAGAATAATATACTACACAATTTTATGGTAGAATTACCTACAGAAAAGTTTTCAGTGGTATGTAATCCACAGTAATCATTTTTATCTTTTACATATAATTAAAAAGTAGTGGGTTATTTGCGACAACGATTTTACTGATATTAATCCAATTCAATATCTTAATTATATTGAGCATTTGGTGCAGACCAGTGATCCCCAAACTTTATTGTCTTGTAGGCCCCTTACCAATTTTCACTGAATTAGGTAGATCCGCTATCTTCTGAATAGCTTTGAATTCAACTAGGAATAGAATAGCTTGCTTAATTAAATTTAATCTGAAATTAGGTATTATAGATTAATTAATTTTCTAATATGTAAATCATAATAATTCAATATTTTCTTCAATCTAACTAAATTTCCACGAAAGTGCTTATAGAATATTTTTTTTAGTTCATCCCATCATTGTTCAGGAATTTTCTGCTGATTGAGGGATGAATGTAATCATATCTGAATCTAGCTTCATATCTTCATCAAAGTTCATAAACATTTATCTGTAGAAGTACTGACTTATATGTCTGTTGTAAAGAAATATTATTTAGATACAAACATACTGTCATATTTTATTATTCTATTTATACAAAGTTTTTCGTCAGGGCTTGCTTAATTGTAATTCGCTATTGTATACCCCAAATTTTGTTTCCGCTGGCCTGGACCCCTTGAAGTTCGAAATCAAACCCCAGGCATCCATATTGACCACTTTGGGAATCTATGGTTTAGACTATATCATTGCTTTCAAACATCGCCCAACATAAAAACGTGTCTCACATTAGTACTATACACTCATGCCAAATTGAGTAGAGTCAACAGCAACAATTTCCAATGAACATAAAGTCCAATTCATATAATGTTACATACAGAATTCTTCTGTCAGATTGTTAATTATTCTTTAAAATATACCCAATTTATAATTATACTTTACCAAATTAAAACAGTCTCTCAATTAATAATCAGTTGTAAAATAGTTAATGGTTAAGTAAAATAATAATAATAGTTGCTCACATTACAACAATTTTTGACATAACTAATAAAATAAAGGAAAGCAGAAAAAAGGTGCAGACCAACAATCTGCAGAGAAAATAATTAAAGCAGTCAAACTGTATAGAAAAACCTTACTATCATTATATCCACTAATAAGGAACTGACAAAGTACAATTTATGTCACATTATTATTTCATTCTATCATAAAAGGAGATTTACAATCATAAAGGGCACATTTCATACACTCATTTATACAAATATAATAAACATTGTTTGTTTGAACAAATCCAAATGTCCGGAAAAATCAGTCTGATATAAAGTATTTTTCAGTTATTCATAATTAAATGTACTAACATAAAAGCATAAAAACAAGTAAAACCGTAAGGTACAGCTAGTGTACATAAACTAAGTTGAGCATACAACTATAGAGAGGAATATTTCTAGTTTGCTCCCTTTTGTATTCTCTCCAAGAGCAACTCCAACCTTCCCGTCATCACTGGCTGACCTTTTTTAGTCTTCTTGCTCAACTTCTTGAATCTATCCTGTTTCTTTTTCTTGTATTCTTCAATCTTCAATTTACGCTCCTCTTTGGCCTTATCAATCTCTTGTTTCTTCTCAATATTTTCTTGTTTAATCTTCTTGTACTGCTCTTTAGCTTTAAAGTATGGATCCTTCTTTGTTGTGAGATTTTTTTTCTCCTTCTCAATTATATCCGGATGTCTAACGAATCGACCGAAACCATCAGGGATGTCCGTATTTTCCTCATCAAATGACTTAACCTTATATGACCCATGAAGAGAATCTTTCTTTGCATCTTTATAATAGTTATGAAGGAGTTTCTTCTTACGTTGCTCTTCCCACTGATCTAATTTATACTTTTTGCTGTACTTTTTCAAACGGTAAGCCTTTTTATCAAACGGTTTCTTTTCTTTAACATCCCTGTTTTCATCGAATTGTTTTTGCCGTTTATTATGCATGCCATCATTTTGTTTTGTTTCCTTATTCGTTTTATTCCCATTGTGCTTTTTGTTTGGCAAGAAGAAAGAGTCCCGTTTCTTTTCCATTTCTACTTCAGACCTATAAAGAAATGAGAAAGCGTGTTTCATAATAAAAATGAAATATACCAGGTAAAGATGACATGCATAACAGAAAAATAAAGGAGTAGAAAAAAATATTCATAAAAACACGCTTTTCCATTTCCATTTTGTCAACAGAAATCCATAATCATGAATACTGTAAAACATGTCACATATTGGATACAATATTTATTTTGTTTTTCAATGTTGCATAGAGAAATTTTCAAATAGCGCAATAATATAAGAGATGTTAAATGATTTTATTTATTTTTATACTCCAACAGCTGGTATAATCTAAATTACCAAATAGAATATTTTATCTTTACTAAAAAAGTATATAGCTGTTCACATGTAGGTTATATGATATTTTTTTATTGTCTTTAGTAGTCAATAGTTGGTCACAGTATAAGTAAAGAATGTAATATGGTGCATTATATATTCTTAATATGCATATAGCTGTTCCTATTGTAAGTAGACTAGAAGTATCTTATTTGATGACATCATTTATTATTAGAAGTCGTGCTAGCTAGTTTTTTATGCAGTATTGTATAGTATTATGAATTTAAATAATCTTGAAATTATACAATCTCCTGGTAGAAATTTAGCAACACACGGTTAAAACAGATTTTAGACACGACTTAATCAAGAATTTCTAAGAGATAACTTAATTAGAGTATGATAAGAAGCATATGTTATATTACAGTAATTTAAACATATACTGTAATATTAAATAAGTTTATCAGATAATCTTAATACTTTAAGAAGAGTACTTCCTATAGCATGCAGATGGTTATAGACAGATGTCTGGAAAATTATTACATCAGAGATGCTGCTGCTACCAGATCTGAAATTAGTTATTATATTACTTAAATAACACTTATTGTTCAGAAGGAGATAATTTTTGAAGAATATACTTTCAATAATGAATAATTTATATTTTTATTGAACACCTGTTTAAATATTTAATAAAGAATAAACTGGTAAGATTTTATATCATATCTCACAATATTGCTTTTAATATAGACTTGAACAATTGTAATATAGACTTTGAAATTGATAGTTATGTATAAAACCTTATTCATGCAATTTAAAAATATAATTTTAACATTATCTGTGCCAATTCATTGTAATTATGAAAACTTACAAATAATTACTTTTTAAGCCAACTCTATGATGGAAAATGTCCAATAAGAGTATATGAATAAAATCATACGAAAAACCGAAGGTTACCAATGATAAAACAAAAATAAAAAGTAGATGTGGAAACAAGAACTAAAATGGGTTATGGCTCATAAAGGAGAAATTGACAATACAGAATATACAAGATAAAACTGAACAAATTGACGCAATGACGTAAATTTCACAATAGTCACACAGATCAGACATTTTGTATTCAAAATATGTTTTATATAATCGATTTATTGGTCTTTCCAAGGCAATTTGATAGGTTAGATAAGTGAATTGGGGAAAATTATTTATAGCTCGGAGATATAATGTTTCCCTAGAATTTTCTTGAAGAAAATTACGTGGCAAAGAGTATACGTCAGGTAATATCTCATATAAATGTGACGATAAATGAGTAAGTACTTACCAGAATAAGCCACCCACTGGGTAGGCTTTCAGTTATCGGCGGAATCTTGATTGTTTAGTTGCACTTGGCACTAAAAAACTTAACGACGATTATAGATTTTATTTCACGGTTTTTCGTGTGAAAAACTTTACCGACCATGCCCTAATATGATTTTTATATAGATTTTCACGAGAAACGAGTTCGTCGTTTCACGAAATGTCACAAAAGGGGAGAGAAAAGGAAGGAAGCTACTAAAGCTGTGTAGACTGCGCCATCTACGTCGTTAAATTATAATTTCAACTTGTAGTTGCGATCAATATAGGACTATAAAAATGGGGCATGCGCGGCTGTGCTATGAATAAATTTTAAAAACCTCTTTAGTGTTGAACAAAAATTTCGATTTCCAAAATCATCTAAAAACTGTTTTATTACGTTTTATGTTCAGAATTATAGTTAAATTTATTATCCGTGTAATGGAATATAAAAATATAGACAATGAATACAGCGGCATCTATATGGTATTTTGGTACTAGAGTAATTATTGTTATTATGCATAAAGCCAAGATGGTGCTGTATTTAAGTTTTAAAACGATGTTTTTAAAATAATTAATGATATCATGTATGAAGTGAAAATAGCCCTGTTTTTAATTTTGAAACTATTTTAAAAAACTTTTTAATCATTGTTGTATGATCATCATTATAATAAATCAATAGCTTATTAGGTAAAACAGTTTTCTATTGATATCATCTGAACGTCCCTAGTCCGGTGAAGATGTTAAGACCTTGCTAAGTCAATAGCGTAGTCAGTTCGAGAAAAAAAAATCTGAACGTTCCACAATGTTCTATATTGGAACATAAATCAGTTTATTAAGAATGTATGTTAAGTATAGGTACACTTTTTTGTTCTTCCCATATTGGTCAGTTTTTTCTTACACTAGTATTACCATAGGCAAAATCAGTGTCACTCTTTTTTTGTGGGGAAATCCCTTATGGATACCCACCCTCCCGGGGGAGAGAGTGGGTTATGTCCGACTCGCACGGACTAAAACCCCACGGTGTACCGTCCGACCGTAATGTTGGGGCGGCAAGGGATCGTGCTGGCTAATCACCTTGTAGAGCCGCCCCAACGGTCCGCCCGGCGGAAGGTGACCGCCGGGCTCCTACCTATAGAGGGACAGACCGGGTACACGCCGGCTGCTCACCCTCGTCCGCCAGACCTGTGCAATGAGGAGAAGGGCCCCCGGCCCATCCCCTCAGGTCCGGCTACGGTGGCAGGAGGAGTTGGGCAAAGCGCCGCCTCCTCCTGCCAATCCTCCGTTGGCGGAGGCGGCCACTTAATGGGTCTGCCTCGCGGGCCCTCTCCGCCGCCTCCTTCTGCGAGATAACCTCCTCGCAGAAGGAGGCCATCGCTCGTCAAGCCTGTTCGCTGCCGAGCATGGCCGAAACCACGCTCGGCAGCGATAAGTCCGTTCCCACCGCCGCCGCCAGAATGCGGCGCTGTTCCCCCCACGCAGTACACTCAGACAGAGTGTGCTGCGCGGTATCTTCGACAGCGCCGCACTCGTGGCAGGCGGCGGTCGGCTCCCTGCGTGCGATCCGGTGCAGGTACCACCCGAAACAACCATGTCCGGTGAGTACCTGCACCAGTCGGAACGTCAGAGAGCCCCACTTCCTCCCAATCCACACCCGCAGGACCGGGGGACGGCGTCCACGGTAAATCGTCCGAACCGCTCGTCCGCCAGGTCCTGCTGCCACCTTTCGACGGCGTCCTCCCGTAGACGCCGTCTCTCCGCTTCTACCTCCCTGGGAGCCGGAGGCTCCCCCCTTCGTTTCCTCGCCGCCGTGAACTCGTACACGGCGGCGAGAACTCCTGCCTCCAGCTCCCAGGGCAGGGAGTCGGCGAGCGTAAAGGCCGCTACCGAGGACACCGTGCGGTACGCCCGGATCGCCCTCAGTGCCACCGTGCGCTGCGCATTACGCAGCGCGCGCACGTTGGCGGCACCGAGGGCGTCGGCCCACACCGGTGCCCCGTAGGCGGCCATCGCCCGCACGACTCCCATGTAGAGTCGGCGGCACCCGGCGCCCGGCCCCCCTATGTTGGGGAGCAACCGGCCGAGTGCCGCCGCCGCCCCAGCAATTCGCGGTCCGAGCCCCGCAAAGTGGGGCTCGAACCGCCAGCGCCCGTCCAGGGTGAGGCCCAGATATTTCATCTGGGTCCCCACCCTGATCCGGGCGCCCTCCACCACTATGTGGCCCCAAGACCGACCCCTGTGGAACCCCCCGCCTTGTGGCCCGTCGGACCATCCGCCCGTCGCCGTCGACATAGGCGACCTCCCTACCCTCGAGGTACGCCTCCAACACCCGCCGCAGAAAATGAGTGTCACTCTATACTATGTTATGCTATGCCGTGTTCTGCTGTACTTTACTACACTGTAGTTCACTGTATTATACCGTAATATTGTGCTGTTGCAGGGTAGCTACCGGATCATGTACCTACGCAGACTTTATCCTGTCACAGAAATTAATAAGTCATGTTTAAAAAAAAATATTGAACTTAAAAATATTGCGAAGTTTGCTGAGGCGTTGAAGATGTAATATTAGGTTTTATAAGTTGAGAAATCCAAAAACAAAAAAGCATGTGTGCCATACACCACGCTGGATATGACGTATTTCGCTAGCGCACACATACTAACGCATGTATACATACAAAGGAAGGATTAGGAAGTATTAGGTAGTGCAATATACAATGAGGAGACCGCGAATATAAGAAACACTTTATAATGCAATAATGTAATCTATCTCATTCTCTCGTACGTTAAATCCTACAGATGTATGTATATATTTATCTCTATTTAATGTCGTTTTTTCGTTTCATCAAGTTTCAAATCTCAAAGAGACTAAAGTTTTTAACTTTAAAGAGATGAAATACACATTAGTCAGAAAATCTAGATATCACCGCCAGATTTACGAGTCCTACTTTACAATCCATGTGACAAATTTTGAAGGAATATCAAAATCGGTCAAGCTGTTTTGCAGAAATTGAATTGCAAGCACACGTGCAACGGAATGCTATATATAAAGAGAACCAGCTTTTGTACGCGGCTTCCCTTGCGTTAATATACATTTGACTTATCCCTTGAGAACAGCACTTTTTCTATTTGAAAGATGGCCTATGTCCTCCTTTGTTCCTCTAATAACGTGTATAGAAAATTTCATGGTGATGACAAACTTACATTCGCATTATTAGTAACTAGCTTCTGCCACCGACTTCGTCCCCGTGGAATAGTCACTTTGGGCTTACGCTAACACACAGCGGAAGCTCTCAAAAGGAAAAAAAACTGATTTTGAAACATTCTTCATTTCTTGCTCCGCTCCTATTGGTCTTAGCGTGATCATATACAGTCTTCCACGATAAATGAGCTATCTAACACTGAAAGTTCCTGAGATTAGCGCGTTCAAGCAAGCACTCTTCAGTTTTATAATATAGTATAGATATAGATTTCGGAAGTTAGCTTGGACATATAGTTCTATTTCATTTATGTGTATAATTGATTTTTGTTAAACTCTTTTATTTACGATCATCTCATCCTATATAGGATATAATACACGATCTACTGTGCCGATCATATTTTAATATTTTTTTCGGTACAGTATAGTTAATTATTAATATATACACATAGCGTTTCTCGATAAATAAGTTATCTAACACTGAAATATTTTTTTAAATTGGACCAGTAGTTCCTAACGCGCGTTCAACCAAACAAATAACCTTTATAATATTAGTATAGATTACTACTCTACTTTCCTACTTAACTCGAGCCGTTATTTAAACTACAATAACTTTTGATAGAGTGGACTGATTTTAATAAAACGAGGACTAAATTACTCTCGAAGATATGTTTTATGATTTTCTTGGTGAGGTTTTTTGTGAACCCTGTACTTTAGCAATGGTGCATGTTCATACAAACAGACAGACAGATATATAGATAGACAGATAGATAGATAGACAGACTGACAGATATTTCTAAAAATGATTGAAATGTATTTTATTACTTATTCCTAGACACCTGCAACATTTTTTTTTTCAAAAATCGAAAAAGTACATACACGTTACGATTTACATTCTTATTACGTGTATATAGATACAGTGGTGGTCATATAATTAGAAACACTACTTATGAATAAAGAAAATATAACTTCAACGTACAAATGTTCGTAAAAATATACATATTCAATAATTAATAATCATGCAATAATATAGCCACTCAAATAAATAACTCATTAAATGCATAAAATATAAAACATATCTTAGTTTTAATTACAAAATGAGTCTTACACATGTAGGAGTTTATTTTCTGTTACTGGCCGCTTAGACGCCCAATTAGATACATTTTAAAAAAACATCCATATCTCGTTCTTTTTTTGAAATTGGAGAATAACATTTCGTTCTTGGCTTTTTCTATTATTTTGACGGCAATTCAAAATTTAATCTGAATTTTATTTTGTTTTAAATGGGCAAAAATAAAAGTTGTGACGCGTCAACTAGGCAAATAATTGTTAATTTACATATAGATCATAAGTGGGTGTACAGAAGAATAGCTGAGCATTTAAATTATTCTGTTAAGAAAGTTTTTAATGCAATTGATCATTATAAAACGCATGGAACTGTTAAAAATGTTCTTAGAAAGGCTCGGTCAAGAAAAACCTCTCCCAGAGAAGATACGCTAATCGTTCGTGTTGCTAAAAAAGACCGTATTTAACGCTCCAACCAGATTAAAAATGAAGTTTTTTCGCCTAATGACCCGAAAAACATCTCGTCAAGACTGATACGCCGAAGATTAGTGGAAGCTAAATTGTTTGGAAGAATCTCTCGAAAGGTACCGCTTCGTACCAAGCAACACCGAGAGAAACGATTATTATTTGCTAAAAAATATGTTAATTGGACGGTACGAGAATGGAAAAAAGTGTTATTTACGATGAAATATAAATAAATAGGGTAAATTCCGATGGAAAGCGCTATGTTAGACGTCCTGTAAACGATGCTTTTAATTATAAATACACAAGGAGTATAGTCAAGCACGGTGGCGGTAACATTAAAGTTTGGGGGTGTTTTTCCGGATGTGGAGTTGAACCGGTTCGGAAGATTGAAAGTACAATGGATCAATGGCAATACAAAAATATCTCGGACTATCATTTGCCTGTAACCTGGATCTTTCAGCATGACAATGACCCTGAACACACGGTCAATAGCGTCAAATGTTTCCTTAGCGAACAGCGTATATCCGTTTTAGACTGGTCAGCAAATAGTCAGTATTTAAACCCGATAAAAAATCTCTGGTATATTGTTAAAAAAAGTCTCAAACAAACGTAACGCCAGTCAAAAGTCACACTATATGAAGCATTTTTTGAAGCATGGAATAAGCATGGAATTCATATCTAAAGGGACGACAACAATCGGTTCGTATAGATGGGGCTACGTCTAATTGGTGTGAGCTTGGTGCTGGCGTCCCTCAGGGTGGTATACTTTCACCTCTTCTTTTTTCCCTCTTTATTAACCTTTTAACTCATGAACTGCGATGTAAGTATCATCTGTATGCTGATGACCTGCAATTATACACTCAGGCCCCAGTAGATTCTCTATCAGCTGCAATTTACACTATTAACCAGGATCTAAATGCCTTAAGGGATTGGTCTGAGAGATTTGGCTTATCAGTTAATCCTTCCAAATGTCAAGCAATTGTAATAGGGAGCTCTCGTATGATTTCCAGAATAGACTTCAACTCGCTGCCTCAGATTATATTCAGTGGTCTTGTTATACCGTTTAGTACGGATGTAAAGGACCTTGGTTTATATATTGATGCCAAATTGGATTGGAGAACTCATATTTCCAAGGTTAGCCAGAAAGTGATCGGTACTCTAAGTCTTTTTATCGCCTGAAAAATTTTCTCCCAGTTAAAACGAAAACCATGCTAGTGCAATCTATAATATTTCCTATAATTGACTATGGTGATGTGTGCTTTTACGATCTGAACGCTGACCTTCTTAACAAACTTGACAGATTACTCAACAATTGCATTCGATTTGTTTTTAATCTTCGTAAGTACGACCATGTATCGAGCCATCGTTCAGAGCTTAATTGGTTGCCCATACGCCAGCGTCGGAATTTGCGGGCTCTGACAACTCTGTATTCTATTCTATTTTCTCCCAACACTCCCTCTTACTTAACTCCACATTTTCAGTTCTTATGCTCTAATCATGACCTTAACCTTCGCTCTTCTAATAATCTTATTCTTTGCTGTCCTGTCCATACTTCCGGTCTAGTACATTCATCTTTCTATATCCAATCTATTCTCTTATGGAACGCGCTTCCTTATGAAATCAGGATGTCATCTAACCGTTTCAGTTTTAAAGTCAGGGTACGTCGGCTTTACCAGTGTCATTTAGCAGAATTATCTGGTTAATGCTGTATTTAGTACTTGATGTTGACTAACTATACTTTTATTTATTGTATTGATATTTATGTATGATGTTGTTATGTGTATGTATTGTATATGTGTAGTATATATGTATTATATATGTAGTATATTGGTGTTGATATTTTATTTATATATTGTAATATTAAATAGGCTAAACATAAGTTCATTGAAACCTCACCTTTTACACCTACCGACATTTATCTCTGCACCACCTAATGGTTGACTGGTAGAGAATGCCTTAGGCATTAAGTCCGCCATTGCGTATTTAACGCATAAAGTGTAAATAAATAAATAAATAAATAAATTCAATCCCCCTAGAAAAATGTATGAAATTGCTTGAATCAATGCCACGTCGTTGCAGTGCTGTTATTGAAAATAAGGGATACGCCACTAAATATAAATTATAACTATTGGTATGCTGTGAATAGTAGCTATTTCGTAAATAACAATATTAATTATTAATATTTTAAAAAATATTGTTTTTTTATACTTTTTTGTTGTTGTTTCTAATTAGTTGACCATTATTGTTCACATCTTAAAACTGATTTAAATGTTTGTCCGTAATGTAATATTGAAACTGCACTTGTGTAGTGGGATTTATATTGTTTTTTTCTAATAAATGATAAATCGTTGAACATATTGTTGTCCTATTTATTGTTTAATTTCAAAATAAAAACGATTACGGTGAAGTATCTTACATAATGTCAAGGACCGTTGGTACTGTTTCTAATTATACGACCACCACGGTATATAGATACTTTAATAGCAAATTAATTATTTATAGCTAATATCTCAACGATCCGGATATCGAATTACTTTGAGGCGATACGAACGAGAACATTGGCGATTGTTTTTTTTAATAATATTTTCCCTTATCCTGTAACCACTCTTTATTGACCCTCAGGGGCATAGCGCCCTCAGTATTAATCGTGTCAGTGATAGGTAACCCCAAACTATAACGATGTTATTACAAAAAAGTTAAATACGTATCGAATACTTGCTTTAAAAATACAAATATAAATGCTTTAAATACACCGCGCTCGTCTTTTTTTTTTACGTGAGGAAATCCCTTATCCCTTATCCCTCTCGGGGGAGAGAGTAGGTTACGTCCGACTCGCACGGACTAAAACCCCACGGTGTAGCGTCCGACCGTAATGTTGGGGCAGCAACGGATCGATCGGTGCTTCTCCCCTTAGAGAGCCGCCCCAACGGTCCGCCCGGCGGAAGGTGACCGCCGGGTTCCTACCGATAGAAAGACAACCGGGTACACACCGGCTGTCCCCTCCTCGTCCGCCGAACCTGTGCAATGAAGGGATGGGCCGGAATGGTGGCGGAGAAGGCCACTTAGAGGGTCTACCTCGCGGGCCCTCTCCGCCGCCTCCTTCTGCGACTGCCACGACTGTTCGCTGCCGAGCATAGCCAAAATCACGCTCGGCAGCGACAAATTCTCCCCTACATTCCCCACCGCCGCAGCCAGAATGCGGCGCTGCCCCTCCCACGCAGCACACTCGGACAGAGTGTGCTGCGCGGTGTCCTCATCAGCGCCGCATTCATGACATGCGGCGGTCGGCTCCCTGCGTGCGATATGGTGCAGGTACCACCCAAAGCAACCGTGCCCGGTGAGTACCTGCACCATCCGGAACATCAGGGAGCCCCACTTCCGTCCGATCCACTCCCGCAGGACCGGGCGGACGGCGTCCACTGTGTAACGCCCATAGCGCGTGTCCGCCAGGTCCTGCATCCACCTCTTGACCACCACTCCCCGGATCTCCCGCCACGTAGCTTCCACTTCCCTGAGAGCCGGAAGGTCTCTACTACTTTTTCTCGCCGCCAAGTATTGATACACGGCGGCGAGGACACTCGCCTCCAGCTCCCAGGGTAGGGAGCCGGCGAGCAACACCGCGCTCGCCTGATGCAAGTTCGCGTTACCCTTTTTCGCAAGTCTAACCTTTTTTTTTTTTTTTTTTTTTCGCGGGGGAATCCTCTTGGATATCTGCACCTCGCCGGGCAGCATAGGTGAGAATGCCAGATTTCTACTGACTAAACCCCCTCGGTGTTCTTCTTGCACCATTTAGCCGGGTGGGCAGGAAAAGCCTCTGCAGTACTTCTACCCGACCCGGCAGGTGTTGACCCCTCATCAGGGCCCCGACTGGTAGGCTGGAAAGGGAAGACCTTGACCCTCTCTGACGAACTGATGGGAGGCGCACTGAACACTAATGCGCCTTAACCACGTGGGCCTATGTTAGAGTTGCCAGGGCGACAAACATGCCCGTGTCCATCGCCCGCAGCAGGCCCCCACTACGGCGGCCGGAGGTCGTCACCGACTCGACGCCGCCGTGTGGTTCGTCGACTGCGGGAGGGGAGCAGAGTGGTCTGTTCCCTTTCTCTCTCCGCCGCCTCCTTAGCGAGCATTACTCTCTCACAGTAGGAAGCGACGGAGTTCCATCCGATCTCGTTCTCAATCATCTTGCGAAAGACGATTGAGAGCGAGAGATCCGAACCAATGGCCGTGATGAGCTCGTGGCGTGGCTCATCCCAGGCGGGACATTCAGCAAGCGTGTGCTGAGCAGTGTCCCTAGCGCACCCACAGTGATGGCACTCTGCCATTTGCTCCCGGCCTATGCGACACAGGTAGCTCCCGAAACAGCCATGTCCCGAGAGCACCTGCGTCAGCCGGAAGCTTAAGGTTCCGTGTCGCCGGGTGAGCCAATCAACCATAACTGGCCGTATGGCTTCTATCGTTGCCACACCCGAGCTCGGTCGCTCAAGTCGCCGGCACCATTCATCGACCACTAAGACCTGGTGGAGATGGGATCTCAGTGCCTCAATTTCTCGAGCAAGTCTAACCTAACGTAACCAAAGCGAGACAAGAGAGCAAGATGGCGCTCATTCAGCGATCGCGGTGCATTTAATACGAAACCTTTTTAAAGCAAGTATTCAATATGTGTTTAACTTTTTTGTAATATCACCGTAAAGTTCCAACGTGCGTAAGTAACAATTCGTAAAATGTTACTTATAACCTCAATTTCTTATTTATAACTTTCATAAGAGACTCGTAGTAGACTAGTAATGAAAATATAATAATAACAATAGAGTTCCTCGTCCCTTACGACTTATAGGTATTATACATCTATACATATAATAAGAATGCATATCTAACGTGTCCTGTACTTCTTAGATTTTTGTAAAAAAAATTGTGACCCGTGTCTAGGAATAATTAATAAAATACATTTCAATCAATTTTAGAAATATTTGTATGTCTGTCATGTGTTCATGAAAAAACCCTATCAAAAAAATCATAAAGCACATCTTCGAGTAACATTTAGTCTTTGTTTCATAATGTTCGGTCTATCAAAAGTTATTGTACTTTCAATGACGACGCGACTTAAGTACGGAAGAAAAGTAGATAATTAAATGGACTTAATACATTCACATGACTTTATTAATCGGTGTTTTTTTTTACATAAGGTTGCACGCGGACGAAGTTGCGGGCACAGCTATATTAGTAGGTAATAATACATCGTGGAAAACACGATTATAATTTAGCAGTGAGAAGCCCCATCTTTCCTTTAACAAATTTGAATACCAGGCCTATTTAAGATTAACAACGCCACTATCTGACCCTCTATCATTTTTTTGTATTTCTAAAACAATCGGAGTACTACAATACCCTAATACGATATATTTAGAATTACGATAGAAAGTGACATAAAATAGGACGACGTTGAACGTGCATGCGGTTGCTGAGCGTATTAAATTACAACCTAGTATCACAAATCATAAGTACAGACGAGAACAAAATATATTATATAAATGTTTAAAATTTAAAATTCATCTTTGGATGCATGCAAGCATATCACTTCAGACCGACTGCATCTATTTAGCTAATTCTCTTTTTGAGGCGGAATGGGGAGGACCAAACAAATTTATGTACACACTCTCCCAAGTGTAACATAAAACCCACTTGGTAACTACCATATCGTCATTAATAAATCGGTATTTGAAACAGGTAAACTGAATTTATTGATTATATAGAGAAAAAAAAGGAAAATGGTGTAAAAATAATACTCCACTGAGATCTCTAAAAAGAAGAATATTTTTATTAGTTATAAACAAAAAGCAAACATAAAACACTGAGAGACAAGCTACTTTTCATAAATGCTCTTGATTGAAAATTCTTGTCTTCATCGGCGCTTCATCGCCAACGAGTCGACGATCTGGGTGCTGCGTTTAGTCAAAAGCTGCCAACTGATCTATTTTAAAGGTGACAGCAAAATTCTACATATGTTAAGAAGCTAGCCTGGTGCGAAATATCGCGTATAGTTAAAGACAATCCGAAGATTCTTTACAACTATTTTCAGTTTTGTTCAATGAACGCCCGAAGTTTTATATTTGATTTTTGATCACCAACCTTCTACTAGATTATTAATGCCATTGTCGAGTAAATAATGAAATTACACGTTTCTCGTGATCGTTTCAATGGACTAACAAGATGGTGGCCGTCTTGTTAGACCTTTCCGGGGAGTTTTTGTGGCAAGTCAGAATCCATGCTCCGTGATATTATTTCCGATTCACTTCACTAGTGCACAATAACCGAACTATATTTCTTAAAACACCACCAATATTACCTAATATAGAGATAAATAACACAAGATTATGAATAAAATATAAGGTGCACTACATGACATTCCAAGATTCCGCCAAAAACTCCAACGCCCGAAGTTACTTCACAATGGCCTTACTTTTAAGTGTGATTAATAATGTCTTTCTCCCTCTCTCTTACCAAATTGATACCAGACGCACAATGTTTGATGAAGTTAAATTGCAAAAAGTCATATGTCCTTCTTTCATTTCAGTTCAAATAGTAACTGTAGATCAAGAACATAAAAAACATTTCGTCAATCATTTTGGCCGCTCTAAATATAGCCATAAGTTCATTCTTGCGCTTAAGAATCATAAATGTTAGTTTATTTATTTATATTTAACTTGTCTCGACATTATACATAATAACATTATAAAACAAAGTTCTCTGCCACGTCTCTCTGTCTGTCCGTCTGTTCGCGATAAACTCAAAAATTACTGGATGGATTTGCATGCGATTTTGACCAGTAGATAAAGTGATTTATAAGGAATATTTAGGCATACTATAATTTGTCAAGGTTTTTTATTATCATATATATTATGTAATATAATGGGTATTTATATTTAAATTCGTGTTCTAATAAATCTGGCAAAGATTGATGATAAGATTGATAAGAATGCAAATCTCATATGTCTGTACATTTTACATTTTTGTAAAAAAAAATTGTTGCTGATGTCTAGGAATAAGTAATAAAATACATTTCAATCATTTTTAGAAATGTCGGTCTGTCTGTTTCGACACGTATCACTGCCAAATTAATGCCTTCACAACAAAACCTTATTAAGAAAATTATAAAGTATATCCTTCAGTAACATTTAGTCATTGTTTCATTTAAATCGTTTCACTCTATCAAAATTTATTGTAATTTTAAAAACGACGCGACCTAAGTACGAGGGAAGGCATATCAGTAAATGGACTCGCACACATTCAGATGATTTTATTAAGTACTGTTTTTATACATAAGGTTCCACATGGACGAAGTCGCGGGCACAGCCAGTTTAATATAAAGTTTTAAGAAACTATAATTCTTGATGGAACTACACGTGAGCGATCTATATTTTATTCTCGTGGAAAAATGGGGCCAGCGGTGTGGCGAACTCGCGGATATCAGCTAGTATATAATTATACTAGCCTCTGTACGCGACTTCGTCCGCGTGGAATAGCGTTACTTTGAGCTGAAGCTAACACGCAGCGGAAGCTCTCAAGAGGAAAAACACCCGATTTTGAAACATTTTTCACTGGTGTTCCGCTCCTACTGGTCTTAGCGTAACCTATAACCTTCCTCGATAAATTAGCTATATAACACTGAAAGAATTTTTCAGATCGGACCAGTAGTTCCTGAGATTAACCGCTACAACGTCATAAACTCACAAACTTACCTCTTTATAATATTAATACCTATAGATAACATTGAATATAGTAACCTTAAATATCTTAAATTAGCAGGTACAAGAACGTGAATAATCCGACCACCGAATATTTATTATGTCTTAGCCGTCTGCGAACTTACAATGTGTCTTGTCAATAGTACATAATGACCAAGCTCTGGAAAGTTGGCCTGTATTCTTCATGCAAGAATTTGAAAATTCGTAGAGGGTATGTCCAGCGATTGCCCATTTTTACCCATCATTTAATATTTTTTTGCCCACCTTTACAAAAAAAGTTACGAAATCATTTAAAATAGGTGGGCCAGCGTCCGAAGAAAATTTGAAAAATCTAAAATCTCAACGTGGATTATTGAAGTATGCCCCTTTACCTTTTTGATGAGTCAACTCCTAAGTAGTAGAGACGGGGAGTCATAAAAAATTGAGATATCGAGAATTTTGGAATGATGTGTTTGAATCTACTCCTTTTGCCCACGTCTGTCCATATTTTATTTTTTTTAAAGGCATCTTCTTATTATAATTTTCGATCTCTCAATTAATTTGTTGTATCACTGACAGTTTTGTTACATGAAATCGTGTGTTGTATTCGTTATGAGAAAAGTGGATATGTGGATTATAGTATCGTTATGTTTTGATATGAAGTTAATTTCGGAGACTGCTTACGTTTTGATATAACGTACTGTGAGTGTACATATTTTGGCACTACAATATGAGTTGTTACTGGTTGATCGGACAACAAAAAGGACAGACGCGACGTCTCGTCCCAAAAGTTGCTAAGCCCAGCTACTTCCAACTGACTTCCTCCGCTGTTGTTTCTTAGTTTAAACTATATCTTAGGTATGACCTTTGTCTTTTAAAAATTTATTACTGCATATTAGAAACATGCCGAGATTGAAGCGTGGTGTCGCTACGATGTCGGCGTGGCGGATGTCTTTAGTCGAATTATATAATTGTACATGTGACAAGTATATAAATAACACCAAAACCTGTATTTGGACAAAAGCTAAATATAAGTGCTCAGAATTATTCACAACAGATATCTATTTATAGCGAGGTAATGGGTACATGGAAACAGAAAGATAACTTAATATAAACGTGTATTATATTTTTCGACTTTCGAGTTTTTATTATATGTGTCATTTATTATAATTAAAAAAACATTGAAAGACGCACCAGTTCTGTTATTGAAATCGCTACAGCGCTGGTTATGAGCTGTGCTCACATTAAAACTTTGTGAATAATAGCATAAAAACCAGAGTTAATCCAATAGAAAAAAACTAAACTTAAAGTTTGTTCTAAGAATTTCAAAAATATGAATACAAACCTTAATAAACCTAGGTGCAATGACCGGTGCCGAAAGCGGCAAAGGGCGGCCCGGAGTTAACAAGCTTCGATAATAATACAGACAATAAACCCTTTTTTTGTTCATACTATGAAAAATTATCCTTTGTTAGTTTGTCGTTGATTCCACGTTTTTTCACACTTCCCTGAACACGGCCCGACGGTCACTGACACCACGTGCTTTAACAATAGCGCGTATGGGATTGAATATAATTTTTGTGTTTCTCTTGATAATTAGGTCATATATTAAGCACCTATTTTTTCAATTGATTTACAACGAGTATCAAGTACTGAGTATCCTGTAAAAATATTGCTAACGAGTAACCAGCCACGTGATATTTATTACATTACATTAATCTAGGATTAATGATGTTCTCGAAGTATGTCAAGATTCACATTAAACTATTAAAGTTTTCAATAATATTAATGTAATGTAATAAGAATTTTAATTATTTGACATTTAGGTATTTACTATTTCCGCTTGGAACTGATTGATAGCTGTTAAGTGTAATAGCAACAAACCCGTTCGATTTTATTTATTTGATGTATACGCGAAAAAACAAAATATCAGTGAATCCTCACTAATATTAGAAATTTGAGTGTAAGTTGGTTTATTTATAACGTTTTTGTTAGGGAATATGGACCACCGACGTGCATATGAGTGTCACAAAAAACATAATCTATACTAATATTATAACGCTGGCGGGTTTGTTTGTTTGTTTGGTCGAACACGCTAATCATAGGAACTACTAGTCCGAGTTTCAGAGTGAAATAGCTCATTTATCGAAGAAGGCTGCTGGATCGAAGGAAGATCAATAGGAGCGGAGCACCAATGAAGAATGTTTAAAAATCGTTTTTTTTTCATTTTGAGAGCTTCCGTTGCGTGTTAGTGTTAGCCTAAAGTAACTATTCCACGTAGACAAAGTTGCGGACAGAAGCTAGTTAAAAAATAATTCCTTTGCGTTTGTTCAGATCTATTCGACATTGCTGTACCGGTTTTTCGAAGTGAACACTTCTTTAGGCACGTTGAGCGGTATTTTTATGACAGGAGATAAATTTATAATTTCACGTCACGACATGCTAGCAAGCGTGACCTACCGTATTGCGCTTGCGCGGCTTTTTTGTATGTCATAGCAGGCAAACGAACAGGTGGGACACTTTATGTTAAGTGATCACCACCGTCCATAGATACTAACAACACCAGGGGAGTCGAAAGTGCGTTGCTAGCCTGCTTTTGGGGGAAAAGGAGGGAAGGGGGAAGGGGAGAGGAGATGAGCCTCCGGCGCTCTCACTGACCTAACGAAACGCAACAATGCAAGCACTGTTACTTCACGTCGGTTTTCTATGAGAGAGTGGTAGTACCCCGGTCGAGCCGACCCATTCGTGCTGAAACCAATAATAGCTTCAGCGTGGCTCTACCACCTACATAAAACGTCTGACTAGCGACACGTAGTATAAAACCCTGTGTACATCTAATATTGATTTTGTATTTAGATTGTGCAGTGCATCGTATATTTGGCGAATTAATAAACCGTATAAAATAGTATTTAATTATTATTTGGAGTGCCAATAGATGTGACTAATGAAACTAGTGATAATAAGAGAAACTAATGATAATAATTTCAATTTACAAATTATGAGATTTAAATAATTCAAATTCAAAAGAAAACACAACATAAATTCAATTTTTTTGAGTTTTCACTTTTGTCGGCGGTCCTGATGGATGCCTAGATTTTTTTATGGTCTACGACTTTTTTTTATGTTCAACAGGTACGCGCTTGGCCACAATCTACCTGATGGTAAGTGACGATGAGGCCGACGATGTATCGCGCTTACCCACTAGATGCCTGTTCACTCTACTCTTGAAGACTTCCAAGTTATAAGATGACGGGAAGACAGACGCCGGGAGTGAATTCCACTCCTTAGCCGTACGTATAATGAATGTGGAAGCAAATCGCTTCGTACGAATTACGGGAATATCAACCACGTAAGGATGGAAACCCTCACGGCGTCTAGTCCTCCTCTGATGGAATGGGGACGGTGGAATTATATTATGTAACTAGCTGACCCGTGCAACTTCTTCTGCACCAAATCGGTCATTACCGGTTTCAATTGTATTTTTAAACGCAAATAATCTTAAAAAACCTAAAACCCTATTGCAGCGTTATCCAGCACTTCCAATCGTGAATCCAAACTATCCAGGGACTCACTCAAACATATACCCAGTTGGTATGTGAGAAATCTTTTAAAATAAGCCTAGAATCTGTTCGCAGCATTACCTAAAGTAGTTTCATCAAAGTGAAGATCAAAACTAACTTTCATATATTGCCGATAAATGTCTTCCCAGTACCCCTTATAACTTCATCACGTAACATACTGTAAAAGTTGAACTTTATCTACATTAAATTTCCATTTTATTTTAGTTGTTTGTTTTATAAGAATTTGTAAAGTATACGTGAAATCTGCATTCAATTTTAATTTGGTCACATTTATTTTACTTTTCACATACAAACCACCTTTTTTACTGAGATACTGAACTTGGGATAATATACCTTTCTAACAGTGAAAGAATTTTTGAAATCGGACCAGTAGTAGGTACCAAGCATTCCTCGAAAACAAAACTTTACCACTCATTATAATATTAGTATAAATACAACATAGTAACTGCAAACAGTAGTCCGGTGAAGCTGTTAAGACCTTGCTAGGTCAATAGCGTGGTCAGTTCGAGAAAAAAAAAATAACTGCATACACCTCAACTGATTTATTTTAATCTTAGATTCACAAACCTGAACCCAACTACTTCAAGACTCAACAACATTTAGAAATCTATTTTATGAAATATCGAAACAACACACGTACTGATAGAACTCTAGTTGAGATTCATCTTCTACAATGCAATGTAACTATTATCTAGGTTTATGTTTTAGGAAAAAATCTTGTCACCTTTGTTTAGCAAACATTTTTTATACAATAAAATAAACGTAACAACATATAAGTGACAGTTTCGTTTACACAAATTTTTTTCATATGAGGTTGATAATTACGCATAGAAATGTCATATAGCCGTAGCTCAGTTATAACGAACTGGACTTTATATGGTCCGCCGGAGCCGACGGTTCGAATCCGGGCGATCTTTCTTTTGGTATTTTTTTTTAAGTAGCTTAGGGAAATATAGCTTATCTGTCTGCTATATATAGCACAATGAAAATTTACCAAAATCCGTCAAAAATTTCATTAACTACAAATTTTTGACTTTCGTCCGTTATCCTGGAGAATCCCTTGCGTTTTATGAGATAAAAAGTATTCTAGATGTAACCTTGTAATATTAGTTATCACTGTGCCAAGTTTCGTCAAAATCGGTTCAGTACTTTCAGAGTGATGCGTGTTCACAGGGACAGACAGACAGACAGACAGACAAAAATTGTAAAAAGATTATTTTTGGCTTCTATATCGATAACAAAGTCCACCCCGATAA
This sequence comes from Antheraea yamamai, assembly GCA_036509395.1. NCBI lineage: Eukaryota > Metazoa > Arthropoda > Insecta > Lepidoptera > Saturniidae > Antheraea > Antheraea yamamai. The sequence goes on along the minus strand of AP028443.1, from coordinate 10,163,416 downwards.
AAATTTTCAAAAAATATTTAATGTACAGATTTGACCTTGCTACAGTTTTATTATAGTATAGACTCCTGTGCACACTCTCCAAAGTGTAACCTATAAAACACTGAGAGGCAAGCCACTTTTCGTCGATGGTCTAACGTGAACATTCTTGAACCCCACAGCGCTTCATCACCGACAAACCGACGAGCACGATGCTCAATGGAGTCAAGAGCGGCCAGCTGATATTTGGCTGATCCATCCCATAAGTGACAGCAATATTCCACACATGAGCGTACTTGAGCTTGGTACAGGCTATGAAGCTGTTCTGGTGTGAAATATCGCTTAACTTTGAAGAGGATCCCAAGTTTCCTCGCAGCTGTTCTTGCTTTCTGTTCGATTGAGCGCCCGAAATTGAGATCCGAAGTTAGCTGGATCCCAAGAAACTCGTGGTTGTCAGTCACTTGCAGGGAAACACCTTGAAAAGTAGGAGTCAAGTTGAATGGTCTCCATTTTGTAGAGAAGAGACACGCCTGTGTCTTTTCAGCGTTAAATATAACCAGGTTTGAATTACCCTAATCGACAACAAACCTAAGGCTGACGTCTGGCGCTTATAAATTATTGTGTAATTTATATTGACTGTAATTGTATTTTGAAAACTATTAAAAAAAGACTCAAATAACGTCGTTTATTACATTGAGTGCTTGTGGCAAGAAATGGTGAAGGCAGCTCCAGCCTTCAGCGCTTCCAAATGTACATAAGATTACATAGTACATTACTACACATGGACCACTGGAAGCGCATCAGGAACGCCGAGGCTATAAGGCAAGTCATTTTTGGAATAATTTGATATATTGTGGAGTACTGTGTATTCAGGTTTTTCTAGAGTTGGTCAAGACCCCGAATTGCGTTTATTCAGGGCATAGCAGTCATTCTGGTTTACGTGGTTGTCGACCAGTTTTTGTGAAAATTTACACGATAGCAGGAGTACAAAAAGGACATAGGGACAATAACTGTATTTTACCGAGGGATAAGTCAAATCTAGCTCGAGTTAGGCAGTGAGTAAAAGCTAGTGAAAGATAAAAAAATGATTGCGGTCGTTATCTATATCATTACATAGTATAAAACAAAGTCCTCTACCGCGTCTGTCTGTCTGTCTGTTCGCGATAAACTCAAAAACTACTGAACGGATTTTCATGCCGTCTTCACCAGTAGATAAAGTGATTTGTGTGTTTTGAGTGTTATATAGCTCATTTATAGACGAAGGTTATAGGCTATATATCATCATGCCAAGACCAATAGGAGCGAAGCACCAATGAAAAATGTTTTAAAATCGGAGTATTTATTTTATCCACGCGGACAAAGTCGCAGGCAGAGGCTGGTTAAGCAATAAAGAATAAATTTCGCAACAAAATTAAAAGGTGTTACAAATGAGACGTGTTGAGACCACGCTCTCTCATAGAACATTCTCAGATCGATGTTAACTGCAAAGCGATGATGCAATAGAAATGACGTCTTTCTCTGCTGCTGCTGCTTTAGTAGGTGGTAGAGCCACGCTGAAGCTATTATTGGTTTCAGCATGAATGGGTCGGCTCGTCCGGCGTAGTATCACCCTTTTACAGAAAACCAACGTGAAGTAACAGTGCTTGTACTGTTGCGTTTGCGTTCGGTCATTAAGAGCGCCGGATACCCACCTCCACCGCCTCTCCCCTCGACATTCCCACTCTCCCACCCCCACTCGCCCTCCCTAAAACACAGGCCGGCAACGCACTTGCAACTCCCCTTGTCTTGCTGGTGTCTATGGACGGCGGTGATCACTTACCATCAGGTGACCCGACTGTTCGTTTGCCCCCAATAATATTTAAAAAAATCCTCCAATCACGAATGAAACTATGTTTGTAAAAACTGTATCATGAATAGACAAACCAGATCGAGTTTCTTGCCGATTCTTCTCGATACTGGGTTGTTTTCCGAACCGGTGGTAGTTTTGATGTTCATAAGCGCTCAGGGCGTACATTAAATAAAGTAATTTTGATTTGATGATTCATATGTGCGTGTTCGACAGTCACTTCGTTAATATTTTATTTCGTTTTTTCGCTGCTTTTACTAATTGATTCGAATTTAACTTTTCAGGTAAACAAATACATAAATCCCAGGTGAAATTACTGAAGGAATCTTTTTATATAAGTAAAACGAAAGAAGTCTACCCATGTGCGCGTATCAAGCAATTTTCGCTTCTAATAATTTTGTTTTATCCAGACACACCTACGCCTGTGTCTACTACACCGACGTCACTGACGACACAAGTAGTAGGTTCATTATGAGCCGTGGACGCTCCGGGGCGGGGCATTATGGATTATAATTTAAAAATGGCTACAAAAGATAATAACGAAGCCGCCATAAAGACGATAATCTGAATTAAGAATCCGAAGTATAATCTATACTAATATTATAAAACTGAAGGGTTTGTTTGTTTGGTTGAGCGCGCTAATATCAGGAACTACTGGTTCGATTTGAAACATTATTTCAGCGTTAGATAGCTCATTTATCGAGAAAGGCTTATCACGCTAAGACCAATAGTAGCGGAGTCCAATGAAGAACGTCTTAAAATCAGCATGTTTTCCCTTTTGAGAGCTTCTGCTGCGTGTTAGCGTTAACCCAAAATAATTATTCCACGCGGGCATAAGCTAGTAGTCAAATAAAATAATAAATATAGTTTTAAAACGGTTCTTAACATGATTAATAAAATAAACGAAAGCAAAACAAGGAGAGTTTGCAGAATTAAGAAAAACTTTATTATATTTGTGCTTTGTTGTATTTCTTATTCCTTATACTGAATATTGTCATTGAGCGACATTTCGTTTGTGTTAGTTATTTATGATTACATATTTATTATTTTTACTTTAGTTTATATTGTAACTTTGTTTATAGTATTTTGATTGAGTTTGTCTACCACAACATAACGCAGCTTTTTTAGCCAATGTGCCTATACATTGTTTATATATCTACGAGTGTAGTGTCGATCCATGTTTAGTGTATTGGCAAAAGCTAGTCGACTCGATCATTTATTATAATATATTATATAATGATATAGAAATTATATTATAACTAGCGTGTCCGGCGTACGTTATCCCGCCCTGATAATAAAAAAAACCTTGATAAATTAAATAATTAACCTTCCTCATGAATCATTTTATCTACTAGTGAAACCGGCATGAAAATCCGTTCAGTAGTTTTTAAGTTTATCGCGAACAGACAGACGCGGCAGAGGACTTTGTTTTGTAATATGTAGCGATAGAATAATCGTTTATTTATTAGTAACAATAGTTTCATTTTAATATAATATTATTAAAGTTTTAAGAAACTATAATTTTTTGAAGCATTTCACTTTCAGTTATGTGTTTTCTTGTTGTTGAGAAGTGGGGCAAATGGTGTGGCCCTTATACAGGTTGAAAGTTTAAACGGCGGCAATATTTATGGTGGCCAGTCTGCACTCGATCCTCGTCCTAATTAAAAAATAGGTACTTAATGTTTGACCTAATTATCTAGGAAAATACAAAAATTACACGCAATCTTCTACGCGTCTATATTAAAGCACAGTGTCAATGACCGTCGGGTGATTTCACCTTCACTTAAAAGTGAACGTGGGAACGCCGTAAACATAACAAAAGGGTTTATTGTCCGTTTTATTATCGAAGGTTAATAACTCCGGGTCGCTCCTTACAGTTTTGAGCAGCGGTCATTGCACCTAGATTTATTAAGTTTGTGTTTATACTTTTGAAAGTCTTAGAACAGACTTTAACTTAGGTTCTCTTTGTTATTTATTAATATTTGTTGTGATATTATTATTTTATATGTTAAATGTGACCAGGAAGTATTATATCCTAGAATAACGAGTGTTTAACCTTTCACCTGTTATTTTTTTCTCGGTAGATAAAACGTATTGTTAAGATAATAAATGACTCAGATTAAATCGCAGATATCAACGAGTATTATTTATTTAAGCTAGTATTAAATACAAAGGATTTTCGCAAAGCAAAACTTTTACCAATATATTCAATAAGAGTTTTGTTTATGATTGTCCCCAGTCGAACACTAATTAGTATCGGTTACTTAGTTGCGATGGTAAGGAAGCCAGAATACGAGCGACAGTATTTGTGTTGCGTTCAATCAAACAACAATTCGACTCAACAATTTTATTGGTCTTATAGAACAAATTTTGCATAATTTACAGTTTTGATTGACATGTTATTATGATATTTTAAAAGTATTTTTGAAGTTCTATTTTAGAAATATGTGAAAAGTGACTTTTTTACGACTACTGGAATTTTATAAAATCGTGAAATTAGTGAGTATTTTAGATTTAATCCTTAGTTCCATGACCTCGTAATATTTGATAAAATAAAATGATAAAAATAAATTCTTGAAATTGACTATCAAACTCGTTCGTATCTGTAAAATTTGTACCGAAGGATCGAGACTTAATGGGACTTAAAGAATTAATGGAACTTATAATGCATTTAGACAACGTATAGATAGACGTAGATTAAATATTTGATCAAATTCAGACAAAACATTCATAAACGTAGGTTCAATTCTTAAGCGTATTCAGACACAACATTAATAAAAGTAGTTTCAATTCTTAAGCGTATTCAGACAAAACATTAATAAGCCCGGCGGCTACCTTCCGCCGGGCGGACCGTTGGGGCGGCTATCTAAGGTGATTAGCGTAGGACGATCCCTTGCCGCACCAACAATACGGTCTGTCGAAACACCGTGGGGTTTGAGTCCGTGCGAGTTGGACATAACCCACCCTCTCCCCCGGGAGGGTGGCGTATCCATAATGGATTTCTCTACGTTAATAAAAAAAAAGGTTTAATTCTTAATCGTATTCAGACACAACATTAATAAACGTAGTTTCAATTCTTAAGCGCATTCAGACAAAACACTGATAAACGTTCGTTCATTTGTGTCGCCAAGCCAAGCACCTATGGGTGTTTTCCGATAGCTGCACTTAAGAATCAGTCGCCTCTAGGTTTCGCGTGTTTTAGACCACATCGTTATTTAAAATTAGCTGAGATTGTGTTCAAACGCTATTTATTTTTTATATTATAGGGGGCAAACTAACAGACGAGTCACCTTATAGTAAGTGATCACCGCCGTCCACAGACACTAGCAACACCAGGGGAGTCGCAAGTGCATTGCTGGCCTGTGTTTGAGAGGGGAGTGGATGTATTTCATTTGAATTAATTATAAGTTTTTGACAGTTTCGCCATTAACACTTAAACATAATTAACCTTCTAATGATTTTAAGTCAAATTTTATCATTATTGATCAGATAATTCATTGAAGAAGGCGTTACTTTGCGGAAACCTTACCTTACCTTCTTACCTTACAGTCGAAGGTGCAAAGTAATGTCCACTATAATATTTAGTTACTGTTTAGACACTTAGTTCCCAAAGGGGTCCAGGTGGACCCCCAAGTGTCCACGAGGTCTAACTTTGGCGTGACAAAAAATGGGGTTCATAATTCGTAAGCGGGGCTCCACGAAAATTTATCTGTTTTGGATAGTAAAAGCTAAAATGTTGGCTGGACTTCACCTAACAATGTAAGCAGCTAATATTTTAATAAGCTCAGCGAGGAAAAACTTGTATATTCCATTATTTGTACAACGTGTCGAGATTTGCATAGTTCACAATTTTAGTCGAGTTTTGGTAATATGGTAGAAATGTAGCTGGTGGGGGTCCACTGGAACCAGCTAAATTTTGAAAGTGGTATATGAGAAACAAAAATCGGGAACATCTGGTTTAGACCAGTTATGTTTAATAGTAATAATAATATTTATTAAAAACAAAGCAAATGACAAAGATAGTTACTTATTCTATGACATGGAATTTAATTGAATAACTTAACAAAGCTGCGGTTAAAAGCTAGTCTAATTTAGAGTAGCCTATGTAACCCGCCGTAATTTCAGCTATCTGCCAGCGAAATTCCCGTCAAAATCGGTCCAGCCGTTTCGGAGATTACCCGGAACAAACAGACAGACAGACCGACAAAAATTTTAAAAATTGCATTTTTGTTATCAGTAGCGTATACACTTTCGTACCCAATCAGTAAAAAAAAAATTGATATTACATACAGACACTTCATTTTTATTATATGTATAGATTAGCCCAAAGAAACTAAAGATACCCCTATTTTATTGAACTAAAACTTCTTATTGGAGGGTTTTGAAATTCTCATCACCTTTTTTGGGTGACAAAGAGTGGTGGGGGTAAACTCTGTGTCGTATAGAGTGTTGAAAATCGGTTCTCATCCGTTTAACGAAGTTTAGCAACTCCAGCGAAGCGGGTAAGCGTCTGCTTAAATTTCTACTTAGTAAAATTGTGATGAGTTACGTAAGAATTACTCTATACATAGAAGAGATTACGAGAGAAGCATATTCAGAATTAAAAATATTTAACGTCTTGCGACACCGCGACCTAACAATAAAAACCGGAGCATGGGCGGATCGTGTTACTCAAAAAATCTAACATTTGAAAAACTTGTATGGTTGATGGAATATTCCAATGGGTACACGACTGGTCTATATGTATATATATAAAAAAATCTATGTTTATATATGTATCTGAAATGTATGATTTGAATTCAATAATTTGAATATTGGTTAAATTTTTTCGCCGAGATATCTGTTATGAAATGTTTTTTTTTATACCTTGCAGTGGCAAGAGGTCTAGTGAGGTGGCAATGTAGCGTATATATTTCTGTAACCTTCAACCTGTCTCCATGAAAACAGGTATGCATAGGTATTTGAATACGGTGAATATTTATACAATATTTATTTTATTATCCTAACTAGTATTATTTGTGAGGAATAAATAAAATTTACGTGAATATAAGCGATGCTGCGAACAAAAGCTAGAAGCTCAAGAATTTATCACAATAAAAAATAATAGCAACAAGTCATTAAAAAAAGTGCAGCCCTTTTCCTATTCGAACACGTATCAACTGAAAACTACTGAACCAATTTGTGTTACACTTTTCAGTATTAGTTATTGAACCCAAAAGAGATTTATTATTATATACTCGTAAGGTTAATACTCGCTTTTCTATGGGAGTTAAGCGGTAAATAAAAAATGTCAATAATAGGTCTTTATCTATGAAATTGCCGTTCTGCAGTACTGGCCATTTAAAATCAAAATATTTTTTGTTTGGCTAAGAATTCTAATTTCAAATTAATTTTATTTTAAAAACATGGAATTCTTTTTCCAAAAGTAGTCATTTGCTTATTGATTAGTGTTACATTTTCATCGCTTTTCAATCTTTTTTGTCATCATGGATACGTTAAAAATTCGAGTGATTATGGAATATGAGTACTGTCGTGGCAGCAACGCGGCACAAGCGGCACGCAACATCAACGACGTTTACGGAGCTAACACTACAAACCAACGCACCACCTGTTATTGGTTTGCTCGCTTCCGTTCTGGGAATATCGACCTGAGAAATGAACCTCGCGGTCGTCCGAAGACTTTGGTCGACAATGACGAAATTAAAGGCGATTGTGGAAGCTGATGATACACAATCTACGGCTGAATTAGCAGCAGGTTTCGACGTTAGCGTCAAAACAATATTGGTCCATTCGCGTCAAATTGGCAAGGTAAAAAAGCTTGACAAATGGGTGCCCCACGAACTTAATGATCGCCAGCGCGAAGTATACGTCGAGACGTGCCTTGCACTGCTCAACAGACACACAAATGAAGGAATTTTGAACCGCATTGTTACCTGCGATGAAAAATGGATTCTGTTTGATAACCGCAAGCGCTCAGCAAGTTGGTTGGATCCTGGTTCAGCACCTAAACAATGCCCTAAACGAAAACACCCCTAGAAAAGTGATGGTCACTATTTGGTGGTCTAGCGCTGGTGTGATTCATCACAGCTTCTTACCAAACGGGGTAAGCATTACTGCAGATGTGTACTGTGAAGAACTGAACACAATGATGGAGAAGCTGGCACATCTCCAACCAGCATTGGTCAATCGCTCGTCTCCGCTGCTCCTGCACGACAACGCGCGACCTCATACTGCACAGCAGACGGTCTCCAAGTTGCAAGAACTGAGGTTGGAAGTTCTCCGTCATCCGCCCTACTCACCAGACCTTGCGCCTACAGATTACTACTTTTTCCAGAATTTGGATAACTCCTTGGCGGGAAAAAAATTCAATACCCGAGAGGCAGTACAAAATGCCTTTGAAGAATTTGTTGCCTCCCGTCCAGCTGATTTCTTTAAGAGGGCATAAATAAACTGCCACAGCGTTGGCAAAGATGCATTGATAGCATGTGTGATTACTTCGATTAATACAAATAAAAAATACATGAAAAAAATTCGTTTAAATTTTTTCATACAAAACGGCAATTTCATAGCTAAAGACCTAATATAAAGAAATATAATACAGTACAGCCTACTTTTAATTCAGCTAAGAGACGTGGTTTCCTAGAACCATTTCCACGAGAAGAAGTGAGGGACAAGAACTAGTACAAATTTAAATCAGTTAATAATATATACATCCATATAAAATAATAATATATATGCATTAATATATTTGTAAAATATGCCGACAGAACCTGTTAACATATTTAAACTCACAGTTCTGATGTCTGTCCAATCTTCGTGCATTAATAATTCGTATGGAAGTAATAATAACATAGCCGTCAATGAGAACAGGTTGTGATGACGTGTGGAAAATGTTTTTGCATAGTTTTTATTACACGAGTCTAGCATACTAGTTTCGTCTTTGATTTTAAAATGGAAGTGCACTTTAGATATAATCCGACGTCCGCAGAATGCGCTCCTAACATTCTAGTCTGCCAGTCAGGCGTAGTAAGTGCTAGGCCTGGGTACGGCGATGTTGTTTAGTTTTTAATTAATTAGTTTTTTTTTTACAATAAACCCAAGACAATATTACATAATATTATGTAAGTATCAGTTTTCGTACTATTCATTCTAAAGTATTTATTTTTAATAAGCTGTAACTGTGGTGAATAATTTAAAATTATGATAGTAATAAATAATTATTTAAAAAAAAAACATTTATTTAATAATAAATAATAATTATATTAATCACTCTCTCGTTCGTTTTTAACCGACTTCAAAAAAAGGAGGCGACTTCCAATACATCTATAGGTAGCACACATATTCATATGTTTTATTTAATTTGGTTAATTTGATAAGCTATTTATTTTCCGCTTTTTAGTGCCTTATGGGTTTTTGATTGATATTGAAGTCGGTCAATACTTTATTTTTGAAAATTTACTTTATAGCTGTTGCTATTCGATTTCTGATATTGTTATAAAACATAAAATAAAACAATCTTCTAATTATCCACTTACTTTCTAAGTGCAAAATGAAAATATATACGACAAATGACTAAACATATGCGTCAAACTGTTAAATTTAGGTTATGTATTAACCATAATATATTGAAAATACAATTCGTTTAAAGCTGAATCACGTTAAAACTATTGAATGTCTCGGCATAGGATTAGAACCATTCAAAGTGGAAATTTTCGTAGATAGTTCTAGTCTGCTTATTTTTGCATTCGATTGACCTTTTGCAATCAACGAAACGGGCAGGATTCCGCTAGAGTATCTATAGTATATATAAGTATAGTATATAATATCTATAGTATAAGCGATGTAAATATCTGTAGTGTAGAAATGATAGAACAGATGTGAATCTCTTTTCTTCTGCTCGTCTATCGATTTTCTTTTGTTTAATAGCTGCTAATGAGCTTTAATGTTATCAGTACAATATTTCGGAAACAGTTCGATTTTTTCAATATTATCGACGCTTCGAAGCATTTATTTATGTCTCTATTCGTCATACTTCATGCTCCTTCGTTTACTTATTATAGTTATCTTCTATACGTATATAAATTTCTTTTGTACGTGTGTATATCACTGAACTCCTCCTAAACGGCTGGACCGATTTTGATGAAATTTTATGTGCGTGTTCCAGTGGATCCGAGAATAGTTTAGATTATTTTGTTTAGATTCGACCCGGTAGGTGGCGCTGCGGTTGACTTTTAGGATTTTTTTTTATTACAAAGGCAGCACAACGTCCGCCGGGCCCGCTAGTTATATACCTAATCTTGCCATGAATACTGAAACAAAGAAAAAAAAATGTTTTATTGCAAATAACATTTGTTACTTTTACAGTTACTTTAATACATAAATATAAAACAATTTAAAATATAAAAAGCTTATTCGAAGTGGTCTCCATTGGCTGCAATACAGTCCTTTAAACGTTGAGGTCAGTTATCAATAGAAGCACGCACTCTTTCTATGGGAAATTTCTTCACTGCCAATCGTACGGATTGTTTTAGGGACTCCAAATTGTCATGGCATTTAGAGCAAGCCGTACTCTCTAAAACTGACCATAAATTATAATCCAGCGGATTAAGATCGGGACTAGACGACGGCCAGTCTTCAGCTCTGATGAAGTCCAAAACGTTCGATTCTAACCAAGACTGCGTAGACCGAGCTTTATGACCCGGCGCATTGCTTGTCTTGCTGGAAGGACCATTCTTGGTTATTGAACATGGTGTTGTTAAGGGGCTTCACTACCTTCTCAAGAATGGTATCTTGATACACTTGTGCCGATGTTATGATACCTTTCTCACAAAAGTATGGCTCAGTTACTCTTTCATAGCTAATACCTCACCAAACCATCACTGAAGTCGGATAGTGCCCACGTTGCACTCAGTCGACTAATTGGGAAGCTTCCTTAGAGCTTTGAGCATAAATACGGTCATTTTGTTTGTTAGAATGTTGTTCAATTGTAAAAATTTTCTCATCCGTAAACAAAATTTTTCTGTGACCTCCATTTGCGTACCGCTTCAGTAGTTGTTTCGATTTTACCACCCTATTCTTTTTTAAACTATCAGTTAAGAAATGACCAGTACGTCTCTTATAGGCTTCAAGCCCTAAGTCCTCTTTTAAAATACGCGACATTGTTCTAGATGCTAGCTTCATCTCCCGAGATACTTTTTTTTTTTTGGGGCAGGATTTCTTCGAATTCTTTCCCTTACTGCTTTGACCATCTTTTTCGTACGAACACTACGTGGATGGCCAGGTCTTTTTCTGTCACAAACAGAGTAGGTCTCATTGTACCTATTAATAGCCCGGTACACAAAGATTTTACTAATACCAAGCGTATGGAGAGTTTTAAATATTGCATTTGGCTCCATATCTACTTTGTGTAATGCAATCACAGCGATTCGGTTCTCTTTATCACCCCACTCCATTTTAATATCACAAAATATTGTACAATGTATTGGCGCTAAAATGAAAAAACTCAATGAATAATCATATAAAAATGACAGATTCCAAATTGAAATGAAATGGTTTGATTATTTTTAATTGTAACAGTATTTGTGGCCAGACTAAGTATATAGTGTGTGTATAATTTAAATGTTTAAATAATTAACTGTAAATCTATACTAATATATAAAGCTAAAGAGTTTGTTTGTTTGTATGGTTGAACGCGCATCACTCTGAAAGTACTGAACTGATTTTGACAAAACTTGGCACAGTGATAACTAATATTACAAGATTACATCTAGGATACTTTTTGTCTCATAAAACGCAAGGGATTCTCCAGGGTTACGGACGAAAGTCAAAAATTTGTAGTTAATGAAATTCTTGACGGATTTTGGTAAATTTTCTTTGTGCTATATATGGTAGAAAGATTAGTTAAAATTTTAAGCTATATTTCCCTATGCTACTTTAAAAAAAATACCAAAAAAAACTAACGGTGGGTTCTCGGACCGTCGACTCCGTCGGACCATATTATAATGTTCATGTCCAGTACGATATAACTGAGCTACGGCTACATGACATTCCTAGGCGTAATTATCAACCACATATGAAAAATTTGTGTAAACGAAACTGTTACATGTTATATGTTGTTACATTTATTTTATTGTATAAAAAATATTTGCTAAACAAAGGTGACAAGATTTTTTCCTAAAACATAAACCTAAATAATAGCATTGTAGAAGATGAATCTCAATTAGAGTTCTAACAGTACGTGTGTTGCTTCGATATTTGATAAAATTAGTTGTCTAAATATTGTTGAGTCTTGAAGTAGTTGGGTTCAGGTTTGTGAATCTACGATTAAAATAATCAGTTGAGGTGTTTGCAGTTACATACTATATTGTATTTATACTAATACTAGCGGGCCCGGCAGACGTTGTCTCGCCCTGATCATAAAAAAAATCCTTAACAAATTATATACCAAAACGTTCCTCATGAATCACTTTATCCACTGGTGAAAACCACTTGAAAATCCGTTTAGTAGTTTTTCAGTTTATCGCGAACAGACAGACAGCCGCGGTAGGGGACTTTGTTTTATACTATGTAATGATTATAAAGAGAGGTAAAGTTTTGTTTTCCAGGAATCCTTGGTACTACTGATCCGATTTCAAAAATACTTTCACTGTTAGAAAGGTAATATTATCCCAAGTTCAGTATCTCAGTGAAAAAGGTGGTTTATATGTCAAAAGTAAAATAAATTTGACAAAATTAAGATTGACTGCAGATTTCACGTATACTTTACAAATTCTTATAAAACAAACATCTAAAACAAAATGGAAATGTAAAGTAGATAAAGTTTAATTTTTACAGTATGTTAAGTGATGAAGTTACAACGGGTCCTGGGAACACATTTATCGGCAATATATGTAAGTTAGTTTTGATCTTCATTGGACACTTTAGGTAATGCTGCGAACAGGTTCTAGGCTTATTATAAAAGATTTCTCACATACCAACTGGGTATATGTTTGAGTGATTCCCTGGATAGTTTCGATTCACAATTGGAAGTGCTTGATGTCGCTGCAATCGGGTTTTAGGTTTTTTAAGATTATTTTCGTTTAAAAATACAATTGAAACCTGTAATAACCAATTTGGTACAGACGAAGTTGCACGGGTCAGCTAGTATTACATAAGTTTGTGGTTTTCTTTATTATTACAATGTGGTATGGGGAAAGAAAATTATGTTATAAGAGATAGCGATTAAGTTAAAAATATATACATCATATGAAAATTTAAAAAGGCATTTATTGATAATGTAACACTAGTAATATATACATTTATTATCGTCGATCGACATTTTAAAACAATAATTTAATTATTATCATACTTCAAATATGATATGATTGGTCTATGATAACTGAAATGATCAACATAAATTCTACTCTGCAAATTTTCTAAATTTCTTGAGAAAGCTGTACCAATAGTCGTACCATATCATGTTGTTGATTAAACTGGAGAATTATTCATCGTTAAATTTAGTTTATCACCTAAAAAATCAATCAATGATCGAGATTCTTCTGAACGAAAATTAACATTGAAATCTCCAGCAAGAATTAATGGTAACTCATGGTATTTAGTATTCAAAAGATTGGAACTCTGTTCGTACTTTTCTATATTCTATTTACTTTATAACAAAGAATTGCTAATAATATTTCCCGTGTTATATAAGTTCCGAATTAGCTGATAGATGGCACTACAGAAAATGAAGCTTTGATTTAATTTGTTACTTACATTGAAACCAAATGGCAGCACGGTCGCGCGTTGATATATACATAATTAATTCTATTGTATGATTTTTCTTATTATTCAGTTTAATATTTTTTTATTACATTTTTTTTGCCAAACATTTTAGTTCGATTTGTTCATAAACTATTTATTGACAAAATCAAAAATATTTAAACACTGGATGGTACAGAAACTTGATGCCATATTGCCGTAACGGACTTCCGTTGCATTGTCGTCCAGTTACCTCATAGTCGCGCCTCAAGGAGTTTTACTTCAATAAAAGATAAAAATAATTACTGAGGGTTATCCTTAGGAGATAGAAATATATTATTCAGGACTATTCTGTAGAAATGTTTCAGATGTACAATTTTATATTACACTAGCTGACCCGGCAAACGTTGTTTTGCCATACTAAAATGGCTATTAAAAAATAAGGGTTGATCGTAGAAGGGTGAAAATTGAGGATTGTATGTATTTTTGTATGTTGTATCATAAAAAAATAGAAATTAAAAATTTTGTCTAAAAAATAAAAATAAAAATTTAGGGGTGGACTACCCCTAACATTTAGGGGGATGAAAAATAGATGTTGGCCGATTCTCATAGATACCGGATAAGCACAAAAAATTTCATCAAAATCGGTCAAGCCGTTTCGGAGGAGTATAGCAACGAAAACTGTGACACGAGAATTTTATATATTAGATTATTTTGATGTATGTCATAAAGTTTAGCCAATATTTTGAATATAAGCGCTCAAAAACTCCTTACGACTGTATGAGGAATACTTCCACTTTTCTCTATTTCATACAAATCTTCTTCTATACATATAATCGGAATATAATTCTAACGTGTCTGTACTATTTAAACATTATTGAAAAAAAAAATTGCATATGTCTTGGAATAAATAATAAAATACATTTCAATCATGTTTAGAAATGTCCGTCTCTCTGTCTGTTTGTTTGAACACTCACTCATCACTGCTAAAGTACTGCGTTCACGATAAAATCTCACCAACAAAATATAGCGTATCCTCGAGTAACGTTTAGTTTTGGACTCATTAAAATCTGTTCACTCTGTCAAAAGTTATTGTAATTTGAATGACAACAGTTTTTAATTACGAGAGAAAACTTAATGAATAAATAGACTTAATATATTCAGATGATTTTATTAGTTTATTTACATATAGTTTATTTACATTAGGTTCCGCGCGGACGGACTCGCGGGCACAACTAGTATATTATGGAAATACACTTTCCGGAAGAGATTCTCTAATCGATAATGAAAGTTGTATCAAATATATCACGTAGTTTAGAAGGACTAAGGTAATAACACAGACATACACGAAAATCAACTTTGTTTTATAATATCTACCTATATAGAGAACTAGCCGACCCGTGCCCACTTCGTTGGGCGGTAATAGGCATTATCAAGCTACAACTTTTCTCTAGAACTCAATCATATATATCTCATAATTAAGGCAGCGTTCGTAAGAAACGTTTTCGTTTGACCATTTTTCTCCGACTCCCCAGATATTACCCCCTACAACCTCATAAACTTTACCTCTTTATAATTTTAGTATAGATTATATAATTAGTTAATAGTTTCTGCCCGCGACTTCGTACGCGTGGAATAGTTATTTTGGGCTAAGACGCAGCGGAAGCTCTCAAAAGGAAAAAAAGCCTCGATTTTAAAATATTTTTCATTGTTGCTCCGCTCCTATTGCCCTTTGCGTGATGATTTATAGCCTATAACCATTCTCGATGAATGAGCTATATAACACTGAAAGAATTATTCAAATCGGACCAGTAGTTCTTGAGATTGCCCCTTACAACGCCACAACGTCACAAACTTTACCTCTTTATAATATTAGTATATAGATTATAGCCCCTGCCCGCGACTTCGTCCGCGTAGTAATAGTTACTACTCTGGGCTAACGCTGACACACAGCAGAAGCTCTCAAAAAGAAAAAAACTATAGTATAGTATTTTACTGTTATTATTACATAGTATAAAACAAAGTCCCCTACCGCGTCTGTCTGTCTGTCTGTTCGCGATAAACTCAAAAACTACTGAACGGATCTTTATGCGGTTTTCGCCAGTGGATAAAGTGATTCACGAGGAACGTTTTGGTGTATAATTTGCCCAGGATTTTTTTTATAATCAGGGTGGGACAACGTCTGCCGGTCCCGCTAGTAATTAATAAATATAAAATAACTCCTCATTAAAGTTGATTGAACTATTTACGATTAATTAAATAAACAAAAAATAATAATTGCCCGAATAAATGCCATCGAGAATTTATATTTAGTTATATATAAATCGTACATAAGATATGTTAATTTATACATTATACCTGATATTTATATATTACTAGCGGTCCCGGCGGACGATGTCCTGCCTTGATAATAAAAAAAAAATCTAAAAATCAACCGTAGCGACACCTACCGGGTCCAATTGTGGATCTATACCATTCTTGGGTCCACTCGAACACGCACACAAAATTTCACCAAAATCGGTCCAGCCGTTTAGGAAGAGTTCAGTGACATACACACGTACAGAAGAAATTTATGTAAGACTCCGCACGCGTTTCTTAAAATTGTATTAAAGAAATATAAAACTGTGAGACCATGATCAGTTATAGAAATGCTTTTTAAAAACAATTATAAGTATGACACACACGCCACCTACAGTGACATGTAACGTATACATTAGATATATAAATCCTAACAGTGTGTCAAATGAGGTTTATCATCAGCAACATATTTGGAACCTTAACCCTCCATATAGCTTCCTCAGTGCTCACTCACACAGTATAAAAAACTAATGAAACAATGACTTAAAGATGTTATTAGAATATATAATATGCCCATATTGTCAATAATTAATACGTTTATGAACTTATATATTATTACAAAAATCCCTTATATCTTCAAAATTACTATTAATAATTACAATGTTGATTAAAAACAATGAATGAGCTGAAGCCTTGAAATCTTGCATTAAAATAACTCAAGATATAAAACTTTATATCTGTCTAAGCAGTTTTTAATATTCGACAATTAAAATAGTGCTCATTGACTTGGATACAATATTCTTATATGTTACTATGATTGCTGAGTTATGTAGACGAAAGCGCGGTAAGTAAATCAAAATGACCGAAAAGACAATATAATTCAAATTACATACATAGATACAGACATATGAATATCAATTATATTTATTCTTGGAATCCAGTACAACGCACATCTTATGCACATGTTTACAGTGAACAACATACTTTTGCTAAATTTCATGCGGTTAAAGTCGCGGGTAACAGCAAGCCAAAAAATAACTTAAATTACTTCCTATAAGGCCAGTTATAATTATAAAGTCCCGTGGTTATTGGTCAAACCGTTTTAGACATATCACTGTGGGCGAAGCCACGGTTAAGAGCTAGTCTAAATTAAAATAGATTAAATGACTTTTTATAATGTCCGCTATCTGCCAGTGAAAGTCCCGTAAAAAACGATCGAACCGTTTTGGAGATAGTACTGCGGGCGAAGCCATGGTTAACAGCTAGTATAAAATTAATTGCCTAAATTACTTTTTATAAGATCAGCTATCTGCCAGTAAAAGTCTCGTGAAGATCGGTCAAACCATTTTGGAGATAGCACTGCGGGCAAAACCACGGTTAACAGCTAGTATAAACTAAAATTGCTGGAATTACTTTTTATAAGGTCAGCTTTGAAGTGAAACGTGAAAGTTTTGTGAAGATCAGTCCAACCATTTTGGAGATAACGTTGCAGGCGAAGCCACGGTTAACAGCTAGTATAAATTAAAATTGCTTAAATTATTTTTTATAAGGTCAGCTATCTGCCATTGAAAGTCCCGTGGAAATCGGTCCAACCGTTTTGAAGATAGCATTGCGGACGAAGCCGCGGTTAACAGCTAGTCTAATTTAAAGTAGCGTAAGTAGCCCGCTGTAATTTTTTCTATCTGCCAGTGAAATTCCCTTCAAAATCGGTCCAGCCATTTCGGAGGTTACCCGGAACAAACAGACAGACAGACCGACAAAAATTTTAAAAATTGCATTTTTGTTATCAGAACCGTGTATACTTTCATACCCAATCAGTCAAAACTTTTTATTTTGATATTACATACAGACACTTCATTTTTATTATATGTATAGAAGAAAATATAGAATAGATAAACAAATTTTCTGTTTGTGTAATGAGGTTATAGTGCATCCAAACACTTTTAAAAACTGTACAGGTCAATTACAATACAATCATCACTACATTTTATAAAACAAAATCCTCCACCGCGTCTGTCTGTCTGTTTGTTAGCAATAGACTCAAAAACTATTGAACGGATTTTCATGCGGTCTTCATTAATAAATAGAATGATTCACGAAGAAGGTTTAGGTATATAAGTTGTCAAAAGTTTTGTAAATTTGTTGAAATATAACGATAAATGTTGGGCGTGTCGGAAAAAGTCAAGCCGTTAGGGAGCTTTCGTCGAAGACGCTCCCTAATGCCTTTGAGATATAACAAAACAATTAAGATGATAAACAACGTAGACGAAGTGGCGGGTTATCAGCTAGTTCACAATAATTCGTCACAGATATTTGAGATCGACAAATGAATTCTGATATTAGATCTGATCTTGGAGCGATTGTGAATAGCTGGTTAGCGTATTGGGAGACTGCGTCTATAAACATATGATCGATCTTTGCGAATGTGCCGGAGTAGCGTTAAAGATTTTTTTTTCGAACTGACTACGCTATTGACCTACCAAGGCCTTAACAGCTTCACCGGACTACTAAGGCGAGCGCTTAAGGCACTCAGCCGATTTTATTTGACAACTAGCTCAAGGGTGCACGGCACACCTCGGCTTGGGCTGTTGCCTGATACATGCAATTCGCGACCTATCTTTTTTTTTTTAGCGCGGGGAAATCCCTTATGGATACACCACCCTCTAGGGGGAGAGTGTGGGTTATGTCCGACTCGCACGGACTAAAACTCCACGGTGTACGTCTCCCGCTATAGTTGGGGCGGCATGAGATTTCTATAGACTTCATCGTAAGCGCCGCCGCCGGGCCCCGTCTTGTTGGGAGACAGCCGTGTACACGCTTCACCGGACTACGAATCATACTTACTTTTTTTTTTTTTTTTTTTCGAACTGACTATGCTATTGACCTGGCAAGGTCTTTACACCGGACTACTAAGGCGAGCGCTTAAGGCACTCAGCCGATTTGGTTTTTAGGTAACATACACAAGGGTGCTCGGCACACCTCGGCTTGGGCTGTTACCTGAGAAATTCGCGTCTGACCTAGCTAAACTATTCTAGCTATTCATACATATATTCATTTGTGAATCATACAATCGAGATTGCATGATTCACAAATGCGTACGTGTATATCTGAATGAAACGAGCTAAACTATTCGATTCAGCTCGAAAAAGGGAAAAAAAACAAACCCGTCAACCATGTGTATATATGTGCACGTGTGTTGAGAGTTGATCTCATGTGTGAGTGCAAGTGATGTAGGTGAGTCACTGTATCGCGAAAGTGCTATTTCGGGGGCTCCATCCGGGGACGACCTCGGCTCGAGATATCACTGAGAACCGCGATGTGTGCGGGAACTAAATAACGAGGGATCCTTCTCTCACGGCGGCGTCAGAGAAGGTTACGCGTGCGTGGGCGCAAACACGCATATTAAAAGATCGAATTTAAAGTTTACTGAACGGCGTCGGCGCCGGAATCTAAAAATAGAAATAGCAAAAATTATTATTATTACTCGGTCGTTTTAGGGGAAGTGAGACGTAAATACACGGATTTACTCTGACTTATATGGGTTATTTATTTATTAACGGCGGCGCGCACGAGCCGTTGCAGGGTAGCCGAGATGGCTGGGAACCTATGTATCGCTGTTATAGGACCTAGAGTCGGATTTCGGACCGTCTCTTCGTATGCCGAGATCTCCGAGATCTCGTGAAAAATGAGCAATTGACCTACGTAGTCAATGCTCGATAAGGAAAAGGAACATGCGGGGTCGGCCTGTGAAGGCTTAGCCGCCTGGGATTTCGGGATTGGCTGTGACGCGGGCTTAGGAGCCCACGGGGCCTGAGGGGCCCGGTAGGGGCGGGGGGGCGCGCTAGTGGCGGGTACGGACGCTGCCGGTGCACGAGACGTGCTCAGCAGGCTCGGGAAGGCCTCTCGCCGAACGCCGCCCGCCTGGGATAGCGAGGGAGTTTTGTGCGCGGTGTGCGGGGACATCCGCGATAATTCGCGGTATGACCCACGCCTCGACACAGAACGCAGCTTGGAGGGTCGGAGGAGTTTTTCTGGCGAGAACACTCCTTAGTGGAGTGGTCGCCGAGGCACTTAACGCACCTGGGTTTCAGGCTGCAGTTTCGTGCGGAGTGTCCGTACACCTGGCAGTTGTGACACTGCGAGGGTACAGACGTTTTGCGCGGCGGCTCGACGATAACGCCGGAGAGGCCGCAGAGGGTCGTAAGGTTGAAGATCGCTTTCCCTTCATGGGTGCGATCGAGGACTACTAAAACCATATCATATGGTAACCTGGTGCGCGGAGAGCGCATGCGATGCACCTCTCGAACAGGAAACTTCTGCTCTTCGAGGTCATCAGAAATGTCGCATGTTGGGAGTTCAGAGGGGACTCTGCGGATGACAACTCGCAGTTTTCGTTCCTCCTCGAGGGAGTACGTGAAGTAACCCCACTGGTTGTCCCGAAGGAAACGAGTGAGGTCGCGATAGGCGGTGGTAGTCGGTACCTTCACCTGGATACCTGTAGTGGTATTGGTGACGGAGGTGTAGGGAATGTTTGCTGTTTCCAGCAAACTTGAAATTTCAACCCAGGACGCTTTGTCCTGGATCGTGACGGGTGGAGGTGGGCGGGGCTTCTTGCCCGAGGCTGCGGAACCCGCAGCGTCCGGTGAAGCCGGACTGTCGGGGAGGGGGGCCTTAGGGGCCTTTTTCGTCGCACTAGCGCCACCTGTCGGGGGACGTTTCTTACTCGAAGGCAGATGGCCTTCGCTATCGGATGAGGTGGGGGGGTGCTCCCGCTTATGGCGGCGCACAACCGGGATGAACTCATCCTGCTCCATACGGGAGCCTTCCTCATCTGAGGCGGGGATGGCGGGAGCAGGGAGAAGGAGTTCTTCATAGTGAAGACGGGTAGGACAGCCGGGATTATCGGCGGGGGACCGCCTTTGGCGTGGATGCGGGACTCGCGACAAAGCCGGTCATACTCGGTGAGCAGATCCGGGCACATGTCCGAGACGAACTCGCGGAAAACCTTGAACTCGTGCTCAGGGGGAACAGACTCGGCCATACCGGGGCCTGAGGAGGGGAGCGGGGCAGGGGAAGACATACAAAACCTCCCTGCCAGAGGGGCAGGGGGGCGCGCCTTAATGAATTTAACGGACTATCCCGAGTCCGGATCAAAGGGAGCTGTGGGCGATGTGCAATGCCTCACAGGGGACCTACAGTGCCTAGGGGGAAGCCCTAACACTTCTTTCTTCGCTTCTACGCGACGCGACGACACGCAGCGCGAACCACGGAGGACGACGACACGTAGAGCACGGGGAGCACGGCGAACGCACTGAAAAGTGCGGTTTGCACGTACTGATAAGTACGGTTTGGTTTCCCGCGTTCTGAAAAGAACGCGGCGATTGACTACGTTCTGAAAAGAACGTTACGATCGACAACGATTGACACGATTGACCCAGAAACGAGTGTAAACCGCGAAAACCCGAGATTCTCGAAACGAGACGAACACGTAATAAAACACTATTCGCGTAGTGGTACGGATGACGTCACTAATACGAGTATAACGACGAATCGAGAATCACTTAAGCGCACGCGTCCGGTCAGCACGACAGCCCGATCGGAACCCACCTTTTTCAGCATAGCTACCCGAGCGGCAGTGCTTTTATAGTGGCGAGTGACTAACATCACTCAATACATTTTTTTGTAAAATGAAAACTAATGCTCTTCATACAGCGTCTTTGCTAATATATTCGTTAAAAGCCTCACTGTTGATTTCTACAAAATAATTTATACATATTCGTTATTTATCAAGTTATGTACCTTTTGAAAAACAGTGTAACCATCTGATTAAAATGTTAGCACATTTTAACAGAAATATTTCCAGTTTAACCAAAACATACCTCATGGTACATATTTATTAGTAATTATTATTGTCTTCTATTATTGTCTACTTCTTTTTTTTAATAATCTATCACATGCAAACAGACAGACACATGGGCGATAATTTAAGAAACCATAGCAATTCGTTCCGTTATCGTTTTGGCTTAGTGCTGCTACACTAACACGTGCTTGATGATAGATTTTCAACTTGAGGGTGGTAGTTAACCTGGAGACTTAGAAGAAACCCTATCATCATGCTATTTAATTGCGGTGTTTTTATTCACTTCACTTCACTGAGTCGTCATCAGCATGTCCTACCACCCGGTTAATTTTTCAAATCTGATTAATATATCGAGACATTAGCGCGTTCATATCAACGAATTCTTAAAATTTACAATACTAATATACCAGGTGACTGTTAAAAGTTTAACACCCTTCAATAAATAACACCAAAACCTGTATTTGGGCAAAAGCTAAATATAACTGCTGAGAATTATTCACAAAAGATATCTATTTATAGCGAGCTAATGGGTACATGGAAACAGAAAGATAACTTAAAATAAACGTGTAATATATGTTTCGACTTTCGAGTTTTTATTATATGTGACATTTATTATAATTAAAAAATATTGAAAGAAGCACCAGTTCTGTTATTCAAATCGTTAAATGTAAAACTTTGTAAATTTTAGCATAAAAACCAGGATGATTCTAACAGAAAAAAAAAAACTAAACCGTTTCAAATGCTTATATGAGGTTATAATTTAAATACTCGTAGCATTCAAGGACATGTTACTTCATGCTCAAATTTAACATATAAAATAATAATATCAAAACAAATACTAATAAACAACAAAGAGAACCTCAGTTAAAGTTTTCTCTAAAACATTTAAAAGTATGGGAACGATACTTTAAAAAAATCACACCTAGCTTCAATGAACAAAATTCAAAAGACGCTTTTCAAGGTTAATCATTACGTAAATGCTTATCATGGGAATGCCGTACGGTCTAACAATTCATTTATTACACCAGTTCGTTTTTGCGTAAATAAGCTGATGTTGAATGTATATTAGTTTTGCGTTTTTCGAGGTAATTAGGTAAAATATTAAGCACCTATTTTTTAATTGATTTAGAATAAGAAGCAAGTAATGAGTAATCTGTGAGAGTATTGCAACTATTTAACCAGTCATACTGTAGATTCAGTAAAAACGTCTACTGTTTAGTAAGCCAATCTCCTCTTGTGTAGATTTTATAAAAATGTTTGACCTTAGTCTTCAACAATTAAGAATATAAAAAATGACCACACGATAGAAAACTCATAAATGATGCACTCCTTTTTAAATAGTAAACGTGTTTGATCACAGCAGGAGTCGAGTACACACGACTCAAAGCTTCACTGACCCGAGCACGCTTGATGTCGAGTGGAGCCGAGTAAACACAATTCGGCGTCACCGAACCAAGCGTGACGGTTCACTTTCGTTCACAGTTCGGAAAGTACGCAAAAGGCGCCTAAAGAAATTTTCACTTCAAAAATTAGAACAGATTATAACAGCCCCATTGCCGACCAAAGATTATGTTTTTGGGTTAGGTTATTTATAGATTATTCAAAGTGGACATAACCACAAAAAAAAAGGATTTAAGTAAATTCCTTGAATAATAACTACGATTTATTAGCATATATTTGATATATTTTTAATGATTTGCTTAAAAATAACCTAAACATAATTTTACATCTTATTTATATCTCAATAGATGTCGCCCGCGACTTTGTCCGCGTTATATTATAAGATAAAATACAATATTACTAATATACAGTTCCACGTATTGGTGAGTTATAGGAAAAAGTATAGGACAAAAACCTTATACTTACTTATATATATATATTTTTTTTTTAAATCTTTATTTAATTTAGGGACTTAGGTCCACATAGAACATGTCAGTCCCATCGTAGCCTAATCTTAAAATATTCACCAAAGAAACTTCAACACAAACTTCCATAGAATCTTGGCTCCCTCACTTGCAGGTGCACACAAGATTTATGAAAGCTACCCTGATCTAATCTATTGAGTTTTAACTCATCGATGACAGCTTTTCTTTGTACTTTATTGCGGTCACATTCCATCAACAAGAAGTCAAGTTAGTCATAAAGACTGTCGACGAAGCCAAAACTCAAAACAATCGAATAACTGTGTCCTCTTTTGAATTTTACATTTCATAATTTATATTGTAATTATATTCATTAGTCTGACTTTCACATATATTGGCACTCAGAACAATAATTGTATACATTTTGGTTAATTAATTACACATAAGATGAGATGCATAATATCAATGCAAACTATCAATAGCTATTACATGCCGCTATACTACCCGTCGCTACGCGCTAGTCTGACGCAAGCCGCGGAAGCAAAATACGGTCGTTCTCACTAGTACCGTGTCGGTGACCCGACACTATCCGTGTTATTACAAAAAAGTTAAATACGTATTGAATACTTGCTTTAAAAAGGTTTCGAATTAAATGCACCGCGCTCGCCCGAGGCAAGTTCGCGTTATCCTTTTATACTTTTTTTTTTTTAAAAAAGGGGGGGGGGGGGGCCCCTGGGGGGGGGGAAAAAAGGGGGGGGGGGGGCGGGGGGGGCCTCGCAAGTCTAACCTAACGTAACCAAAGCGAGACAAAAAAGCAAGATGGCGAATATTCAGCGACCGCGGTGAATTTAATTCGAAACCTTTTTAAAGCAAGTATTCAATACGTATTTAACTTTTTTGTAATAACACCGTATAAGTTTTTCTCCTCCACCCCTAAAGAAGGAAGAAATATTCACTTAAAAAAAATTTCACGTTCGGACAAACAGTATTAAAATGTATCTGATTACAGATATGCTAACTTACTCGTCGTATATATAGATGTTTCTATTTTTAGCGATTTTTTCTTGTATATCTAGTTGCATTTATAGAGATGAATTTATATTTATGATAGGCAATATTCATTCTCGAGTCGGCGTGTTAGGCCATTCCGGATCAGGTGAGATTCTGCCATCCACAAAGGGCACCTAATCCACTGGTTAATACACTTTTTTTTCATATTGAATTTGATACATATTCAGACCCAGAAAAAGATGCATCTAACAGTATTTCTTGTTCATCTGTGAGCTTCTATTCTTAAAATATATTTGATAAGTAAGAGTAAGAGTAAGTAATCGAGTTATGCCTAGATTAGGTGTTACTTTGTACGTCTGCCTGGAATTGATTGGCCGTTCTTATTTTGTTGCGGTAAGACGTAGCAGCGGCTAAACAATTCTTATAATATAACTCTTCCATCCGTGTGTAGTGACTGAACTCCTCCTAAACGGTTAGACAGATTTTGATGAAATTTTGAAGCAAAATTTCTTTAGGCGCGACTAGGAGGTAACTGGATGACAATGCAACGGAAGTCCGTTACGGCAATATGAAGTCACGTTTCTGTACCATCCGGTTAGATAATAATTAAACGTAACCGGGACTTCTATTAAATCATAATTAATTAAATTCGTTACTTATCATAGTAATCTGTTCGTCCTTTTCTATATTTTATTTACTTACTTTATAACGAAGAGTTGCTAATAATATTTCCTGTGTTATTTAAGTTCTGAATTAGCTGATAGATGGCACTAAAGATAATGAAGCTTTGATTTAATTTGTTACTTACATGGAAACCAAATGGCAGCACGGTCGCGCGTTCGTATATACATAATTAATTATATTCTATGATTTTTATTATTATTCAATGTAATATTTTATAATAAAAAAACAATCTAAAATTTTTGATTGATTTGTTTATAAACTATTTATTGACAAAATCAAAAATATTTAAAAAGTTTTACTTCAATCGCGTGTGACGATTACACGCACTCATTTTTTTTGTGAGTGTCCAGGTGGAT
This sequence comes from Antheraea yamamai, assembly GCA_036509395.1. Lineage (NCBI taxonomy): Eukaryota > Metazoa > Arthropoda > Insecta > Lepidoptera > Saturniidae > Antheraea > Antheraea yamamai. Next base: position 10,137,787 of record AP028443.1, on the reverse strand, counting down.
TCAAGAATGATTTAAATCCACACCTGGACCCAGTAAATGGTGCTGCGATTGATTTTTTATTTTTTATTATCAGGGCAGGACAATGTCCTCCAGGCCAGCTGGTATACGTTACTACATATTACAAAACAAAGTCGTCTGTCACATTTGTCTGTCTGTCTCTCTATTCACGATAAACTTAAAAACTACTGAACCGATTTCCATGTGGTTTTCACCAATAGATAAAGTGATTCGTGAGGAAGGTTTAAGTATATATTTTGTCAAGGTTTTTCTTATTATCAGGACGGGATAACGTCCGCCGGGCCCGCTAGTATATGTATAAAATAATGGGATAATTGGTATAGATATAGATAGATATTGGAACGTGGAGAATATATACGTAATATCCATTCTGTTATCAACTACTTATTATAAGAAATCTTAATATATATATTTCTTGTGTGCGTGTGTATGTGACTGAACTCCTCCTAAACGACTGGACCGATTTTGATGAAATTTTTTGTGTGTGTTCGTGGAGATTCGAGAATGGTTTAGATTCACAATTGGACCCGGCAGGTGGCGCTGCGATCGACTTTTAGGATTTTTTTTGTTTTCAAGGCAGGACAACGTCCGCCCGGTCCGCTAGTAGTATTATAAATACAACAAATACAAACAAACAAATGATTATATATTAACAATATGTGAACGATGGTGATGTCTAGAATTGACCCACATCTGTGCATCCATTAAAAACGTTTGTGACTTGTACCTAACATATTCTAAATTGTTTTTAACAAAATAAAAAAAATTGTTAAAAAGATAAACCAGATCGAGTTTCTTGTCGGTTCTTTGCGATGACTGGGTTGTTTTCCGAACCGGTGGTAGTTTTGACGTTCATAAGTGCCTTCTTAGGACCTAAATTGAATAAAGTGTTTATAACTTTGATTTTGTCCTACCCAGATTGTACGAAGAATGAAACTGCCGCGTTTGCCGGAGGATTCCTATTCCAGCCTCCCGAAGCCAAGGGTTATCACCCGCCATGAAAATTATACTGTCGGAGAGACCACCGGTGGGCTTAGCGTGCTGTCTGCAATTCTATGTATTGTGGACTTGTTCGGTGTATTTCCGATCATAACCCTACCTAAAAGTATTATAGCATGTGGTAAGTGAAAACTGCTTTGTAATATTTATTTTACTTAATTATTCGTTTTCGCTTAACGTTCTGATTAGTAAAACTAAAATAAACACGTGTTCAACACAGGTTTTACTAAACAGTGTTTAAGATTTAAAATCTTTAAGAATGTGTTTAGTTAGTTTAGTGTATTTTACACTTGGTGAAGCTTGTGAAAAAAGTAAAACTTTTGGGTAAAATACCCTGTAGCTAAAGTAGCGCCTTTTAAATAATTTATAAGACCTCTATTTAATAAATTTCAGTAAACACTTATTTGAGTGAATACTCATGAGATATTTCTCTTTAGATTTTATGTATGCATCTCCGGATATTGTTTACTCGATTCAATATTATCAGTCAAATGTGTTCCATACCACGCAGTTGTACTGCAAATAATTTGTACTTGTTTATAACCTTTTTGTTCAAATATTCACGACGAGGATGTATTCATTGTTAACGAAATATTGCTTATCACTATTTTGATATTTCTGGCCAGAAGAAAGTTACATTATGCTCGAAATAAATTATATATAAATTTAATGTATGACTAAGAGCGTGAACTGGATTAGAACATTATACTTTTTTTTTTGTCAACCAATCTTTTAGATTATTACTGCCATTGTCGAGTGAGTATCGATATTACAAGTTTCTTGATATAATTTCAATGAACTAACAAGATGGAAGATCTTGTTAGAATTTTCCGTGGAGTTTTTGTGGCATCTCAGAATTCATGGTCCGTGGTATTATTTTCCATTCACTTCACTTATGCACAATAAACAAACTATATTACATAAAACACCACCAATTTTACACAATATAGAGTCAATTAACACAAGATTATGAATAAAAAATAAAATCATAGCTTGGTGATAGGAAGCTCTCTTTTCTAAGCCTGGCAGGCTAGCTAACAGCCTCGAGTTGAAAATCTGTCGCCAAGCAGCTATGGGTGTGTTGCAGCTCAACTTGAGAGCCAGTCCCCGTCTAGGTTCAGCGTGTTTAGCATTTCACACCACGTTGTCATTTAATTTGGTGAGATTGTGGCCAAAAACTCAAACCTATGTAGGAGTCTATACTGACTTGGACAGCGTAATAATAAGACTTGGAATGCGTAAAATAGATTGTTTTATTTTAACTCCATATATGGTACTAGCTTCTGCTCGCCATTTCGTTCGCGTGGAATAGTTACTTTGGGCTAACGGTAACACGCAGCGGAAGCTCTCAAAAGGACAAAAAAAAACGATTTTGAAACATTCTTCATTGGTGCTTCGCGCCTATTGGTCTTAGGGTGATGATATATAGCCTATAACATTCCTCGATAAATGAGTTTTCTAACACTGAATCAATTTATCAAATCGAACCAGTAGGTCCTGAGATTAGCGCGTTCAATCAAGCAAACAAATTAACGCTTCAGCTTTGTATATTTTTATATATATTAGAGATTCCACTATATATTGACTCATCACGATTCTCTGGAACCATAAGGCGTAGCGCTTGAAATATGGTAGGAATATTCCTTTCGCCGAGTAGAGGTCAGCTAAGAACGGATTTTACGAAATTCCACCCACAAGGTGGGTTGCGGGGGGGTAATCAGGGCGGGACAACGTCAGCCGGGCCCGCTAGTTAGTACATAATACTATATATATAATAGATTTATAGCTACAAGATATCTTTCATTTATATGAATGACATATTCCATTGAAACGCATCAGCCAGTCTGCCAAAGAGTTTGATATACTCGAGAGCTACATGTCTTAAATATAACAAAAAACATTTTTACAGGCATATATGGTATCCCATTGGTTCTGTCGATGGTTGGCATACAATTATACACGGCTGCACTCCTAGGAAGGTGCTGGCTACTCGCTCAAGAGATCAGCCCAGCAATCAAGGAACAGAACCGGTTAGTTCTCTTTTAACTTATCTTTAAATCACTGATAATATGTTTCTAATAAAGACATGGCGATATAAATCTGATAAGTTTGAAAATAACATAATCACCACACAAGCCCACGAAGTATTGGTGATTTATAAATTTTGAGAAATCCACAGTTTTATATTTTCTCACATACGATATTACTTTAAGAACAATTCTCACGTTCAGGTTTACTCACGATGCTTTCCTTCACCGTCAATTTAAATTAGTAAATGCACGTGAATTCCGAAAAACTCATTAGCAACCCGAGTTCGAACCTGCGGACATCGAATTGATATTCCACTTGTTAATTCACTCGATCACCACGACTACTAGATTTTACTTCTATTCATTGCTATATGGAGACCTAAAATTTTTTAATTTAATAGCGATTATTTACTGCAAGATATATACCAAAAATGTCAACCAATTTTGATTGCATCAAACACACGCAGTAAGTCTGTCACGCTGAATTAAATACTCGTCAAACTTTTTGACAGCCCTTAATATAGCTACGTGGAACAAAAATGTATAATACGCAAATATAAAGACACATTATGGAGAATTTTTGGCGGGGTCTTGGAATGTCATGTAGTGTATTTTATATTATATTCGTAATCTTGTGTTATTTGGTTGTATATTTTGTAATATTGGTGGTGTTTTGTGTAATGTAGTTTGGTTTTTGTGCACTAATGAAGTGGATGGGAAATAATACCACGGAGAATGGATTCTGACTTGTCACGAAAACCCCTTAAAAAGTTCTAACAAGGGGGCCAGCATCTCGTTACAATCTATACTAATACTAATACTAATCTATACTAATATTATAAAGAGGTAAAGTTTGTAACGTTGTGGGTTTGTGGGTTTGTGAGTTTGTGACGTTGTGACGTAGTGGCGTTGTAAGGGGTAATCTCAGGAACTACTGGTCCGATTTGAATAATTCTTTCAGTGTTATATAGCTCATTGGTGGCTCAATGGTTATAGGCTATATATCATCACGCTAAGGCCAATAGGAGCGGAGCACAGATGAAAAATGTTTCAAAATCTAGATGTTTTTTTTCTTTTTGAGAGCTTCTGCTGTGTGTCAGCGTTAGCCCAGAGTAGTAACTATTACTACGCGGGCGAAGTCGCGGGCAGGGGCTATAATCTATATACTAAGATTATAAAGAGGTAAAGTTTGTGAGTTTGTGACGTTGTAGGGGGTAATCTCGGGAACTACTGGTCCGATTGGAATAATTCTTTCAGTGTTATATAGCTCATTCACCGAGAATGGTTATAGGCTATATATTATCACGCTAAGGCCAATAGGAACGGAGCACAGATGAGAAATGTTTCAAAATCGAGATGTTTTTTTCTTTTAGAGAGCTTCTGCTGTGTGTCAGCGTTAGCCCAGAGTAGTAACTATTACTACACGGACGAAGTCGCGGGCAGGGGCTATAATCTATATACTAATATTATAAAGAAGTAAAGTTTGTGAGTTTGTGACATTGTAGGGGGTAATCTCAGGAACTACTAAACCGATTTTGAAAATTCTTTTACCAATAGAAAGCCACATTATTTGTGAGTGTCATAAGCTATATATCATCACGCTAAGACCAATAGGAGCGGAGCAACAATGAAAAATGTTTTAAAATCGGGGTATTTTTTCCTTTTGAGAGTTTCCACTGCGTCTTAGCACAAAATAACTATTCCACGCGTGCAAAGTCGCGGGCAGAAGCTATTAACTAATTATATTATCTATAATATATACCAATATTATAAAGAGGTAAAGTTTGTAAGGTTGTAGGGGGGTCGGAGAAAAATGGTCGAACGAAAACGTTTCTTACGAACGCTGCCTTAATTATGAGATATAATGATTGAGTTCTAGAGAAAAGTTGTAGCTTGATAATGCCTATTACCGCGTAGGCACGGGTCGGCTAGTATTGAAATAATCGTAAGAAACTTGTAATATCTTTACTTACTCCGTAATCGACAATGGCAGTAATGATAGAAGATTGGTTACCAAATATAACACAAAAAAAACATTATATTATAATTATATCACCGAGACAACTTAAGGATAAATAAATGCATATTTTGAATTCCTATACATAAAAATATTTTAACTTTGTTTTGTTTAAACTATTGAAGCCCGAACGTGCTATACTCAGAGGTACCAAAAAAATTGTCGAGGTCTGTACCTGTTTTATTGAAAATTTATGGCTAACAAATGTCCAGTTCGTTCCATTTTTAAAGTGAAACTTCTAATGCGACTTCTAACAAGGTTGCGTTAAATGTTCAACGCTCCTGGGGAGGGGGAATAGAAAGAGACAGAGCGAGAAAAATAATGAAACATTTCGTTCCATTTTTAAAGTGAAACTTCTAATGCGACTTCCAACAAGGTTGCGTTAAACGTTCAACGCTCCTGGGGAGGGGGAATAGAAAGAGACAGAGCAAGAAAAATAATGAAACATTTCGTATCTTACTTTAGTTATCATAATCCCATTGTAAATGTTATAGATTTGGATATTTCTCCACTCGAAAATGATAATTAAAAGATGCAATCAATTGTGAATTGTAAGCAATGTTAATAAAGTTTGTCTTAAAGAAACAATATGATTTCACTAAAAATCAATTTCTATCCCTTCCTATTTTCATTTCCACATTACGAAGTTTCACTTCTTCCGCGCGGAGGGACTCCACGCACTATTTTTTTTATCTTTCGGTGACGTCCGTGACAATATTAAAATATAGCCGCGCATAATACATTAATTTATCGACTGACATTCCGTAAACCAAACCTAGCATATAAATATTCAAAACTGCCTTACAAAAAATAATAAGCCTCTGTAGTTAATTAGAATAGATATGTAGTTTCATATTTCGTTAATGTATTTACAACAAAAAAAAAACACGTAAATCACATCTATGTGGTTTTTTTATTATTTTTTTTTGGCTACCAATCTCCCAGATTATTTCTGCCATAGTCGAGTTGGTATATTATAAGTATTATATCTTGCGATATTTTTTACATTTTAGCTTGTGGCCCCTTTGTTAGAACTTTCCAGGGAGCTTTTGTGGCATTTTAGAGTTCATCCGCCGTAGTATTATTTTCCACCCACTTCACTTATGCACAATAACCGAACTGTATTACGTGAAATGACACCAATATTACAAAATATAGAGTCAAATAACACAAGATTATGAATAAATCATGAAAGTCACTGAATGAAAGATTAAAATCCCGCCAAAAACTCCACGTATATAGTTATTTTATTTTATTTTTGGAAACCAATCTTCTAGTAGAATATTACTGCCATTGTCGAGTAGGTATTGATTTTACAAGTTTCTTGTGATCACTTCAATGAACTAACACGATGGTGGCCGTCTTGTTAGAACTTTTCAGGGAGTTTTTGTGGCAAGTTAGAATCCATGCTCCGTGGTATTATGTATTTTCGATCCACGTCACTTGTGCAAAATTTCTAAACTATATTACGTAAAACTACCAATACACAAATAACACAAGATTACGAATAAAATATAAAGTCTGCTACATGACATTCCAAGATCCCATCAAAAGCTTATCTATGTAGTTATGTATTTTTTATTCTATTGTTACATAGGAGTCCGTACGCTGCTGTGGCAAACCTTGCTTTCGGGTTACCAGCTCGAAGAGTTGTCACATTCCTTATAGACGCCACTGTATTCGGATCAGGAGTGCCTAACTTCATTCTGGGTAAGGTTAATTCATAGAACGAAACAAATAGATACTATAACTGTTTATTTATTTAATCATGTAGCTAAATAGACTCTATTTTATTAGCGTCGGTTGACTGATTACTATAATCGTCGATACGAGGTACAATTTATATGGAACAGTGTAGCGGTCAAAAATTTGTTACTCTTTAGCACCACTCGGGAAGTGGTGGAATGAGAGGTACACACCGCAGGTACATCCGCCTCTCACTATAACTATAGCTTTTATCCGCCGCTACGCTCGTGTAAATAGATTTGACCTAAAAGTACCCTATGTCCTTGTCTGTATACCTGAGAACGAGTATGCAAAATGTCATGATGATTGGTTGAGTATTTACGGTGTGAAAGCGTAACATACAAACACACATTGGTATTTATAATGTTAGTAAGGATACAACTAGCGACCCGCCCCCATTTCGCACGGGTGCAATGTACACTATATAGTCTGACCGCAACCGCCGTCCCATACTATAGATACGAGAGCGGCGAGACCGAGGGCCAATCGGACTGTCTGTGTCAGACGCGCATGAGATAAAATATCTAAAGATGGGTCGTGCGTTATTCGTTAAGATTTTATATAAATAAGAATTAAGGATTCATTTCATTTATATTGGTTCTTTATTTGTACTTATCTAAAATTAATATTGGACAAAAACAGTGATTGTATATAATATATACGCGTAAATATACAGCTTCAAACAATTGAAAATTGATATCGTACGATCAGTCTGACACTACGAACTTCATGTGAGTTAATGCTCTGTCCTTTCCACCCCCAACGTTCCCGCGCATACCTAAGGCGCGGTACAGCGATTGCGGTCAGACTATAATAAAATCATAATAGAAAGCCATGCCTTACAGATTAATCTATAGTTTGGTGGACTTGATCGGTATAAGGGCAGGAAAGTGATTACTAGGTACTATTTCTGTTTTTTTCTTTTGGAATATATTTTTTTGATTATTGTTTGTTGTATGAATGAAGGTGGTCTGTTCTCTTTGAACAAACCCTCGACAAAAATAAAGAGCAAAAAACATGGCTCTATAATTAACCAAGATATTTAGATAGGTAATATTCAATTCGACATTTAAAATTCATCATATTCAAAGAAAATTAACATGTCACGCAGACATTTTGTTTTTTGCAGCGTGTCATATATATATTGTGAAGTCATTATCATTTTTTATTTTTATATTATTTCTTAGACACTTGATCCTTATTTAATAAAAATATAATGATAGCTTCATTTAATATACCATTACCGTTTAAAAAAACACATTTTTATACGCATTAATTTTCTTGCCGTGTTGTTGTGGTGTTTATGGTTTTTCCTATGTAAAAAAACATATATTATTAAGATAATTAACGATGAAGGCGAAGTCGCAGATCTCAGCTAGTTCTCAAATAAGCCCCATTGTTAAATAATATGTAAAGGTAGAAATAGTTACTTTGAGTTATCCTTAAAAGATAGACAGATTCCATCGGGGTCTTTACTGTGAACCTTTTAAGACACGGAACAAAGCGTGTCTCTTTCTTCCGTGTTTTTAATATATGCAATCTTGACGTATCCCATGAGGTTAAGCAAGAGCGGCGTTAGCAATATAATAAAACCGGAATAATATTTATATAGCTTAATTATAATACATCGATTTTTTATACTTTGTATAAATAATTAATGTACTGTACATGTATTATGGCATTCAAAGTTTCTTGAAAATATTCCCTAAATGATTGGGAAAGCTCAGAAATCCAATATAACTAATATCAAAATAAATTTTGTTTTATAATATAATATACTAGCTATGCCCGCCGACTACGTCCGCGTGAAATTTCAATTACAAACACTGTGATTAATAAGATCATAGAATTGTACAATATATTATAGCTCGACATCGGTGATTTAATTGGCCTCATCCTTTGTGAACGATTTTGTTCTCCAGAACGCAGCGTGGCACTACAGTAGATATCTAGTTGGACATCGTATATATTTGAAAAACATTATATCTAGGTACGTTCATTCGTGACGGATGCACAGAGAGAGTTGTTAGTTACTGACATCAAAATCGTTTACATGATGATCCACCCTATAATAACAGACATCTCGATAATAAAACACATCAAAACCAGCTTGACATACTGGTTTAACTCGACTTCTTATCCGGCAAATCGATAATACTCTTTGTTGCAAAACCTAACACTATTTTTCTAAAAAACTATTACTGGTCTTACTGAGCCTAAAATATAAGATGACCAATTTGTCACAACAATTTCTTTCTAGTTCTAGTTCTTTTCGGTTCTTTATTAAATTCAGTTTTTTAAAACTTTTGGCGGTCATATATTAAATTATCACTAATGTATCGAAGCAAAGTTAAGATACGTAATTTATAAAATGTAACGAATGATTCGTGAGGCCCCATGTTATAAACTGCGCCTATTATCCGTTTTTGTAGTAGGAATATGGTATTTGCTGCTGTCTCCCAAAACAAAATACCATATGACATTGAGTAAGTGAAGTAGACCAACCTAGTAATGGCAATATCTGGAAGCTCGTGAATCTTACGAACTTTCGTGAATATCCACCCATTAATTCTTGCGGAAACGTTTTCTCTTTTGTGTTTTCTTATGGGTAAGATATATATAAAAATAAAAAAAAAAAGAAAGGGGGGGGGGGGGGGGGGAAATTGGGAAAAAAAGAAAAATAAAAAAAAGGGGGGGGGAAGGGGGAAAAGAGGGGGGGGCCAAAAAACCCAAAACTATATATGTATATACTATTGTATAGGAATGTGATATATATATATATATATAAAAGATGCTATACCGGTGTATAACCTATTACTATACCAAATTTCATCAAAATCTGTCAAGTAGTTTTTCCTTGAATCCCGTACAAACAACAGACAAAAATGAAAAAAAAAAGTGTGCGTGTACTTATGTACACACGTTAGAAGTTATACTTCTTTGGCGTAACAAGATAAAAATCTTTTCAAAAATGTTATCTTTTGCCTTAATCTACGTTTGTAGAAAAGACGACACTAACAATATAGAAAAAAGGCATTTAATACATTGAAAGTTTTAATACAAAGAAATACAAACAACAAATACATAGAAACAAAATGTTAGAAAGAAAGAAATATTTTATTGTTTTAAGAACCATACAATTAAATTAAATTACACAAACTAATTAGACAGAAAAAAAATACACTTTTAAAAATGAAAAATAGATGTCCAACAATTGGCGAACCCATTCAGCAAAAATCTGCAATACTGTAAGTAGTACTGCAGCGCTGATTTTCGATGGGAGCCTATATATGATGATAAACGGACGTTAATGTTAATACAAAATTTGAAACGAACAAACAAATAACACAGACACACGTAACACGTCACGGATGGCCATACTAAAGAGATATAACTACTGTAACCACAAATTTAGGATTAAACAAAACAAATATAAAGTTAGAAGAAAAAAAATACACACCAATAAACAGAACTGAACTACGTGAATACATTATACGTCACTTTCATTACTGAGTTTGAAATTGCAATAGATAATGCTTATATGAGAGTTTAAAGCTAAGTTTACTCTTTTTGGATCTATGACTGGATGATTATAGCTAACTTCAGGGTGTCGGTTTTTCGTAAAGGTGTGCGCGCGCATTGTAAAAAATTACTCTCATCATTTTTCCCTAAAGCGCCAAAAGAAGTATAACTTCAAAAGCCATGGAAATGTGTTCTGTCGTTGATTCTAAGCCCTCCAGAGTATTTTTTCTTTAAAATATTTAATGTACAGATTTCGTCTTGCCCTTTTATTATATGTATAGATGTCATTCCCATTATTCATAAAAATTTAACAACATTTTAAAACTAAAACCCATCGAACTGTAAACAATTCAAAGACTACAGGCTACACAGCGTACTAAAGTAATATATAAACATACATACTTACACTCGAAAACAAGAAAAATATGATACCGTTTGACGTCATACTAAGAAAGTTATGCGAGGACCACATGAGCATGAGCAGACGCAGTGCCGTAGGCAGTTCCTGCTCCCGGCCAAATAGGTGTAAGGAGGCACCATGGGGTTTTAGTCCGTGCAATTCGGACATACCCTTCCCTCAGCTGCCCGGCTAGGGTGGATATACGTAGGGAGTTCTCATGTAAAAAAAAACGACCACATAAGCAGGCGAACGTTTGCTATTGGATTGTAACAACATTAACACAACGATAGTAATAAAAATTCGTTGTTCAACTTTGGCGAAGTATGGGCCAAATTGCACAATTTAATCTTTAACAAGGCAATTTAATTTCACAATTTAATCTGTAATCATACCCTTGATTACTTTTTTTTTTTATTAATATCAGAATATTAATCTAAAAAAAGCCTAGTTCTACAGTGTAAATCAATTTTATTTGTGTTCAACTTTTGTCATCAATTTACATTTACCCCAATTATAAAAGATTAGATTACATCACAATCAATTTTAGACTTTCAGGTATGTTTGAAATTATTCATAAGCGAGTACGGTAGCTGTACGGTACGGATAGCGGTATAGACTACTACTAAAATATTGAATACAAATAATCATATAATCTTAATTACTGACTACTGTAATCACGACTGATGATTACACAACAATCATGATTAAGTGTAATCTAGATTGATGTAATCATGATTACTTTCAATCAGATTGATAATCTGATTACAAAAGTAATCGATTACTCCCATCTCTGGTAGCTACATATTCGTACAAATAATTCATTTGAAGTTCATGAAAGATGAATGAATGGACGCAATGACGTTCAAGTGTATGACAGCAAAAAAAAAACAAAGTTAAAAGAATATTTCATGCAATTAAAATAACTTTTTTGTTAATTTGAGTTTGGATAGAGTACACAGATAAATAACTCGATCTTAAAACATATACTATTGCAAGCATGCTCGATATATGAGGTAGTGTTCGCTTATGTTCTACCGTACTAACAGAAAATTAAATGTTTGGCGATAAATTCATAAATGAATTAATTGATTTTGAATAAATTGCAACAGTATTTTATTGTTTTTCTTCGTCATGAATACACGAGCGAAGAGTTCAATATCTTGTAGCTGAATATCGCAAAATGTAACTAAAGAAACAAATTTATACGCGATAAATCCCTTTTATGTTAGACAATTTACGACATTAATTTGTCAACGTTTTCTTTAGTGTGAACTCAATATAAACTTCTTGTTAATGACAAATGTTTTTGCTACGCTCGTCTCGTTGCTACGCTGCCTTCGCTAACGCCCGATAATGTGACCGTAGCATTAATAACTTTTACTGTTGTAAACTGGTTGAACAACCTCCAATAATTACTAATGTAGCTTAGGTTATGTTTATAAAAAATAGGTTGATTACGTTACGTACACTCGCATCGAGATCTGTATCGCTGAACCACATTTTTTTTGTTATAGCAATGTATTCATTAAAAAAAGGTATTTTATCCATTCATATGACGATCCATAACGCTTATCGAAATTAATCCGTTTTATTCAATGACTAGCTGACCCGTGCAACTTCGTCTGCACCAAATCGGTTATAACTGGTGTCAATTGTATTTTTAAACGCGAAAAATTTTAATATACCTAAAACCTTATTGCAGCCACACCATCGATTTCCAATTGTGAATCCAAACTATCAAGAGACTCACTCAAGCCCAGATGGTTTGTGAGAAATCTTTTAAAATAAGCCTACAACCCGTTCGTAGCAACCTACATATATTGGCGGTAATGTGAAAAAAAGCTTTAGAGGTCCATGGACCCCCAGTTTCTAACAAAGTTCCTTTCCCTTTTTTGTAGACGTTTACTATACAGTCAGTAGAGCTTACATTATAAAATATCAAGTTGATATAGTTAAATTGTAAATTAAACGATAAAATGCATTCATAAAATAAATAATGATGAATGAAACACTGAATGATATCATAACTATTTTCAACTTGTATTAAAACTTTTTCACACTCCATTGTATTGAAGAAAAATATAAATATTAAAAAGATATGAACACGACGCGTCCAATGTCACTTACCTATAACTATTTGTCTAAGAGCTAGTAATGGTTTCGAAAAAATTTTTCAATAAGCCAGTTTTTATATATCTTTATGTTCTTCCGAACAGTGTGCGGGCTACCTGGCTGTAAACGTTGCGTTTATTAGTGCATATCGTACCTTTACAGGCAAAAATTTTGATTTTTATATAATTTTTTAATGTATTGTTTTTTACTAACTTTTAAACGCTACTGAAAAATGAAATTATCATTGCCAGACATTTTTGTTATTAACAATAATGTGCCCGATGCTATTTTTTTGTAAATAAAATAAAGTATGTCCAAACCATGTTAAGATAGCTGTAATTTTAATATTATTATTATTATTTATTTTTTAGTGAAGGCTTAGTCGCCTTCTCGGCTATATCGCCTAAGTGACATACAACTATATAACAATAAGAATGACAATAAACTTAACAATAGCTTATATTAATTTTGTACAATTCTTTAGCATCTTTCGAAATGGGGTCAGACAATAACGAATTGTACAAACCAGTGTGGAACGAACCAGTAGCATTAAGCCGAGATCTAATATCTTCGTTTCGAACACATTCTGCCAGGATGTGGTGCACGTCATCGATGAGCTCACAACTCTGGCAGAGTGTTGTTGATACTTTACGCATCATGTAGGCGAACTTTTTACATGGGATGTGTTCTGAGTGTAATCTCATTCCTGTGATTGCTTCCCGACGGCAAATCGTACTGTCATCAATCCATGATGACCTTAAGGGATATGGCTGAATCGTTCTGTACCATATTCCTTTTGTTTTAGAACGCTCATCAAAATATTCCTTCCAATGCGAGTAACAGCTATTTTTAAATACTGGGCATACATCCAAATAAGTTGGTAAAAATATTAATAATAGCACCTTCGGAGGATCCTTCTTTAGCTAAAAGATCAGCTCTTTCATTCCCAGTTATACCTATATGAGAAGGGATCCCTTGTAAAACAATTACTTTGTTCTTTGCTTTGAAATCTAGTAATTGCTTCAAAATAGTGTAGGCTATCGGTATTCCTCGAAAAGTCAAGGTACATCGAGCTACGTGTTGAAGAGCAGTTTTTGAATCGTATAAAATAACAATCTTAATGGACTCAGTGGATTCTACAAATGATAAGGCCTCTGCAATTGCTATCAATTCAGTGTGCATAATTGAAATATTTTCATCAATTTGAAATTTCATAAAAGTTTTGGAATTTGAGTCAAAAAATGCGACTCCTAAATAATTACCAGCTTTAGATCCGTCAGTGTATATTTTAACAAAATTTGGTAATATTTATTTATATATTGAAGACAAATATCTTTTATTTTAAGAATATCATATTGACTCTTTGGCTTCCAAATACCATCTACATTTATTTTAATTATATTGCACAAATCAATGTTATCGACCCAGGTGTGTAAAGTGAACATTTCATGTTTTATACTTGTTTGAATTGGAGTATTTTTATATTGGCAAAAAATAGAAACTAATAATGGTTTTTTTCTGTTACGCCAATAGAGTAATTGGAAAGAGGCGGACAGTTCTTCTAATAAATTAGGTAGTTAGGTAGGTAGGTAGGTAGTTATTAGGTAGTCCGGTGACGCTGTAAAGACCTTACCAGGTCAAAAGCGTAGTCAGTCCGAAAAAAAAAAAAAAAATTAGCTAGTTCGTTTTCTTCGAATGACTTAAATTTAAATAGATTTTGCCAGATAAATTTTGTCTCCTAAGATGTAACGGACATATGCTCAATTCGCTTTCCATAACATGGATTGGAGTACTTTTAATGAAACCCCCGATAATTCTCATGCCCTGGTTTTGGACTTTTTCAAGTTTATAGAGGTTAATCTGAGCACTATTATCATAAAGAAAGCTCGCATAGTTAATTCGACTCCGTATAATATTGAAGTATAAACGAACTCAATGTTATGGATGAACACCCCAGTTAGAACCGGCTAATGCTTTGAAAACGTTAAGAGACTTAGAGCTAGATTCTGCATCTGCATTGATATGTTTACCCCATTTTATGTATGATAAAGATAGTGATACTTATGAAAGTGCCTGTTATAGACGCATGTAATCAAGATGGCGTCAGTCCCAATTCATATGTCTACGTTTATCGTTGTTTTTCATTGTTTACGGTGAAATCTCAATATCATAATGGTTAATAAAATAAAATATGTTCTTTGCAATGGAAAAAATAAAATGGTTTGAAATTAATTACTTTATTTATAAAGAATATCATCGGGCATATTAGTGTCAATAACAAAATTCCCTGACAGTGATAAATTCATGTTTTAATAGCGTTCAAAAGTTACTGAAAAAAAATGTTCCTTAAATTATTTATAACCCAAAATTTTGACCTATAAAGGTGTGATGCGTATTAAAAAACACAACGATAACCGGCTACCACGTATCCTGAATCCTATTTGGAAGGGCATAATATATCTCCATATTAAAGAACCAGCTTTGCTAAAATTCTCGTTCTTCCAACGTTGCTGGCTCTTGTACTAAGGTGTTGCAAAAAAGTCTTGTTACATTAACTACAATTTTTTATCTTTCGTTATCCTGGAGAACCCCTTGCGTTTTATGGGACAAAAAGTATCCTAAATGTAACCTTGGAATATTAGTTATTACTGTGTCAAGTTTCTTTAAAATCGGTTCAGTACTTTCAGCGTGATGCGTGTTCACAGGGACAGAAAGACAGACAGACAGACAGACAAAAATTCTAAAAAGATTATTTTTGGCTTCTATATCGATAATAAAGTCTACTCCGATAAAAAGCGGAAGAAGAGAAAGAAAAAACACCAATGTTAAAACATTCTTCATTGGTGCTCCGCTCCTATTGGTCTTAGCATGATAATATATAGCCTATAACCTTCCTCGATAAATGAGCTATATAACACTGAAATATTTTTTCAAATCGGACAAGTAGTTCCTGAGATTACCCCCTACAACGTCACAAACGTTACCTCTTTATAATATTAGTATAGATATCAGACTAGTTTTTGTTTTACATTAACGTCAAGTTTTTTTTATTAATTTTACTTGATTTTTGGCAACCAATCTTCTAGAAATTTCCTAGCTATTGTCGAGTAGGTAATAATATTACAAGCGTATTATGATAATTTTGATGTTCTGACAAGATGACGGCCTTCTTTGTTAAAACATTCCATGGAGTTTTTATGACATCTCAGATTTCATGCTCCGTAGTATTATTTTCCATCCACTTCAAATGTGTCTTTCGAACTGTATTGCGTAAAATGCCACCACTATCACAATATATACAGTAAAATAATACAAGATTAGGAATAAAATATAATAGTTACTACATGGCAGGCTAAGGTCCCGTCAAAAATTTCCACGGTGTTATTATAGAAAAGTTAAATACTCGATCTAATTCTAGGTCTAAAGTCGAATTAAATGCACCGCGCTCGCCTGAGGCAAGTTCGCGTTATCCTTTTTCGCAAGTCTAACCTAACGTAACCAAAGCGAGACAAAAGAGCAAGATGGCGAACATTCAGCGACCGCGGTGCATTTAATTCGAAACCTTTTTAAAGGATTCCATACTTTTTTGTAATAACACCGCCAACGTTTGTGCTTGCTATATTATAGAAAAAAAAAACTTTGGAAGAAGAAAAGCCATCTTATACGAAAACCTTTTAAATTTTTATAAATGTTTAGGATATTAGCCATAATATCTTGCTCAAGATTTACCAACTATCTAAAGCAATACAAAACATGCAAGGCTGAGAACGCGCGATCCTAGACTTAACAATAGAATCTTATCCTTAGAAGCGGCCAGAAATAGCTAATCAGGACCGGCCCTACTATAATAACTCCAATGGAGTGGCTGCCCAAACCTCCAAATCCTAAAGGGTGCTTTGGTGTAAACACAACTTTCTTTATATTTCCATTACTTTGCTCACGAATGTTTGGGCAGTATGTGAATGACCTTGTCTGTGATGAAGCGTATTAAAGTTAAGTTTTCTATTGCAAGAAAGTTGTACCAGGTGAGAAAGGTGACTAAAAATAAGAGCTACTTTACTTAAATTTAAATGGCTTATTTTTTATATATGCTTTGTAAAATATTACTGTAAAGTAGTATAAAGTACCACCAGACATTTTCCGCTGACCCCAACTTTTGCCATACAGAATACATACAACATATTAAAAGCAGACAGAAATATGAATGAACTTCACTTAATGATTATTGTAAAATTGCTTTACTAATGACGCGAGATGCTGAAACTGTATTTTGCTGACTTCTAAAATCTTAAAACTATTTTGATTATAACCCTACTTGAAGAATGTTGTCCGCAAACTTATGTGTCTTAGCGGCTAAGTGTGTGCAGTTCACCTGTCCAAACGACTTGGCAACGGTATCAAGAGACCGGTCCGGTCAATAGAAAACCGGGTTCGGGAAGAAAACGTTGCACAGAACCACGAGATGACCTCTTTTTGGTGAGTCAGGCGTTACGGAATCGTAAGGCGTCAAGTGTGGACCTAAAGAAGGGCCTTGAAGTAATAAGAAGAGTAAAAGTTGGCTTGTGGAGTCAGGAGGAGACTTTTGGCTGCCAATATTAGCAGGTAATACCCGACCCGGGGCCTTGAATTACTCTGTAAGCACCGTGTTACTCAACTTCTGTTTGCTCGAAACTGTGCTTCATGGCCTCTGGACTGGACATGGGCTTGGAAAAAAGTATCGTTTTGATGAAGCTAGAATCTTTTTGCGTGGAGCGAACCGACACCGGTGATTGCTGCGATGACCACGGTACCGCTATCCGGAAGTGTTTCGAAGAAATTACACCATATGGCGGATGCTCCAATATATTTTGAGCAGCGATTAATTCGATAAAGTGTACGGAT
Organism: Antheraea yamamai; assembly: GCA_036509395.1. NCBI lineage: Eukaryota > Metazoa > Arthropoda > Insecta > Lepidoptera > Saturniidae > Antheraea > Antheraea yamamai. The sequence goes on along the minus strand of AP028443.1, from coordinate 10,120,062 downwards.
TTCGTTTTTATAGAAAATAGAACATTAAATGCACATAAAACAAACAACCGCCCCCGACTTCGTTTGCGTATATTTTAGTTAAATTGAACGATATCTTTATAAATTATAGACTATATATAGAGTGTAATGTATAAACTAAATTACTATAAGAGTTTATCAAAATCCGCTAAGTAGTTTTTCCCATGAAAGAGCAACAAGCATCCACCCTCACACACTTTCTCATCTATACTAATATTATAAAGAGGTAAAGTTTTTGAGTTTGTGAAGTTGTAGGGGGTAATCTCAGGAACTACTGGTCCGATTTGAAGGCTATAAGGCTATATACCATCATGCTAAGACCAATACGAGCGGTGCACCAATGAAGAATGTTTCAAAATCAGGCTTTTTTTCCTCTTGAGAGCTTCCGCTGCGTGTTAGCGTTAGCCCAAAGTAACTATTCCACGCGAACGAAGTCGCGGGCAGAGGCTAATTTATAATAATAGGATTTTAGTACTCAACTCATAAAAAATAATTACGATACGATATAAAAGTGTGTATTTTTAGTTTATGTCTAAACGGGTCTATAATAAACATGCAGATTTAATATTCGAGGACGTTATTAATGCAAATTGGTATCTAAACTATATCTATACATATAATAAGAATGTAAATGTAACGTGTCTGTACTTTTTCGATTTTTGTGAAAAAAATTGTTGTTGGTGTCTAGTAATAAGTAATAGAATACATTTCAGTCATTTTTAGAAATGTCTGTCTGTCTGTCTATCTATCTGTCATTGTATTGTATGTACACGCATCACTGCTAAAGTGCTGGGTTCCTAATAAAATCATAAAGTATATCCTCGAGAGTAACTTAGTCTTTGTTTCATTAAAATCGTTCCACTCTATCAAAAGTTATTGTAATTTGAATGACGGCTCGAGGTAAGTATGAGAGAAAAGTAGTCATCTACGAGTAGACTTATATTATACCGCTTATTTATTTGTTTGGTTGAACGCACTAATCTCCGGAAATACTGGTCCGATTTGAATGTTAGCCCATTATAATATTAAAAAAATTAATGTATTATAATTGTCCCGAGATAATTGTTATCTCACATAATATTATATGCTATATCGCGATCTGAAGGTTGGCATCAAGTTTAGAGTAAACTATACCTACTAAACCAAATCTTCTATACATATAATAAAAATGAAGTAATATCAAAATATTTTTTTTTTCTGATTGGGTATGAAAGTATACACGCTACTGATAACGAAAATGTAATTTTTAAAATTTTTGTCGGTCTGTCTGTTTGTTTGTTCCGGGTAATCTCCGAAACGGCTGGACCGATTTTAACGGAAATTTCACTAGGAGGTAGCTAAAATTACAGCGGGTTACTTAGGCTACTCTAATTTAGACTAGCTGTGAACCGTGGCTTCATCTGCAGTACTATCTCCAAAACGGTTAAACCGATTTCCACGGGACTTTTACTGGCAGATAGCTGACCTTATAAAAAGTAATTCCAGCAATTTTAGTTTATACTAGCTGTTAACCGTGGCTTTGCCCGCAGTGCTATCTCCAAAACGTTTCGATCGCTTTTTACGGGACTTTCACCAGCTGATAGCGGATATTATAAAAAGTCATTTAGTCTATTTTAATTTAGATTAGCTGTTAACCGTGGCTTCGCCCGCAGTGCTATGTCTAAAACGGTTGGACCGATTTTCACGGGACTTTCACTGACAGATAGCTGACCTTATGGGAAGTAATTTACGTTATTCTATTTTGTTATTGTTATCCGCGACTTCGTCCACATAAAATTTAGCAAAAATATGTTGTTCACTGTAAACATGTCCATAAGGTGTGAGTTGTACTGGACTCCAATAATAAATATAATTGAAATTCATATATCTGTATCTATGTATGTAATTTGAATTATATTGTCTCTTCGGTCATTTTGCTTTATTTACCGCGCTTTCGTCTACATAACTCAGCCATCATAGTAACATATAGAATATTGTGTCCAAATCAATGAGCACTATTTAAATTGTCGAATATTAAAAACTGCTTAGACAGATATAAAGTTTTATATCTTGATTTATATTTATGCAAGATTTCAAGACATCAGCTCATGCATTGTATAAAATTCAACATTATAATTATTAACAGTAATTTTGAAGATAGAAGAGGTCTTTCTAAAAAAATGATATAAAAAGACCATAAATGTATTACTTATTGACAATATAGACATATTATATTATCATCATAATAACATCTTTAAGTCATTGTTTCATTAGTTCCTTATACAGTGTAAGTGAGCACTGAGGTAGTTACATGGTGTGTTAAGGTTCCAAATATGTTGCTGATGATAAACCTCATTTGACATACTGATAGTATTTATATATTTAATGCATACGTTACATGTCACTTTAGGTGGCGTGCGTGTCGTAGTTACAATTGTTTTTAAAGAGCATTTCTATAATTGAACATGGTTTCACAATTTTATATTTCTTTAATACAGTTTTAAAAAACGCGTGCCGATCTGCGGGTACAGCTAGTCTATACTAATATTATAAAGAGGTAAAGTTTGTGAGTTTGTGACGTTGTAAAGGGTAATATCGGGATCTACTGAACCGATTTGAAAAAACCTGTGTTGGATAGCTCATTTATCGAGGATGGCTATAGGCTATATATTATCACGCTAAGACCAATAGGAGCGGAGCACCAAGGAAGAATGTTTCAAAATCGGGTGTTTTTTTCCTTGTGAAAGCTTCCGCTGCATGTTAGTGTTAGACCAAAGTAATCATTCCACGCGGACGAAGTCGCGGATAGAAGCTAGTTATTCATAAAAAGAAACAAAACATAACGTTAATAAGTGCCTCGCATCATAATTTTTTTTTCAAATTATTCATTTTAATTTATCAGTTTATTAGCTGGCCCGGGGGACGTCACCCCGCCCTGATAATAAAACACCTTGACAAATTATATACCTTCCTCAAGAATCACTTCATCTACTGGTGAAAACCGCAAGATCCGTTCAGTAGTTTTTGAGTTTATCGCGAACAGACAGACAGACGTGGCAGATGACTTTGTTTTGTAATATGTAGTGATACGTCATATAGTAATACTAACAAATGCACGCGGCTCAATACGCGTTCTTTTAAATAATAATTATTTTGTAGTTGTTATTTTATACCATGTTTGCTGTAGTCCGGTGAAGCTGTTAAGACCTTGCTAGGTCAATAGCGTAGTCAGTTCGAAAAAAAAAACCATGTTTGCTAAAAAAACAATAATATTATAGTAATTTTCTATATCAAAGATTACTATCGATAACACAGGCTTACAATGATTTTGGTGCCGCTAAAAGTAAAACTGATTTCAAATACGTTCGATACTCTAATAAAAAATTGATACTTACTTTTTTAATGCTACGTGTAGTTTTCGAGATTTCGCAAGGGTATTTTAATACATTTATTAAAAAACAAAAGAACATTTACTTAATTCAAAACATGTAAATACAATTAATTACTCGATATTTTACAGGTTAGAAGCTCCTCTTTTTACATTTTCTCCGATGGTTGTCTTCAGGACAATAGGATTATCCAGATAGTGTACTTTTATGCTCATATTACATCCAAGATTTTTAAAGCTAGCTAAGAGCTTTTGAACTAATTCTTTTTAATTTTATTTACGTAGCTTCGCGAATTTGACAGCTTCCCACGACGTCTTGCGGACTAATTAACCAAATTATAACATAAAATTAGCGGCACCAAACAAATTTTTTTTTGTAGACCTGTGTAATCTGTAACTATCGATTTTAAAATTAAATAATCACGTGTGTACAGATTATCAATCATCATCAGCCTGTAAGAGAGCCACTGTAGGGCTATAGGCCTCTTCCCGAAGGAAGGTATGGGCATAATCACCACGCCAGCTCACGACGTATTGCCGATTTCAAACTCTGAGAAATCCACAGTTCTATGTTTACCCAAATACAGTACTACAAGAATATTTCAGGTTTCCTCAAGATGTTTTCCTTCACCGTCAGCCGGTAGTGTTACGAATTTAAATAAGTAAATATCTGAAAAATTCGTTGGTACATGTCGGGGTTCGAACCTGCGGACATCGAAATTATATTCTACTGATCAAACCACTATACCACGAATTAAAGAGTATTATATCGACTTAGATCTAATATCATTAAAAGATTTTATATTGCATCTATACAGTATATTAAAACATGTGCGGTCTTATTACATAAAACAAGAATCAACACGGGTTTAACACGAATTTTACTAAGCAGTGCCTAAAACTTTAAACCTAGTTAAACACATATTTAATATACTTTATTACAAAAGCCTGTCTAAGCGGTCTCTGGCTAAACATCTGGTTTAAGTTTTTTATGGAAGCAACTCTGAATACCATTCGTTCAATTCTATCTCATCATTCAAAGACGTTCCATTACATACAAATATTTTTGGAACCATTTCAATTCATGAATAATATTTTTGTTCAGGTCTTCATTAAGATAATTCACTTATTTTAAGTTAAATTGGTTATCATTATAGTGACATTTTAGTTAAAAGAAAGTAATGTAATTGTTAAAAGAAACTATTTACAAAAATTAATATATTACGTCAAAGTGTGCGAGGTGAAATAACAGCATAACGTCAGATTCATAAATTGACAAATACATTGTTAAATGTCAATAGTGTCATGTAGTAGTAATTATGATTTACTTGTGAATCTCTAAAATTGTGTAATTTATTTATTTCATCTAAATCAATTATACCTAGGGAATTCATTATTTATTGCGAAACGTCTTTCGCTGGCAAAGAGAAATACAATAAATCACAACAATAAAATAAGTACTGTCAACTTAGACAAGTGTTAGAGAATATTTAAATTGAATTAATATGCATATGTAAACTAAGAGTTTTTGGCGGGATTTTGGTCTGTCATGTAGTGGATTTTATTTTTTATTCATAATCTTTTGTTACTTGACTCTATATTGTGTAAAATTGGTGGTGTTTTATGTAATATAGTTGGTTTATTGTGCATAAGTGAAGTGAATGGAAAATAATACCACGGACCATGAATTCTGAGATGCCACAAAAATTCCATGGAAAGTTCTAACAAGATAGCCACCATCTTGTTAGTTCATTGAAATGATATTAAGAAACTTGTAATATCGATACTCACTTGACAATGGCAGTAATAGTCTACTAGAAGACTGGTTGCCAAAATGGAATGGAAGAAGTACCTGAAATACTATTAACTACTTGACAATGGCATTCATTGAAATTATATCAAGAAACTTGTAATATCGATACTCACTTGACAATGGCAGTAATAGTCTACTAGAAGACTGGTTGCCAAAATGGAATGGAAGAAGAACCTGAAATACTATTAACTACTCGACAATGGCATTCATTGAAATTATATCAAGAAACTTGTAATATCGATACTCACTTGACAATGGCAGTAATAGTCTACTAGAAGACTGGTTGCCAAAAATGGAATGGAAGAAATACTTGTAATACCATTAACTACTCGACAATGGCAGTAATAATCTAAAAGATTGGTTCCCAAAAATAAAGTTAAAAAAAAAAAACAAGGGTAAGACACTTTTTTGTGGACAAACTTAAAGTAAGAGCTCAATGCGTATTTAACCTTTTTGTAATAACACGGGTGTATTTTTACAATTATTAAGCTTATTAACGAAAATAAATATAAATATAAGCGAAGAAAATACAGTTCAGTGCATTTTTATTCTCTGTCAAGCGATTTCCATTATATATTTTTGTATATGTAGATGAGTAGATCTATGACTCTAAAATGTCATCCTTTTGCAGACTGGCTGAATAACGTGGTAATTACTGGGAGTAGAGGTAAGGAGAACTGTCTCATACAGGTGACATATTGAAAATCCCTAATAATTCCTAATAAAAGCAGCACCAGATAATAGTTCCATAATCCTCCAAAATGGCGGTAGCATAGGCAAAAGATATGGTTAATCCGAAATAATTTTCTAAATATATCTTAAAACTATCGGAAAACGTGTAGAGTGTTTAACATTTTTGTTAACTTTGAATAATACGTTTAGTGATTATTGAATGTTTACTGTTATAAAACAAACAATTGAAAAATAATGAACCCTGTTGCTACCGTAGCGCCACCCTAATTTAGCACATATTGATCGACACATTTTACATATACGGAGATGGTTCTCCTTACTTCTATACTCTATTGTGTAAATATATTGTCCATATCGGGAGTTTTTGGCGGGATTTTAGTGTGTCATGTAGTGGATCTTATCTTATCTTATTCATAATCTTGTGTAATTTGACTCTATATTGTGTAAAATTGGTGTTGTTTTATGTAATATAGTTTGTTTATTGTGCACAAGTGAAGTGAATGGAAAATAATACCACGGAGCATGAATTTTGAGATGCGCCAAAAATTCTCTGGAAAGTTGTAACAAGAGAGCCGCCATCTTGTTGGAACATAAGCATTGACATTGAAATGATCGCATGACACTAACTTGTAATACTATTAACTACTCGACAATGGCAGTAATAATCGAAAAGATAGGTTGCCAAAAATATAGTTAAAAAAAATATGTCGTCCATATCGAATATGTCAATCAAACAAATTAAAGATTTCTTGTGACTACAAAAGCCATATATATTATTTACCTAAATATAACCTTATTTACGCATATCGAATTTCATTATTACTCTTTCCGAACCATTCTAGGTTTCTACATACCTATTGACAGGCTTTAAATTTGTCAATGTAGGAATAATTATTTTTTCCATAACCTTCGAATCGGAGTCTTTAATCTCTATTCGTCATACTTCAATTTCTATATCTCTACAATCTACAATACTTATACAGTTATAAACATTTAGAAAAAAAAGGAATACACATAATAATATATGTGAATAAAAGCCTTTGTGACATTTATTGTTATTATGGACGAGTATAAATACAATTGCGAAATGAAATACATTTATTTCCCTTAGGAAATAAATGTAATTAATTAAGGAATTGAATTTAATATAAGTTTTAAGCTAAAGAATAACATCTTACGTACGTTTATAAGTACACACTTCCATTTTTACTTGTCTCCTGCCATATTAATTGAGGAGCAATATGAGCACCCTGCGTATACATTAAATACGGACATACAAAGATAAAAATTTTGCTAAACGGCTTATTGATGATCCAGATCCAGTCCAGATGATTTAGAAAGCCCAATATTAAAACTCAGAGAGGGTTATAAAAACTCATTTTTATTACAATAAACTGTTTAAATTAACCAAAAATCGACAAACAAAAATCTCGTTTGATTGACACTCCGCAACAAAATAAACCAACGCGTTCCAGCCACTCTCCGTAAAAGATGACATTCTAGAATCATAGAACCTTTATAATAAACACCTATAAAAATGTACAGACGGAACTATAGTTTCTTATATTAGATAACAACAATTTACATATTGACACGCCCATTTTTTTTTTAAATAACGACTTAATTGCACATATTTGAAATTTAATGTAGTTATTATATTTCAAAGTTTTAATTTGATACTATCAATATTATTTTTTACAAAACGTGTTCAATAAAGTTGTAACCGCTCACGAATATTTTTTTTAGTTTTATTTTTGCATTCAATATTCTAGATTATTACTGCCATTGACGAGTAGGTAATAATATTACAAGTTTCTTGACATAATTTCAAGATGGTGGCTCCCTTTTAGAACTTCTCATGGAGTTTTTGTGGCATCTCAGAATTCATACTCCGTGGTATTATTCCCCTTCCACTTCACTAGTGCGCAATAGCCGAACTATATTACGGTAAAACACCATAAATACTACGAAATATAAAGTCGAATTATTCGAACACAAGATTATGAATCATTACATAGTATAAAACAAAGTCCCCTACCGCGTTTGTCTGTCTGTCTGTTCGCGATAAACTCAAAAACTACTGAACGGGTCTTTATGCGGTTTTCACTAGTGGATAAAGTGATTCACGAGGAACGTTTTGGAATATAATTTCTCCAGGATTTTTTTATAATCAGGGCGGCACAACGTCTTCCGGGCCCGCTAGTAAAATATAAAGGTCACCACGTGACTGACTAAAATGCCGCCAAAAGTCCACGCTCACGACTTTGTTAAGTTTAAAACACAACCTTTTTGGCGGCATTTTATGATATTACTAGGTGATGCCCACGACTTCTGCGTTCTTTGTTATCTTAATGGTATAAAAAATAAAAAAGTCCACGCAATTGTAAGGACTGTTCACTTTTGTTTTTTTAAATTAACCATAGTTGTGAATGACAGTATTTAAATTTCAGCATTTGTTTATTCAAATTTTTTACATAAGTGCAGGTATCATATCTATTGGCACTCGGAACAATTATTACATATATTTTTATAAAGTCTATTAATTTATGTAACATATCATGAGATGCGAAATATTAAAATTAAACGTACACAGGCCCGTGTACTACTCGTCGTTAGTGTGACGTAATCCGCACAAACGCAATACGGCCGGTGACGCTTACTAGCATGTTATGACGCGAAATGATAAATTAATCCCCTGTCAAAAATACGCTCAACGCGTTTAAGGAAGTTTCCACTTTAAAATAGATTGAGAGCATAATTATACTTCTCTTCATAAATTTCTCTATAAACAATCCGTTTACTTCTTTTCTTCTCATGCATACCAAACCGCTTGCCTCACTTCTCCACGGCTATACACGGCTTTAGTGTGATATACCATCATTTAACATGAAGTGAAAATGTGGTCAAACAATAAAATTTTACAAGAAAGTACTTTACAATTCCCACAGCATCGCAGAGCCTGCAGATATTTTGGTGGAAGATCTCAGGAGGTGACATCAGCGTTACGTATTGCGTATGGATGTTACTACTGGGTCTGTTACTATGTCCCGTCATGTGGCTTGGCTCACCAAAGGATATGAAGTAAGTTTTATCTAATAAAATACATTTCAATCATTTTTAGAAATGTCTGTTTCTTTGAATACGCATTACTGTTAAAGTACTGCGTTCACCATAAAACCAAGAAGAAGAAAATCATAAAGTTCATCATAAAACCTTGAGTAACATTTAGTCTTGGTTTCATTAAAATCGGTTTACTTTATCAAAAGTTATTGTAATTTTAATGACGACGCAATTTAAGTGTGAGAGAAAAGTAGATAAGTAAATGGACTTAATACATTCAGATGATTTTATTAGTCCCTATTTTTTTGCATTTGGTTCCACGCAGAGTCGCGGGCACAGCTAGTATTGTATAAATTTGAATGTCCCTATTATGTGTGAAGTCTAAGTGGTATTGCGCTTGTAGCTTTCATATGACATCAAAGAATACGTGTTCAAATCTTAGAATATTACGAGGGTTATGAATAAAAGTATTGTAATTGGAATTAATTAGTGAATTGTCATATCATATCTGGTCATTTGAAACTTTATTATAAACTAGTTATGCCTAATGCACTGGTCGGTAAATCGTGGCTCGTTCACTACTCAGTTGCGGCTCTTCCACAAGGTGCTTATAGTCGACGCATTTTAAACTGACTCGTCGGGCAATAAATGTCACTGACAGTAGGAATGTGCACGCAATGCAACCCGTTATCGATACTTAGCTACCTGCGCACGCGGGGTCGATGCGTCATCGTGACCTTCATTAGCACTCTGACTCCTGATTGGTCGTTACGAGCAAGGGTTGTTGTTTTTCTATAAATATAAGATTTTTTGTTATGACACTCATTACATTACCTACACTTCGTTACGCAATACGCAAATGGAGAATTTATTTTCTAACGTGGTTTTGAAGAAATTAAATGGTGACATCAACGCTCAAGCTCGGGCTGTAATCCATAACATGTTCCTGTTTTTAAAATAATTTAAAACTGAGCCCGAGGAAAACGCTTGCCTCAATTTTCAAAAAATATTCTTATTAATACTTAACATCATTTAGCATATCCATCATACCTATCCCGTTATCGATATGCACCTCTACAATTCTTACGCACTATAGACAGGAAGACAGACAGATAAATATGATTTATGACCTGAAGCCTCAATTCATAATGCGCCGACTATAGTATAGACACAGAATTATTAACTTGCTTTGTAAGCATTGACACATGTCTCGAATAAAAGTAGCGCTCAAAACCGGCCGCAAAAACTCCCCAATATACTTAGTCTGGCCATAAATACTGTTACAATTAAAAATAAACAAAATATTACATTTGAATTTGGAATCTGTCATTTTTATATGATTATTCATAGAGTTTTCTCATTTTTGCGCCAGTACATTGTATAATATTTTGCGATATTAAAATGGAGTGGGGTGATAAAGAGAACCGAATCGCTGTGATTGCATTACACAAAGTAGGTATGGAGCCAAATGCAATATTTAAAACTCACCATACGCTTGGTATTAGTAAAATGTTTGTGTACCGGGCTATTAATAGGAACAATGAGACCTCCTCTGTTTGTGACAGAAAAAGATCTGGCCGTCCACGTAGTTTTCGTACGAAAAAGGTAGTCAAAGCAGTAAGGTAAAGAATTCGAAGAAATCCTGTCCGAAACCAAAAGATCTAGCATCTAGAACCATGTCATATTTTAAAAGATGTCTTAGGCCTTAGAGCCTATAAGAAACGTACTGGTCATTTCTTAAATGATAATTTAAAAAAGAATAGGGTGGTAAAATCGAAACAATTACTGAAGGGATACGTAAAGGGAGGCCACAGAAAAGATTTGTTTACGGATGAGAAAATTTTTACAATTGAGCAACATTTTAACAAACAACATTACCGTATTTATGCTCAAAGCTCTAAGGAAGCTTCCTAATTAGTCGACAGAGTGCAACGTGGGCACTATCCGACTTCAGTGATGGTTTGGTGGGGTATTAGCTATGAAGGAGTGACTGAGCCATACTTTTGTGAGAAAGGTATCACAACATCGGCACAAGCGTATCAAGATACCATTCTTGAGAAGGTCGTGAAGTCTCTTAGTAACACCATGTTCAATAACTAAGAATGGTCCTTCCAGCAAGAGTCGGTGCTGGGTAAAAGCTCGGTCTACGCAGCCTTGGTTGGAAACGAACGTTTCGGATTTCATCAGAGTTGAAGACTGGCCATCGTCTAGTCCCGATCTTAATCCGCTGGATTATGATTTATGGTCAGTTTTAGAGAGTACGGCTTGCTCTAAACGCCATTATAATTTGGAGTCCCTAAAACAATCCGTACGATTGGCAGTGAAGAATTTTCCCATGGAAAGAGTGCGTGCTTCTATTGATTACTGGCCTCAACGGTTAAAGGACTGTATTGCAGCCAATGGAGACCCCTTCGAATAAGCTTTTTATATTTTAAATTGTTTTATATTTATGTATGAAACTACCACACTGTAAAAGTAATAAATGTTATTTGCAATAGAAAATATTTTTTTTCTTTGTTTGAGTATTTATGGCAAGACTAGGTACATACGTGGTTATAGTTATACGATAAACTTATGATTTTGCAAATTCAACCATACCAGAATGATTTAAAGTTGTTTGTACAAGGACGCAAGCGACGCAAGACTATTTGAAATGACTGCATAATGCACTAATTTTTGTGTGCCGACTGTGAGACGTTAAGTGTGCATATTGGGTTTTTGTATATCAATGCTTGTAAGAGACGAAGCAGGGCTAGTCTCTGGTAAAAAAACATATCGAGCAAAGGCAAGCTCGAGATTGTACTTTTAATCGTAATTATTTCGATAGTAAATATATCTACTAAACTAAAGGTTTAGTTTAAAAAAAGGCTCAATGGATAAATTTCAGTAATGTATTGTTTATATTTGACTCTTTTAGATGACTAGTTTGCCAACCACTGGCTTAATAGATTCTCTTGCGTTTAATTTTTCCTTTTCCTCTGCTTTTAATAATCCACTCTGTACCTTGAGGTTGTACCTAACTTTCTTAAAGACTTGACTATAAAATGAAAAAAATATTTATAATACCATATATAGATTACAACGAAAGACGTGTATTTTTTATCTTGATCTCCATTAACAAAACAGCCTATCATTCTATTACAACAAATTATTTTTAACTACAACTAATTATATGGTCCTTCGAGCCGCATCAAATAATTAGTAACAGTAATCCAGGTCATTGTGCAATAACGGATACTATTTTATTTCCTGCAGCCACAGGATTGCATAGCGATATTTTCCTCCACCGAAAGCATAGAATTCTCAATTCAGAACAGAGAACCAGAGGAACGTAATCCGAGCAATGTATTGTGACATCATAGATTCAATACTCGTATTTTTTTTTCTCAAACTGACTATTGTCTATTGGTTATGGTCCTAGTAAGGCCTTAACAGCTTCACCGGACTACAAATTTCTCATCATGCGTTTCAGACCACTGGCCACAATGTCGTTCTTTATAGTGACAACTGTAGCGATCTGTACATGGACTTGTATACTCATGGATGACGTGACACCGATAAGAACCAGCAGCCTTATGGATTACGAGCCCGAACTTGTGGATTTCCTCATAGCTTATGGCATTCTGGCTTTTCAGGTACATATATAATTATTTTTTTTATATTATTGGTGGCAAACGAACCGTCGTGTAGCCTGATGGTAAGTAATCACCACCGTTCATAGACACTAGCAACACCAGGGAAGTCGCAAGTGCGTTGCCAGCCTGTCTTTGGGGGAGGGGGAGGATTTGAGGTAGAAGTGGGGGAAGGGAGGTGGGCATCCGGTGCTCTCACTGACCGAACGAAACGCAACAATGCAAGCGCTATTACTTCACGTGGGTGTTTCTGTGATTCGGGTGGTAGTACCTCGGGCAAGCCGACCCATTCATACTGAAACCAGCAATAGCTTCAGCGTGGCTCTACCGCCTACAAATATATATAAACTTACACAACAGTCATTCACTTTTACTAAACCGACCACAACAGGCCCGATAATCCTGATAGAAAGCGAAACGCGAAGAGACGGATATACACTTATATATATATATATACTACCCGCAACTTCGACCGCGTAGTAATAGTTATTACTCTGGGCTAACGCTGACACGCAGCAGAAGCTCTCAAAAAGAAAAAACATCTCGATTTTGAAACATTTTTCACCTGTGCTCCGTTCCTATTGGCCTTAGCGTGATGATATATAGCCTATAACCATTATCAATGAATGAGCTATATAACACAGAAAGAATTATACAAATCGGACCAGTAGTTCCTGAGATTACCCCCTACAACGCCACAACGTCACAAACTCACAAACTTTACCTCTTTATAATATTATTATTATTATTAGTAATTAGTATTAGTATAGATATACACATGTATATTAATTCTGGTTCTGCAAAATGACTGCACAATACCTGATGGAAAGTACGGTACAGTCCAAAAATAACGGCAACTGTCGGTGTTAAGAGCAACGGCAGTCGTCGCCATCATGCCGACATGCAAAAGTGTCTCTTCAGGTTTCGTTTGAAGAACCCTATATCGTAAGAGGAAGGGAATACCCTGGCTGGGAGACGATTCCACGTCTCCACGTTGAGATGTGTACTATAGGACAGATAAGATTAAGTACTAATACTTATAAGACACCAGCAGGCCTGACAGACGTTCCCCGCTCTGATAATAAAAAAAACCTTGACAAGTTATATACTTAAACCTTACTTCATGAATATCTTTATCTACTGGTGAAAACGGCATGAAATTCCGTTTAGTAGTTTTTGAGTTTATCACGAACAAACTGACAGACGTGGCATAGGACTTTGGTTTATAATATGTAGTGATAAGATCATTTTATGCACGTCAAATAAAGAAACTCAGACTATTGCAGTCGTGGATAATAAACTGCAGTCATTTGAGAGGAATTATCTATTTCGGTCAGGTTTTCAATCACAATGCAAATGTCATACTCACTTATAATGATTTAATTGCATTACTCTTGAAGATCGCTTTCTTGTATATCTTTGTATTCGTTCCGATGTCTAGAATAGAAGTCTCTTGAACGCACTGCGGCGCGTTTTATATACCTTTCAATAAAGTAGGGTGGAAAATTCTGGACGGCGGACATCATTACTCGAACAATTCGATAAAATTTGAAACGAGGTATTTTTAAAAGCTCATTGTATTCTGTACACATTTTTGATGAATAACTCTATGTTTATCTGTATCGAGATCTCGAGTTATACAGAGTGTAAAAGTAGTAACGCTTCTTTATAATGAAGGATGACCCCTTCCGATGTGTATTAGTGTTGTTAGTTGAGAACGTCTTATTGATATTTTTTGATGTGAAACATCTACAGCGGTTGGTCAAACCGAATGTTGTCGTGGCGACGCGTCGCCACGGCATGCGTCGCCTTGCTATATGATTTTTAATTTTTGTATTCAATGAATATAAATGTTTATCAGATAAATAGTTAACTTTCTCTTGACAAAAATTCTTTATATTTTTGATGTGAAACATCTATAGGCGTGGGTACATCTGATTGTTGGCCTGGTGAGACATATTTATGCCTACGCCATACGCAGGCAGCAGAAGCTATTAACTAATTATATTATCTATACTAATATTATAAAGAGGTAAAGTTTGTGACGTTGTGACGTTGTAGGGGGTAATCTCAGGAACTACTAAACCGATTTTGAAAATTCTTTTACCAATATAAAGCCACGTTATTTGTTAGTGTCATAGCCTACATATCATCACGCTAAGACCAATAGGAGCGGAGCAACAATGAAAAATGTTTTAAAATCGGGGTATTTTTTCCTTTGAGACCTTCCGCTGCCTCTTAGCCCAAAATAACTATTCCACGCGTTCGAAGTCGCGGGTAGAAACTATTAACTATTTATATTATCTATAAAAATATTATAAAGAGAACGAAAACGTTTTTACGAACGCTGCCTTAACTATGAGAGATATATGATTGAGTTCTAGAGAAAAGTTGTAGCTTGATAATGCCTATTACCGCCCAACGAAGTGGGCACGGGTCGGCTAGTAATATTATAAAGAGGTAAACTTTGTGAATTTGTGACTTTGTAGGGGGTAATCTCTGGATCTACTTAACAGATTCGGAAAATTCGTTTACTAATAAAAAGCCACGTTATTTGTGAGTATCATAGGATGTATATTACCCCGAAAATGAAAAGACTTTTTTGCGACAGTCAGATTTGCAAAGTAAGTCTGAGAAAAAACGGTCGAACGAAAACGTTTCTTAAGAACGCTGCCTTAAGTTGTAGAGCTTGATAATGTCTACAATAAAAGTCAGTGGCAGCATATATCTAACTTCAAGGTTTTTTTATTATCAGGGCGGGACAACATCTGCCGTTCCTGCTAGTAATCATATATAGATATTATTCAAAATTTTCAGTTCGATATTCATCCATTACTACTAACGATTCAAGTGGACATGAAAAACGGTAATAAGATAAATTCAGCTGTATTAGGGGGCTTCGGTGTGACTGGTCTGATGTTCACGGTCACTTCTCTGCTAGTCGCGACAAGATACGGCGTCGACGTCGAAAACAATATTCTTGAAAGTAAGTAAAACAATATGGAAGCTTTTAGGTAGGTAGTCAGCGGATAAATAAAAATAATCTCTACATTTTCTACAGAACAGGGAATTATATATATATAAGTATATTACTATTTATTACTCCATATTATTAAAACAAAGTCCCTTACCACGTCTGTTTGCCTGTCTGTTCGCGATAAATTCAAAAACTACTGAATTGATTCATGAGGAAGGTTAGTATATAATGTGTAATGTTTTTTTTATTATCAGGGCGGAACAATGTCTTAGGGGGCTTAGAATGTTTGTTTTATCTGTGTTTTAGATATATGTCACATTCGTATACCTATATGTTTATCTTACTTATAAGAAAACACAAAAAAAATTACGCGAGAACTACTGGACGGATTTCCAAGCAATTTGGTATGGTAGTAAACACACTGGTGTAAAATATGGGTATTTATTATTTTAATTTTTCACATCAATTTTGAGGTTATGTGAAAAAATTGTAAATACAAAAGTTTTAGATCTTTTTATTACCCACGTTTTTAACCCTTAACCCCCCCCCCCCCCCTTCAAGTGGAAGTCCAGACCTCAGATTGCCCGTAAATTATTTTTCTTTTCATTTTTGTTATATCCTCTTACTTTTCCAATACATTTCATCCTACTATTTTTTTTTTAGTTTTAACCATTATCGACCCTTGTCCATGAGGCCAATTAAATCGCCGATGTCGCGATTACACATTACAATCTTATGATTTGATTTATCACTGTGTTTATAATTTACATTTCACGCGGACATAGTCGCTGGTACAGCTAGTATATTATATGTATAGGTATATAATATGGTATATGTTATGTGTAACATATAGGTACGTTATATAGAGGATCAGAGTTTTCTATTTTTTTTAACTTTATTTTTGGCAACCACTCTTTTAGATTATTACTGCCATTGTCGAGTAGTTAATAGTATTACAAGTTATTCTTCCATTCTATTTTTGGCAACCAGTCTTCTAGTAGACTATTAATGTCATTGTCAAGTGAGTATCGATATTACAAGTTTCTTGATATAATTACAATGAACTAACAAGATGGTGACCATCTTGTTAGAACTTTCGATGGAGTTTTTGTGGCATCTCAGAATTCATGGTCCGTGGTATTATTATTTTCCATTCACTTCACTTATGCACAATTGCAAAACAAACTATATTACATAAAACACCACCAATTTTACACAATATAGAGTCAAGTAATACAAGATTATGAATAAAATATAAAATCCACTACATGACAGACCAAAATCCCGCCAAAAAACCTTTTCTATAGTTATCAAATCGTGTACAAGCGGTGATCCACGTGGCACGGAACGTGTTAAGGATTCATTGTAGAATGCCTATTCTTTGAAATATAGAATGTTTTCTAATATCACCAGTGTAAAAATATATGCGAATATTCAATCATTACATAGTATAAAACAAAGTCCCCTACCGCGTCTGTCTGTCTGTCTGTTCGCGATAAACTCAAAAAGTACTTAACGGATTTTCACGCGGTTTTCGCCAGTGGATAAAGAGATTCATGACGCAGGTCTTGGTATATAATTAGTCAAGGATTTTTTTTATAATCCGGGCGAGACAACGTCTGCCGTGTCCGCTAGTTATATTATAAAATAACTATAATGAATGTATACTTCATTGCACTTTTTAGTTTCCACACTGGTGAGCTGGAAGGCATTTTCTTCCATGTATCCGTTTATAATGAGGGAATGGAGAGAACGAGAAATATTTCTTGAACTAGAAGTATTATTTCGTTTG
Organism: Antheraea yamamai; assembly: GCA_036509395.1. Lineage (NCBI taxonomy): Eukaryota > Metazoa > Arthropoda > Insecta > Lepidoptera > Saturniidae > Antheraea > Antheraea yamamai. Next base: position 10,102,710 of record AP028443.1, on the reverse strand, counting down.
TTGATGTGACTGGGAACAAAAGATTTGATTAGTGTCATATTCGTTCTAAAAAATCATATACATGATGATTATTGAATGTACACTATTCATGAGTTTTCTAAATATCTATTTATTGTTTGGAATTTGTTTTTATAGAAGAAGAAATAGTTCTCTAGTGCTAGGTTTCATCTCATAGGTAGGTTCATCTCAGTATTCACACCTTTTATGTACATATCACTTTTCATACATACTTAAAACTTTACTAATTACATGACCTTTTTTCTCTCGTCATGACATGCTTATACCATGCTAACCTATTACTCATCAACTTCTCTGTCACTGGTGCTATTTCCAAACTTCCTCTGATGTATTCATTATCTATTCTTTATTGTACAACTGGGAAACTATTACTCTGAAATTAGACAACTTTCACTAAAGATTTAACCAGACTTTTCCGATAGGCGTAGTTGAAAAACATAGCTCTTTTTAAATCTAAGTTTTTTGTATATGTCATAGCAGGCAAACGAACAGGTGGGTCACGTGATGTTAAATGATCACCACCGTCCATAGATACTAACAACACCAGGGGAGTCGAAAGTTCGTTGCCAGCCTGTGTTTGGGGAAAGGGAGGAAGGGGAAGAGGGGGCAGGTGGACCTCCGGCGCTCTCACTGACCGAACGAAACGCAACAATGCAAGTACTGTTACTTCACGTCGGTTTCTGTGGTTCGGGTGGTAGTACACCGGACGAGCCGACCCGTTCATAATGAAACCAGTAATAGCTTCAGCGTGGCTCTACCACCTACCAATGTTCCTCTACCTAACTACCTACCTCTACCTAAGTGAGTTATTTACGACTATTTGTAACTTTAATCAACGTAAATGATGATAGATAGATGGGAACTTGACGTAATTTTTTATTGAGTTGATATGAACTTGTAGATTTATGTTAACAGCTATTCCACCGTCGATTCCGTTATACCTAATGGCGCTACTGGTCACTCTACAGCTTTCTCTGTCCAGTGCTGTAGGAAACTCAGCACTCTTCCAGCATATTGAAGACTTATTGCGAATACCCAGAGGTAATTCAGTTTTTATTTACATAGTGTCATACTTAGCTAAGGACTGAATACTGATGCGGTTAGGTGACAAGGCTACTGATATAAGGCATAACCATAAAAGATGCAGTCACAATTAAATTTGGAATATTAATAAAAATATTTTAAAAAATCAATCTGGTCCTTTTTACATTTTTTACAATTAGCTATTATAAGAAGCGCTAATGACTCAATGGTTTTACTTACTTAGTATTCAGACACTGTGTCGATCGACGTAGGTTCGAATCCTTGCGAACGAGCCGAAGTTGTCAGTGAATGAAAATATCGTCATGATATCGTTACATCATTTTAGGGCATTTTCTAAGTCAGTCTGGCTTGCCACCATCCTCAAGCTACAAATCTATCGCCAAACACCTATCCCTGTGTTCCGGCGGCTGCACTTCACGGCCAGTCCATCTCTAGGTTTGTCATGTCTTGGACCACATTGTCATTTAACACCAAGTGAGATTGTGTTGAAACGGTCAAACGTATAAAGTATTTTTTTTATGTACTAATATGCCAGTAAATATTATTTCTTTTCGCAGATTTCTGCACTAAACGATGTTTACTGCGGTCAAGTATAGTCGCGATAGCCGTGTTCCTAGGAGAAACGGTTCCAAGATTTGATTTAGTTATGGGTCTGGTGGGCTCAACCCTGACTGGACCGCTTATGTTCGTTTTCCCCCCACTTTTTTTCTTAAGATTATGCTATTTGAAATCAATAAAGGATTTTAATTTGTCAACAGAAAATAACTCGAAAATAAAGAGCAAGTTAAAAACGTCAAAAGTTAAAAATGGCGCGTCAAATTTTCAAAATGGCCGATCATCATTCCCGCGTATCTTAAATAATGCGTTCCAAACTAAGTATAAAACGTTTACGAGTGATTATATTGTAATAAATTCGTGTACGAATGATAGTTACCCGATTAAATGGTACGATATATTATTAGCTATAATAGTTATGTGTATGGGTATTGGAGCAACGGTGATCGCAACTTATTCCAGTTGGTCGAATTCTATAGCTTACGCGGAATTCTCGCCGCCATGTTTGATAAACGCGACGATAGCGGCGCGGAGTTTCATTCATTTATAAAAGAACACTAGATAAATTTCTGAGCAAAATCAAACTAGGAGATCTAATGTAATTTTATTGTACCATACAAATTGTATGACTATTATAAATTAAATTATATGAAAACTATAAAATAAATTCCTTATTCTGTTTCATTGCAAACTAATATAAGATTTGTGAAAAGCTAAATATTTTATAGTTTAATTATAAATGTTAAGTGTTTGTGTTCTTATGTATACATCAAGATGTAAAAATGCGAACAGTACTAAAATAAAATGCATTTAAAACACAAGATACTAAATTCAACGTATTTCAACGTAATTCGGAAATATTAATACACGATATTTACGGATAGAAATTAAGTCAGTCGTTTATTAACACAGGCGATATTAAATTATAAATATATATTACTTAATTAAAGATTTTTTTAGACTTAGTGGCGCGGATCGTTGTATATTGGCCAGATATTAAAACTTCTTGTGGGGTAGGGACGAGCATTACTTTTGAATTATGTCATGCTAACCACAATGTATGTGGATCGAAAAGCCACTAAAACCTAGAAAACTCGTGATCTTCATATTTTCAGTATTAATCCCTTACTTAAAGAAATGTTACTCACGTCCGTAGGAAATGTACCTCTCATTCCCCTGCATGTGCTCCACGGTTGATGCTAAAAAGTAACCTTTTTTTTAGCCGCATCACAGTTCCACATAAATTGAACCTCGCAATTCCACCTTGCAATAATATAATCTGGAAGATTAGTTGCAAAAAAAATGAAGCAAATATCAACTACTTGCTAATTACGTATTTCATAAAAGCGATGCGATAGAGAAGAATACAAATAGTAGTTAACTAATGATGAAAATCTTCCTATTAGTACTGCCGACATGACAAACGGGTGCATCTGCCATTTTTTTGTAAACTCACTACAAAAATATTTGGAATAAAAAGTATTTCTTTTTCTCAATCAAAAAACACGTTCTAAGGCGCTGCTACAGACTTCGATTTTGCTCAGATTTATATTTTAGTCAGATGCGTCTCTTTTCCTTACGACAGAGTAGATCTAAAAGGAAAGTTCTGAAACTTACTTTGTACTAGCCCATACCCGCTCCACACTGCTTGCCCCCACTTCTCCACGGCAATAAAATACACATAGTTCATATAAAAATAGCAGTCTCTTATGTACACTTGTAACTTTAATGTAATTAACTTAAAACTTTGTATTAAATGACGATATTGTGATAATTTATGTTGTAAATAGTCAGTTAGCAGTAGTTTTTGCGTGATGCTAGAATTATGGCTTGTATAAGTATAATATAAATTCACCATTCTATCTCCAATATTTCGCCATTTCTGCTATCACTTTGTTCTTGTGTAATATGTAATTAAAAGTTTGTATACAAAATACGATTCCTGTAATCAGAAAGTTCTAGACGGTGAATTCTTATGTATTCCATTTAAAAGGCTGATTCATTTATCTTACGTGTGTGAATGTTACATGTATATACTGTATTATATAGTAAATTTAATAAAACAAATACATTTTAACGAAATGTCTTTTATTTAACAATCGAAAAACAAAATACTTGATACAATATTCAGTCATTATTAAGCCCGACATGTTAGGAACGATTTTGTGAAAAAAAAATTAAGTATAGGAATCGCAATGAGTAAACACATACTTCAAACAATATAAAAATAATCTTAAAATAATATTTTGTGTGTTACCGTATACAGAATGTAGTTAAGATAGATTTCAAGTATCTTTAGATTTTTTTTAAGTGATAACGTCATATAAATCGATTCTTTCCGACTGTACGTACGAAAAAAGTATGACTCATAGTCACGTTCCGCCTGAGCCGAGCGTGCAAGCGAGAGCGCGAAACAAGAGTAGAGGCACGATCAGCCTAAGCATTCGGCTTGTGACGCATCTATCTATAATATAGATATATAGATAGAATTCTACATATTATAATAGAATGAATTAATTTCAATAAAAGTATGCAATTTTTCATCAGTTTTCTTATCACGTAATTACCTTCCGTAAACCGACTTTACAGACAACCATTTTCTCGAGTAATATGTTATAGGAATTTGAACGAAACTAAATGAGAGAAATTATCTGTAGTTTACTTCGTTTCGTTCAGTAGTATATATAACAGGCACAGATACAAGTTTTATTAAGGTCGAGACGAAGCGAAGGGTGACATTTTTGTATGGATTTATATAACTTCAAAAATAACATTAATCTAACATGTATTCAAGCGTAATCTTGAAGTCTGAGTACTAGATAGTTTAATTGGCATAAATTTCGTTAAATTATTACAGTAGTTTGTCCGAGAGGGGAAGCAATTATACTGATTTCGGTCCTGAATTCGCACCTGAATAATATAACAAGAGAAAAAAATACAAGTCTTTAACTGTTATGTCTGTGTGTGATATCTTCGAGTATCATAACATTATAAGAATCTTAGGTAATAAATACTAATTAATACCGTAAACAGATAGATTTACAAAAAATAAATGCTAGTAATTTATATACCCATTGGGAAAAAAACATATAAATGGCTCGTTACGTTTCAAAACGAATCAAGCACAACTTTAATTGTTTATATAAGATCTAAAAATTTAGGAGTGAATCTTATGGGAGGGCTTTAAAGTTCTGATTCACAACATTTTTGCGTGACAAAAAGTGGTGAGGATAAACACTGTATTGGGTAGAGTGTTGACAACACTGGTTCTCGTTAGATCATCGAAGTTAAGCAACGTCGGGTACTGTCAGTACTTGGATGGGTGACCACCTGGAAACAGCGCGTGATGTCGAGTTTTTGTTGCATTTTTTTAAATTGTTTCCTTGTAATATAAACGTTTCACTTCTATCGTGTGTCTCTATGACACACCATGTTCTTATTTAAAATTTTCAGGTTTTATACACCATGAACAATGAAAATTTTCCTGTTCATAAGATTTTTACTTTTTTTTTAAACGAAAAGACGGCTTGTTTTGAAATGTAATGACGGAAACAGATATAATTTTATACATAACTATAAAATATATATCAATTAATACGATACCAAATCTAATATAATAAAAGAGATAAAAAAATAAATATATTCCTTTAAATAAATATGTAACTAATAAGAATTAAATATAAAAATTAAAAAATAACTCTTTGTGAATCACCACTTGAAATATTTGAAGGGAATTATCGCACAATTTATACAATTCAGTTGTCAACTTCATTATTAGTGGAAACTAAAAATTATTATTTAATTACTTAGTTATTGCAAGATTATTGAAATCTGATAACATTTATTTGAGTTTTAATATTTATCATGATATATTATAATTTAAAATCTTCGCACAGTGTAAAAAATGATATTTATTAGAACAGGAAGCGGTTATCATAAACAATATTAAATATCATGAACTTAATTATAATTTATGACACCGGTTTTGACAGAAAATCATTAAATTTAAAATTAACATGAGACGGTGTCGAAAATTATTATTTTATCAATCAAAATCTATTCCCGAGGATGTAATGATCTCAAATGCACACAAAAAGATAACTTTACGCAACACAAAGGTCACGTCACGATTATACACTAGCGGAAAGAATGGAAACACAAAAAAATGACGATTTTTGAACGGCTGTATCTTCGTGTGACCTATCCATGTATCCGAGTGAAAAAAAAAACAAATCAACGTGTATCGCTCAATCGCAATAAATGCGGTTAAAAAAAGTCATAATTTTTTGTTTTTCGGTTCACGGACTTCGAAAATTCCTTAAAAATAAGGGTTTTTCTTATCCATAGTTTTTTCCACTGGCTTCCATAGTTACAATGATATAAAGGGCCGTTCATAAAATACGTTCGCACTTATGGCGGAGGTGTCGTTTAATGTGACAAGAGGGTTTGGGTGTCTAAAGAAACGTGACGTTCGCAGCGCATCAAACAATTTCGCGATTTTTACCTTTCCATTTTTTTAAATGTAATTTTCTTGTTACGATTGAAAGTCATTCGTTTCATATTCCTTAACATGAATACTTTTACGTGTATATTTCCTTCATACTAGCTTTAATATAACATATTAATTAGCTATTTAGAATAAAGCTTAAATTTAATACGTTCTTACGGTTAGTCGTATTATGTGTTTTTTTTTTCAAATTTACGAATTTTGTGTTCTATGTATCGACATAAATCTTTATATGGGATGTAATATTATTGACGAAATATTGATATTCGCATTATGTGACATAGCGTGACGAAGGGTAACAGGGCGTCTAAAATGCTAAATTATACGTGACGTATTTTATGAACAGACCTTAATGATTTTAAACAAGAGTCGTTTGTTTAAGGCACGGTAATATATGAACGTGAGAGCGAAAAAGGAATTGATGGATGATGGTTGTAATCCGAGGTTTTAGGAAAGAAAAAAAATTAACACCAGTATTTGGAAGCAATTATGGCTTAGTTAATAGCGTTTTTGGACACCGTGTTTATCGACGTAAGTTCAAATCCTTACGACGGAGCATTACTAACTGACTGAAGACTACGAAATAGTATGGTGGTAGGGTTCTTTCTAAGTTCACCTAGCTAAGTACCACCCTCAAGTTGATAACCTATCATCAAGCACCTGTGAGTATGTTCCGGCAGATACACTAAATAGCCAGTCTCTCTCGGTGTTATTACAAAAAAGTTAAATACGTATTGAATACTTACTTTAAAAAGGCTTCGAATTAAATCCACCGCGCTCGCTGAATGTTCGCCATCTTGCTCTTTTGTCTCGCTTTGGTTACGTTAGGTTAGACTTGCGAAAAAGGATAACGCGAACATGCGTCGGGCGAGCGCGGTGCATTTATTACGAAACCTTTTTAAAGCAAATATTTAAATTTTTTGTAATAACACGGTCTAGGTTTCGCGAGATGTAGACCATCATTTAACATCAGATGAGATTATGATCGAACGCTAAAATCTAAGAATTAAAAAAAAAAGGATTGTGTGGTTTTATGAAACCACGGTAAAAGTGAAACTTTTTTTCACACTATAGACATTTAACTAATAATAGTCTATACACTACACGGTCAGCTGCTGCGAACTATAGGCGCCGTATTATTGGCCCTGGCTGCTCTGACGAGCGCCTTTCACTTTATCCCTACTCCGCGGCCGACCATCACGCGACATGCAACACACAGACGAAAAAGTTTGAGACGATGTAATAAAAGTTTCACTTAAAAATAGTATGTGTTAATTCAGTTTATAACGAATGCATTCTATAACACGCATATGCAAGATGTACAACGTAACCGACTACTGTTAACAATGTTATATTGAGCATAAACTTAGCCAACTTTATGTGTACTTTTATTTTGTGGACACGATTCCGTTTGCAGATAATACTGAAAAAGCCACCAAATGAAAATCGTCTACCGCGTCTGTCTGTCTGTCTGTTCGCGATGAACTCAAAAACTACTGACCGGATTTTCAAGCGGTTTTCACCAGAGGATAAAGTGATTCATGAGGAACGTTTTGGTATATGTGTCAAGGATTTTTTTATAATCAGGGCGGGACAACGTCTGCCGGGCCCGCTAGTTATTTTATAAATGGTTATAATTTCACTTCTGTCCAACTATCGGAATGTTCTAGCAACAGCAGTTACAGTAACCTCAATTCCTTTTTATTATCACACGTTATCGTCTTTGACCGTTAGCATAGAATTTGAGACAACGCCTATTTTATAATGCAATGAGAAATCTGAATAGAAAAATGTGGACCCGATATATAATCGACTAACAATTGCCCGCGGCCTCGTACCCGTTTTCTTGAAATAATTATTTTCGACTCGTTTTATATTTATATGTATTAATTAATAACTGACCGACTGACTGACAAATAACGAATTTTTTACCACCTTAGGGGGTTGAATTGAAAACCCTTCTTTACTGTTCATCAAGAGTGTCAATTGGGGTTACATAAGAATTTTCACGGCTTGAAAATAAGTGGTTGGCTGTGTGTTGATATGTCAGTCCGACAGTTATTCTTTGATATATTATATGATATATAATTTATATAAATAATCGATTTGAAACTATCGATAATTTCACAGTCTAAATCGAGAAATCAATAGATAGAAATTATCGATAGTTTATCGTATTTATCGATAAAAATGCGGACGCGTACGCACACGCGCACGCACTAACGCCCGCATTTTTATCGAAACAACATCGGACACATTCACGGAAAACATTTTTTTTTACTGCTTCTTATCCAAAACCAATTGCTTCCCGTATAACTTCTTTATCTCCTTTTTATCCAACTTCCCCATCATATTCCTCGGCATCTGTTCCACAATTAGCATAGTTTTAGGTAATTGGTATGGGGGTAACTTCTTCCCTGCTGCGTCTTTCAATTCCTTTAACGTTAACTGACAATTGTCTTTCAAGACGAGGACTGCTGACACGATTTCTCCGTAGCTATCGTCCTGGATGCCGAGGATTGCGACATCAGCGATATCTGGATGCTCGAGGATAGCGGATTCGATCTGTAACGCGGAAACCTTGTACCCGCCGGTTTTAATAATATCGATAGAGGTACGACCGAGGATTTTGAACGTCCCGTCGTAGGAGACCGTGTCTCCGGTTCGAAACCAACCATCCGGTGTAAACTCGCTCGAGTTTAGCTGGGGTAATCGATTCCAATACCTGGTAAAGAATTCCATCACATATTATAAAACACTAACAATCGGTCCCGGTTTCATACGGGTGGCATATGGGTAAGGCCGACAAAATTATCATTTTTGCCTGGAGTAGTTATTATAATCATTACATAGTATAAAACAAAGTCCCCCTGCCGCGTCTGTCTGTCTGTTCGCGATAAACTCAAAAACTACTGAACGAATCTTCATAAGGTTTTATTAATTCATGAGGAACGTTTTAGTATATAAATTTGTAAAGGTTTTGTGTAGATTGGTTGAAATATAACAATAATTGTTGGACATGTCGGAAAAAGTCAAACCGCCTGGGAGTTTTCATCGAAAACGCTGCCTAATACTTTTGAGACATAACAATTAGGGGTGTGCGAATAATTCGAAATTACGAATTATTCGTTCCGAATCGAATATTAATATTCGATTCGAAACTCGAATCGAATAATTCGAAAATTCAAATTATTCGAAAGTTCCCGAATAATTCGAATTTTTTCAGGGTTTCTTATTTTCAATTTTCGAATAAAAATTTAACAGTCAATATGATTGCCTTTTTTTTACGGCACTTCAAAAAATTACCTGAAATTCATGCTTCTAGACTAGAATACCCCCTTAATTCGCGAATTATTCGAAAACTTTCGAATTATTCGAAATTTTTACGAGTTATTCGAAATATTTCGAATTATTCGAAGAATTTCGAATAATTCGAAAATTCGAATTATTCGATTCAAATTTCGAATCGAATATTGATATTCGATTCGATTCGATTCGAACGATATTCGCACACCCCTAATAACAATGTATGTTGGGTAAATGTAATAAGGTTTACTTTTGTATGTATATGTTAAAATAAAAGAAAGTGACATCCATTGCAAAATGTATTGACGACTTAATATAATGACAATGACATGATACATTTTTATTTTTATTTTTAGCCAGGTGTAAATTATGAAACAACAGAGACAATATAGATCTATAAAAAGTCTGTGAGGGCATATATCTATCTTTAAGGATAGCCCACTTTACTCATTATATGTTCTAAAAAAAGGTGACATACAATTCTAAAGCTTAGACGTATACAGTATTAATAATTATCAACTTAAATACACAATGCGCATTCTTTAATGCACATTCTTATCTTTATTCTAACATATTTCAAAATCACGTGTCCCGGTGTTTGTGTTCGAAATCCTCCGAAACGGCTAGACCGATTTTTATGAAATTTTTAATGTATATTTGATAGGTATGAGAATAAATAGGTCGTAAAGTAAATTTTATACCTCTAGATGATTAGGGTGTCTCTATCCAGAATTTGTTTTTGTATCTTTTTTGATAATTCGAAAGCTATTTAGACGGATACAGTATTAATACCTATCAACTGAAATGCGTTACTTTCATTCGGAATTTCATGCAGCTTCTTAAAAGTAGGACACAATATACTCTGCTACCCGTGCCAAGCCGGAGCGGGTCGCTAGTATATAATTATATATATATATATACATATATTAACTACCGGGCCCGGCAGACGTTGTCCCGCCCTGATTAAAAATAAATCCTTGACAAATTATATACCAAAACGTTCCTCATGAATCGCTTTATCCACTGATGAAAACCGCATAAAAATCCATTAAGTAGTTTTTGAGTTTATCGCGAACAGGCAGACAGACAGACGCGGTAGGGGACTTTATTTTATACTATGTAATGATATAGATGTAGGATTTAAAAAAAATAGCATCTGCCATCTAGAGAGGTTTAAATCTTAATTCGGAAGCCGAGGGGTTTAATGCAGCTACGTTTGTCACAAATAGTGCATCCGCACATAAATGCACACATTAATACATACATACATCCGAACATCACTCTCCTTCCACGCAGTCAAGTAATAATTACCTGGTAAAGACAGCTGGTCCCTTCAGCAGCAATTCACCCTGGTAACCACCATTCTGCTCCTCCGTGTGCTTAGTCACTATCGGCTGCTTCCATTCATAGGCATCCGATTCAACGAAGAAATCTTTAGAACTTGTCAACCCGAGCCTATCTAAAGATATCTGAAAAACAAATTAGACTATAGTTTAACGATGCAAAAGCTTTAAACTAAACTTATTAATATGGACATACAATTACTTAAAAAAAATTATAAGCCGTCACGGGACGCCTGGCTAATGTAAAATATCGAAATTATTTTGTACATGTAATATTCATAAAAGAGTAGTTTTCGACAGGAAATAAATATGGCATGATCAAAAATAGGATATTAAGCTTTTTTAGAAAAATATGACTGTTTATCTATATATAAAACTAGCCTCTGCCCGTGACTTCGTTCGCGTGGAATAGTTACTTTGGGCGAACGCTAACAAGCAGGGGAAGCTCTCAAGAGGAAAAAAACCCCGATTTTGAAACATTCTTCATTGGTGCTCCGCTCCTATTGGTCTTAGTGTGATGATATATAACCTATAACCTTCCTCGATAAATGAGCTATATAGCACTCAAAGAATTTTTCAAATCGGACCAGTAGTTCCTGAGATTACCCCCTACAACGTCACAACGTCACAAACTCACAAAATTTACCTCTTTATAATATTATTATTATATTATTATTATCATAGATAAGAATATAAATCGAACGTGCCTATACTTTTTAGTTTTTTGTGAATAAAATTGTTGCCGGTGTAATAATAATAATAATACAACTCTTTATTGCACACACGTTGAAAATATACAAAATTAGATATCAGTTTACAATATGTGTACAGTTAGGCGGCCTTATCGCTTAGAGTGATCTCTTCCAGGCAAACATAAGGAGACATTTTATTTTCAAAACTACCGGGTGGCAATATAAATAGACAAAAATAATTACAAAAACTATAGTTAGAAGTGAAAAAAAAAAAAAAAGACGCAATAGAATAGTTATATTACGACAGCGAGAGGTAATGCCGGTGGAGATATTTTTTAAATAATTTCACGGAGCTTGCCTGCCTAATATCACAAGGGAGTGCGTCCGTGTATTAGAATAAGTAATAAAATACATTTCAATAATTTTTACAAATGTCTGTCTGTCTGTTTATATGAACACTCATCACTGGTAAAGTACTGCGTTCACGACAATATCTCATAAAGCATATCCTCGAGTAACATTTAATCTTGGCTTCATTATAATCGGTTCACTCTATCAAAATTATTGTAATTTTAATGACGACGCGATTTAAGTACGAGATAAAAGTAGATAAGTAACTGGACTTAATACATTCAGATGATTTTATTAAACTGGTTTTTTACATTAGGTTCCACGCGGACGGAGTCACGGTTACAGCTAGTTTAATAACAAAAATTATATATATCATAGGAGGAAATCGTACAGATGGGTCTGAAAAGTCGCAAGTGCGTTGCCACCCTGTGATTGGGGAAGGGAAAGAGGGTAGGAGGGGGGGGGGGGGAGGGGAGGTGGGTTATTATATTATTTATATTACTTAAATACAAAATTTTAAAATTCAAAATCATATAGCGTGGCGACGCGTCTCACCCGCTGTTATAGATATTTCACATCAAAAACATTTTATATAAGCTATTCTTACGGTTTCGCACGCGTTTGTTATTATTATTATTCCAAAAATTAGCCCTTACTCTTTGATTTATAAATAAACAAATATAAATTATGTCAGTATGTGTACACTAAGCAATTAAAATAGAGAGAGGAACATGCGTTTATGGGTCAAAAACGTCCGAGCTTTCCTATGGACCTAATAAAACTCGTCTGTTTCATAGTGTATAATTTAAATGTAAATGTTTAAACAATTACCAGTAACGGTGTTATTACAAAAAAGTTAAATACGTACTGAATACTTGCTTTAAAAAGGTCTCATATTAAATGCACCGCGGTTGCTGAATGTTCGCATCTTGCTCTTTTGTTTCGCTTTGGTTACGTTAGGTTAGACTTGCGGAAAAGGATAACGCGAACTTGCCTCGGGCGAGCGCGGTGCATTTAATACGAAACCCTTTTAAAGCATGTATTCAATACGTATTTAACATTTTTGTAATAACATCGTAAATATTTAATTTAAAAAAAAAACAATTTCAATATTTTTTTTCGAATTCCCTACGCTGTTGACCTAGCAAGGTCTTAACAGCTTCACCGGACTACTAAGGCGAGCGCTAAAGGCACTCAGCCGATCTTATTTTGACAACTCCTCGGCTTGGGTTGTTGCCTGATGCATGCAATTCCCGACCTATCTGAGCTAACCTAAGCTAAGCTACATATTCATACTTATATGAGTTATTGAAACATATGTGTACCATTCATACGTACCTCAACAACTCTTATATGTATTTTGTGTCGGATAAATTTTCTAAACTATTTCAGTTCGATAACGCGTTATTAATTAAAAATCAGTTCCTAATAACTTTAATAAACTCATATTAAATCTTACTGGATAAATCTATTTGATAAATTTTGTTTTTTTTTTATAACTTCGCTTTTTAGACACTCGGTATTTATAAAAAAAAAAAACATTACGATATTTTAGTTTGATATAAGTTTATTGGAGACTTTAAAATTACGATTTTAAAACATTACGTGTTCAACGACGCGAGTTTTTTTTGGCGTAGAAAAGTGGGGCAAGCGGTGTGGTGCCTACTTTTCCTATACACATAAAATATATTATCAAAATAATAAAAAATGCAAACCTGGTCGCTGTTATCAACTAGTATGAAATAAACTTTTAACAGGTGTAGAAGAAAGTTACTGATTTCACAACCCCGGACACATTTCTATAAAAAAAAAACTGAATATTCTAGTCTACTGCTAAGTCCACATAGCCTTAAGGATATAAGACATACCTGTGTCTCAGGTGATGGTGACTCGACCGTCACCAACGGTTCAACTTCACCGGTTTCCTCCGATATCCTCGCGACCCTCGCTGTGACACCGGGTAGAGGATTCCCGACTGAACCCACTGCCCTATCCTCCACCGGTCGGTATGGGTTACTCAACGCCATACCCACTTCCGACATACCGTACCGTTCCAGGAGTCGGAGACCTGATATCTGGAAGAAGTATCTCTTTTTAACAAACCCGTGGAATGGGAATTGCGAATGAGTCGAAATTTTCGTTGAAGGAAAACACGGAAATCTCCGACTCACGTGCTGAAGGGATGCCGCGATGGGTGTGCGGGAGCGAAGTTAATAAGTTGTGACGCAATGATGGCTTAGTTGATAACGTGTTTGAATACCTCGTCGATGGACGTAGGTTAGAAACCTACCCGCTGAGTGGGAGCTTTCGGTGAAGGAAAACATCTTGAGAAAACCATAGTACGGTTGTAGGGCTTTTTCTAAATCCGCTTGATTAGATACCACCCTCAAGTTTAAAAAGTAAGCACGCTATACATATAGGACTGATCCTCAAGTACAGCTACTGGAACATACTTATAGGTGCTTAGCGAAAGATTCTCAACTTGAGGGTGATAGCTAACCAGGCGTACTTAAGAAAAGCCCTATGTGACTAATATATAAGTTTCAATAATAGCTTCAGATATTAGTCCTTTCGAACAAAAAAAAAATTCTTCAACTTTACAATATTAATATAGATTCAGTACATTGCGGTAGTGTTTAGTAAACTAACACTTTTTTCTAGACTTTTTAATATATTTGCAATTAGGCTTGAACGAACAAAAATATAAAAATGACTATTATACGAGTTTTATACTATTATACCACTACATATTTTATATCATTACATAGTATAAAATAAAGTCCCCCTACCGCGTCTGTCTGTCTGTCTGTTCGCGATAAACTCAAAAACTACTGAACTGATTTTCATGCGGTTTTCACCAGTGGATAAAGTAATTCATGAGGAACGTTTTGGTATATAATTTGTCAAGGATTTATTTTTAATCAGGGCGGGACAACGTCTGCCGGCCCCGCTAGTATAGTATAAATTAATATATTTTATAGAATTATAACAGTTTCATCACGATGTTTTCCTTCACGAGAACCTCTGATTTGGTTGCTGCCGAGTGGAGGTCGCGATGGGTGCGCGGGAGCGAAGATAATCGCCCGATTGCAGCGTCTATTTTTATTACAAAAGGAGTGTATATATAGGCTCACCTTCTCCCATTTATGGTAGAGGGTGTCGGGTAGGGGGGCGGAGCCGGCGCACATGAGGCGCATGCGCGACGCGAGCGCCGCCCGTACGTACTCGGCGGTGCGCTTGTCCGTGAACATAGAGTTGTGGTCGGCCGCGAGTCGCGCGTACATCGCGGGAACGCCGTGGAACACTGTCACCTTCGCGTCGTCCCGCTCACCCATACCCAGTAACCTTGCCCACACGCTGTGCGACACGAACGACGGTAACATACGTATCCTAACAAATATCAACTTATTTACTATGGTGCGATAACAGAAAACAAATTACACAACATGCACATTAATTATAATATAGCTATTATAAAACTACATTTGTCTTCCTATTAGTATTGGGCACAAAATTATAGATATAAATAGTTAGTAAATACAAAACAATTGAGTATCTTATAAAAGTGACATAATGATTTTGCATGGAAATATCATTATTTATGTCACCAATATATTACTGAGACCATTGCAATTCTCGGTTATATTCCTATAAAATATATCCAAATCTCTTAAGTAACTATTGTGTGCTTTGCACATTCTATGTACGAATTATAATTAGAGATATTATTTGAGCAATGTAGAACTTGGAAGACGCTTTGATATCAGTTGACTCTTGTGACTATTGATAGTTAGGCTTAACAACTCTGCTGTTTAATCTGAAATTAATTATTTTGTGTAGAATATAATAAGAGCTAAAGCTATGCCTGGATGACAGTGTTTTGATCCCAAAGTGATTTAGCATAGTTTCATAGGACGGCAGTTTGCAGCTTAGTCCATATTTTGATGCTAAATAACGTACAAAACGTCTATATACGTACGACACCCCAGTTCACCGAACAATTTACCAAATAGTAAGTTCAAGTGTTATGTCAAGCGGGTCTTAATACATAGAGCCAATTACAGGGTGGATCATTATATAAACGATGATGACGTCCAGGAGTGACGCTCTCTCTATGCATCAACCGAAAACGAATGTAACTGTCTATTATGTTATAATATTTAAAAAGTATGTTATATATAATGTTTTCATTATAAACCAGATCGAGTTTCTTGCTGGTTCTTCTCGTTGACTGGGCTGTTTTCTGAAGTGGTGGTAATTTTGTTGTTCATAAATGCCTCCTCAGGGCCTAAATTGAATATAGAGTATTTTGATTTTGAATACTCCAGGATGATTCTAACCAATGTCATGAACAAAGTGATTAATGCAGCAAGATCCTTAAATAATCTTGATATCCTGAATATATATAAAACCCATAACTTACTATACACGTACATTTTTATGTTACAGTAGCATAACAAAGAGACGTCATTTTAAAAGAGAGAGTAACTACGGAAAATGAGTGGTAAATAACAACCAATTCATTTTGTTTGTTATGCTTTCATGCCTTGACTACTCAACCAATCGTATTGAGAGTATACACGTTGTCAGGAGTTTAGAAAAGAGCATAGGGTACCATGTCAGAGGTATAGAAAAGAGCATATCTATCATTATATTATATATCATTTCTCCAGAAAAAAGTATACTGTTCCCGAAAAATAAACCATAGATTAACGCAAAGTCACGAGCAAAAAACGAGTACCATATAAAACGAGCCGTTCTCTTTCTCTTTCTCGTTCCATTGAAATATGACCTATTTACGCAAATATTACACGGTAGATATGAATTTATATATGTAATATTAGAGAGACACTCGTTTTAACTAAGTTTATATTAATTTATTTCATTAAAAACACAGTATTGTTCCTAAGTGATAGGGTCAAATTTATTTTCGAAGCTGCAAGTAAAAGTTAAGTGATTTAGAAATAGTTAAATTTTATTAAAAAAAACTAGTGAACCAATAAATAAGTATCTACTTTTTCTTACAGAGTAACTCATTATTATTTATTTTATCAAAAAATAATCCAGAACATGATTTTAATAAATCTTATGTAGAGATATGTATATTTGAGTTTATGGTGCGATTTTAGTCTGTCCTGTGGTTTGGATGATTATATCTCTATTGACCATTCGCTTCACATTTTTTTCTGTTTATTGACAAGTCAGTAGAGAAGTAGAAATAAAAAGGGGCCATCCCTCACCTGGCCCCAGCAGCCAAAGATGCGAGCATCGAGTTAAGCTGTCCGTGTATATGATGCAGCGGTAATGTATGCAGAACGACGTCATTACAGGAGTACTGCCATGCAGAATGCAGTGCAGATATCTGAGTCTGCAGCATATTGTGTGTCCAGACAACGCCTTTAGGTTTACTGGTCGTCCCTTGAATAAAAAAATGATCCATGCTCAGACCCTTGGGAGTTGTGAAATATCAACATTTTTTTTATTATATTAATAATATCATATAATAGATTATGTTAGTTAGATAATTATAATTACATAAACACTAGTAATTGTTGTAGTTAATAACTGTGTTGCAGCCACTAACGCTCACCATCAGAAACACTTCATACAATTTACAAAATAAACAAAACAAGGAGACAAGGATAAAAAGACCAATAGTATTTATATAAAATAATGTACTATGTAATACATATTATAAATTTTAATAATTATGAAAAAATAATAATAATAAAGCAATTCTTATTTAACGTAATGAAACTGCTAAATCTATACTAATATTATAAAGAGGTAAAGTTTGTGAGTTCGTGACGTTGTACGGGGTAATCTCAGGGACTACTGGTCCGATTTGAAAAATTCTTTCAGTGTTATATAGCTCATTTATCGAGGAAGATTATAGGCTATATATCATCACGCTAAGACCAATAGGAGCGGAGCGCCAATGAAGAATATTTCAAAATTGGGGTTTTTTTCCTCTTGAGAGCTTCCGCTGCGTGTTTGCATTAGCCCAAAGTATCTATTCCACGTGAACGAAGTCACGGGCAGAGGCTAGTATATAGTAATTATTGATTTTGTGCCATCAACTATAATAATATGTGTATTAACAAAAGCAAAGAGAAGAAATTTCAAATGTTCAATGAATGATAAAACAAATTTGCTGGAAAATATCAAACATTTATAGGTGGCGTTTAAAAAAAGTCTGACTGCTACGTGACTGCATATACAGTAGATTTGAATTGCAACCGCGTTTTAAGATTTTTCAATTCCTATAGTAGTCCATAATTGAACCTAATCTTCTTAATAGGTGATTATACCAAAAACTTACCACTAGTATAAATTATAAGCGCATCCCTCGATCCGTACCAAGAATTGGATCTGCCAACGTCAGTCAAAATGTCTTCAGTCTTTGGTTTCATAAATGCACTGTTTGGCTGGTATAATTGAGCTGTGATCTCCTTCTCCTTCCCGGTGATCAGTAAAGGTTTCGAGAGTTCAAGTGTGATTGGTCGCAGCATCTTTTCATACTCTTGTGTGCAAACCACGAGATTCGTCATACAATCGTTCAAGAAATATTTAAGTAAGTCTGGCGGGTGCAATGAAGACAAAGGTACAGCTGAAATGATAAATATGTATTAGTAGATAACATATGTAGCAAATGTATGTGAATTCCAAAAAAATCCTTGGTACATTCCTTAACTGACTTGGAGAACATGAAGTAAAACTCGGAGTGCATAAAACAGACTGTAAAATTTTAACTCCATTTATGGTATTTATAATTACAAAAAATCTTTCAATTGTTTGGAGAACATATTCCATTTACAATAAATTGAAACATTTCAGCCAGTATGCCAAAAAGGGTGACACTCGTATCATCGAGAGCTACAGGATTGATATTCCACCTGCCAAACCACTGAACTACCGTGGCTTCTAATTTAACTTCTTCAGAATTAGATATTATTAAATGTAACTTAAAGGGTTAAAAGTAATCATATTTCTGTTTCTAAGTATTTTACCTTTGATAACAATTTCTTTAATTTATATATGTTATGGAAATATGCATGTAACTATGTTTTAATTATATTGTATATTTGTACAAGTACAGAGCCAGGTATACTGACTGAAATTATTTTTTAAGCCTTCAGAAGACTGTTATTGAGAATACTATTACGAGGACTATGCGCTAACTCGGGTTAAAAAAAGTGTAGTGTGGCTGTGTCATGACACGGCCATTTGCTGTACGTGAATACGTCTCATAACGGGCGCTATTTTCTATATAAATTATTGTCATTTATGTATGTCATAATCATAAGAAACCCTCTGGGTTTCCTTGTTTTGTTTATGATGACAACTGTTCCATTTAACAGTTTCAGGAAATAAATCAACCTAACAAATAAATACTATGTTGTAACTTTATTAATTATAGGTCTGTGTGATCCGCTCGGCCGCATTATATATTCATTAATTTTCACACAAAAGCTTACCAATATTTCCCGACATCCATATCGCCCATTGTACTATTACATGTGATGCATCATTACTGCACATATATGCTATGGTTCGCTCTGTCTCACCTACTGAAAAAGTACATGAAACTCTTTTAAACACCAAAAACAATATAAGTTGCATGACAGCTAGTGGTTTGCTAGGCAGTTAAACTTACTACTCTTAATATTATAATGGGGTCATATGTGATCAGAATTTTGTAATTGTTGCTGTAAAGGACCAAAATAAATCAATAAATTGATGTCTGTCAGTTCAAAATTACTAATATAAACTAATATATAATACTATATACTAATAGAAAATGAATATGAACCTTATATGACACTCGTTACTCAAAACAAACACATGAGAGAAGACGGCTATTACGGAATATAAAACACCACGATGAAATATTTTAGCCTGTGGTAGTCCCAAAGTAAATATCATGCATGATTGATATGACAATGTGATGCTTTAACGAATGGTTGTTACTAATGTAATTTTTACCATAAAAGTCAAAATATAGGTACTTTTTATAACTTAACAGTGACTATGAAACTAACCCAATTGCGTAGCTATCTCTGTAGACAGTGCTGATGCAGCCTCATACAATCCAGCATATGTGTAAATTCCAACTTCATCCTGTAAGGCGATACGTGTCGGGAACAGCAACGCACGACGGAAGACAGGCACTGCCCCACCTGAGCACAATACATTTAGTTTAGAATGATAGTTACAAAATAAATCCCACCATAAAAAAATATTATGTCTGTGTTCCTTTACTACTTATAATTAAAATGTAATTAGATCTATACATATGTATTAGCTATGTGTTTCTGTGGCTTAGTTATTGATATTAATAAAATATTTGGTCTGCCTAAAAACTGGATACAGAAAAAGCGAGGTTACGTAGTAAATAAACTGGCATTTTTTTTGTTATGTCATAGGATGCAAACGAACAGGTGGGTCATAGACACTTGCAACACTTGGGGGGAGAGGGAAGAAGGGGAGGGAAGAAGGGGAGGGAAGAAGGGGAGGGAAGAAGGGAGTGAAGAAGGGGGAGGGAAGAAGGGGAGGGAAGAAGGGGAGGGAAGAAGGGGAGGGAAGACGGGAGTGAAGAAGGGGGAGGGAAGAAGGGGGAGGGAAGAAGGGGAGGGAAGAAGGGGAGGGATGAAGGGGAGGGAAGAAGGGGAGGGAAGAAGGGGAGGGAAGAAGGGGGAGGGAAGAAGGGGGGAGAAGAAACGCCACAATGCAAGCACTGTTAGTTCATGTTGGTTTTCTGTGAAAGGGTGGTACTACCCCGGGCGAGCTGTCCCATTCATGCTGAAACCAGTCATAGCTTCAGCATGGCTCTACCACCTATATGAATAATGGCGTTCAATAAGAAATTCAAAATTAAAACATGGCGTCATCTATGATATATCTATAAACTAGCGGGTCCGGCAGACATTGTCCCGCCCTGACTATAAAAAAATCGTTGACAAATTATATACTAAAACTTTTCTCATGAATCACTTTATCTACTGGTGAAAACCGCAAGAAAATCCGTTCAGTAGTCTTTGAGTTTATCACGAACAGAGAGACGCGGTAGGGGACTTTGTTTTATACTATGTAATGAAGTTGGTCCAAGAATTTTCTACCTACAAACTAATTTAAAACACCATAAGACCTTTAAGACAGATGAAACTTACAATAAATAATAATAATCAACATTGACAATTACTTAATTTGTAATTAAAAGACATTGAGGCAATTAATCAAAATATAAATTATCCTATCTCTAAAGTTAGACCAAATTATACATAAATGCTAACTTTCATGAAGATCGATTGAGTACTTTCAGAATTAATTGTGAATAAACTTCATGACACAGAATTTTTTATATATTTTCTAGCTGTGCCCACAACTCCGTTCGCGTGAACCTAATGTAAAAAATCAGTGCCTAATAAAATCTTCTAAATGCACTAAGTCCATTTACTTATCCACTTTTCTCTCATACTTAAGTCGCATTGTCATTAAAATTACAATAGCTTTTGATAGAGTGCATCGATTTTAATAAAACAAAGACTAAGTTATTCTCAAAGATATGGTTTATGATTTTCTTAGTAAGGTCTTGATGCGTGTTCATACAAACAGATAGACAGACATTTCCAAAAATGATTAAGATGTATTTTATTACTTATTCCCAGACACCTGCAACATTTTTTTTTCCTGAAATCGAAAAAGTACAGACACGTTAGATTTACATTCTTATTATATGTATAGAAGATAGATTAGATTCAAAAACGCATTGTTTCTCGACAGTACCTAGAAGATTCTAGGATCTCTTAAAAACAACATATATGTATGTTAAGATGGGGTGGGAGTGGAGATGGGGGACCTTGCACAAATTTATAGAATACACATTTTTTCTATATTTCAACTTCTAAACAAACCCTCGTTGGAAAGACCACATTTAAAAAAGATATATAAATCTTAGTTCTAGTTTGCATTGAAGTGAAAATTGTAAATACTTACTGGAAAAAATCTACATGTAATGAGGTACTTATTTTATTTCAACCTGAAAATTTATTTCATCGAATAAATTTATTAACCCTTTCAAGACTTATAGTACACCATAAGATCTAGTAAATGTTTAATCTAACTCAGCTCAGCTTCAATTTGGTTTACATTGATACCACAGTCCTATAGTGTCCTAATAAATAAAAAAAGTTCTCTGCTTCACCAATTGCTACTACTGTTCAATTCCATCATATTATACACAAAATAGTCTAAAAGAGTTATCTTTTCCAAATAAAAAACCATTTTGCGAGGGTTAATGTTTATTTAGATTTTTTTTTTACTAGTTTAACACTTTCAAAGGTTTTTGGAATAATCTTCCTATTTTGATAAGCACAAATACTTGAATTACATGCACAAATTACATACAATACATACATTACATTACATAAATTACAATGAAAAAATTACATACATACATTACATTAATAAATTTAAAATTACATATTTATAAAGCAAGATGTTTCTAGATCCTTATCCAGTGCAACATTATTCATTTTGTCTTAACAATAAAACAATTAAAAACTTACAACAACACAACCCTAACAACAAAGTTCTATAATGATCCATTAGAGTAATTAGCACTGTTGCATAAGGTCATATAACTGTCTAACCTCATCAAATTTATTATAGAATAGTCTATAATAGATATTACAATGAAGTTTAATCTATTTATGCCTGACTGTAACAGTTTTTTTAATTCATTTACAGATCTGTAAAGCTTCAGTAAAAAAATGTGAAAACCAAAGCACATATAACATGAACAACTTTTAAACGATAAAGTAACTCACCATCTCTAATTTCCTTATTAAATGAAGTTAGCAGTTCTGCATTAGCTTCTTCCGTAGGTGCAGTACTTGTTTGATTTTTATACGTCGCGATCCCATAAGGTTTTCTTAGAAGCCGGCTAAATATACGTATAGACCGATAACTTACTGCCATATTATGGAGATATGTTTAGTAATATAACAAATTAAAACGATATACAAAAGCTGGTATTAGAAAGATTTTGAGTCACTTACTGGAAAGATAAGAATTTGTTGGTTATACGCTATAACTTTCCTACTTCGTATAACTGACAGTCAGCTGACAATATGAAAAAACAAATTCACAGAATACTCTTTAGTCTTTGCTGAGAAAAGACAATGTATACAATTTTTTTGTATAGCAGACTAATATCTGCCCGCAAATGACAACTATTTTGAAGAGTGTTATTGTCAATACTTTATCAAATGAGGAATGACATAAACTTTCCGTGTGCAACATGTCATAAAAATACTTCGATCAACAATAACTAGATATCGGGTCGGTGCGAAAAATACGTCTCGGTAAATAACAGCTCACTTTGAAACACAACCCATGTAAGCACGTTTCACAATTCCGCAGTGTATTCAAAAGACGCAAAAATAATACCCGAAAAAGCAATTTAACGGCCTGAGTATCTTACTTTCGCTAAATACATGTTGAATAAGTTATATTTTAAGCTTTAAACTAACAAATAATATCAAATTTTGAACAAAATTACCGATTTTAAACCTGTGGTACAAATGTTTGGCCAGGGCTCGCCAACCACGCACAATAACGGGAAAAAGTACTTTATTCATTGCGTGTTAAGGTTGAATTCACACTAAATGTTGGTTATGTTGTCTCTTCATTTGTAGTGACGGAGTAATTTATTGCTTTGCTTGTTTTATCGTAAGTATTAGATAATATTTTGAACTTTTTTTCTCCCTTAGTAAACTAATAGCTACATAAGTATATATTTACGCGGACATCAGTCAGCTTCGATTTTGTACGTGACCCTTTATCTAGTTATTGTTGATCGAAGTAAAAATAGGTCAACCCATTTATGAGGTAAACGTGGTCCAGACATAATACGTGTTTTTAATGTCATATTCGTAATATTCGCCTTTATAATAACTATCTCTCACAATTTTTGGGAAAATAAATGTACAGACAGAGCTAGCGATTTATTGTTGCAGATGTAATTATCTTGTTTTAGAATGTTTTTAGTGATACCAGTACATAACTTTTTGTCTAATTTAAAATCTTTCTTGAAATTATTGGCCTGATACATCTTGTGAAATGTTTTTTTTGGAAAACAAGATTATACTATTCAATAAAGACCCCGTTATTTTCAACATAGAATCTTGACATAAATCTGTAAATATGTATAATAAATACATAAAACGCGATGTCTCCAAATATTAATAAAATTAGTAGTTATCTAATTTGTCTATATATTAAAATGTAAATTTATTTTAAAAGATCTTATATAAAATATTGTTAAATTTATTAGGTAAAATTGTATTTTTTGATTGTTTAGGTATAAAATATAGACACGGTACAAAATATGAGATAGTTATAGACATTCATACACATACTATAATTTATAACATTATATCTTAATTATTCGATAATTGAAAATATCTTTACGAGTATACAATTCTGCAATCGCTCAGGTAATTGTATTTACATTTGAATTTTATATTAACTCTTAGTGTTTTAAAAAAATACACCCGTTCTATTTTTACAACTGTTAGTACAACACAGACAATATAAAACGAACGATCAGAATAATTTCCAAAACTCTTTAAGCCTTTCGTCTTTAACCTAAAGAAAGCTTATTTAAATTAGACAGCAAATAGTCCATTTGGTCAATTTTGTTAACAGTTAACAGGTTAATCAACACCATACATTGGCTTTGTTCTGATACCAAGCGGTACAAAAAATATTACATATATATATGAAAATGTACATAATTATACGTTTTATTGTAAAATATGGATTAATCAATGAGAATGAGCTTAGTGTGTAATTGCATATATGCAAACGAATGGAATCTGGTTGCTATCTATTTATCAACTTATATTTTTATTTAGTATCTTTTAGTATTCTCATGCTGGCAGGATTGTAGCTGTCAAAATAAAGATATCCTTGAAGATGCCAAATTAGTGGAAAAATAAACAGAGGACTGTTTATAAAACAAAGTAACGAAAAATGGTCGTTAACGCTCCTGATTCCCCTATTCAAGCAGAAGTTATATTTGTCGTCGAAGCAACATCCACAAATGGTGCATTTATCGGCGAACTAAAGACTAATTATATCATACCTACACTCGAGTCAGTATCCAACAAGGTTTTTTTTCTTTTACAATGTTCACTGAACTCTATTGCGAGATGTTTTATCTTTAGATAAATAAAAACCGACTGCGATTTAGTTTTATAACTATAATATAATGTAACAACATTAAATATAGCCTATAATGGCAATGTAGCCATTTATTAGTAAAAGAATTTTTTTAAATAGATATATACTTAGAAAGCTAACCTCCGGCATCCAAACTCACAAAAGTTACCTCGTTATCGTTCTAGATATATTACCTGTGCTTATTTTTATCATTGTTTGTATTGAATTACTCTATTTACTATAATAAATAGATAAGTTCTAGTACAATGGAGCTGTTTAAATATTCTCCGTGTTCAAATATCTAGACCACACCAATGGTAATCTGTTGAACAATGTAGAAGTTAATGCAGCACCATTTAATTTTATGTTTTTAACTTACGAAACAAATTTAAAATGAACAAAAAGAGTGATTTAGGTAATCTTTATCGTAAATTAAGAGCTTATGGTATTCCCGAGAATCTTTGCTTGTGGGTAAAGAGTTTTTTGTCCGGGCGGAGCATAAAAGTTGTTGTCGATGATGCCATAGTAATAAATACCGGCGTCCCACAAAGCTCTGTGCTATCGCCAGCGCCTTTCGTTCTGCATATTAATGACCTTTTATATATTTCTAATATTCATTGTTATGCGGACAATACTGATGCCGTATACTGGGGTCGTGCAAACATCTCCCACGTACTTGTGGAGCAAAATGGAACTAAACTTGTGTCTCATGTTGAGAGGATGTGGACTGGGCCTCTGAATTGGGAGAGGCAAACCTTGTCCAATGTAATTCTTCAAAGACAAAAGTCTGTGTGTTTTCTATGAAAAATATATCCATAAATCCATTCGTTATAGCACCTAAGTTCCAGGGCACTTCTCTTAAGATTTCCAGTAATATCGGGATTCTTAGTATTAACATGTTCAGCGATGTGCAATTTTGATCTCATTTGGAAAGCAAAGCTAAATTGGCAACCAAAAAGTGATGTATCTTCAATCGGTCAAAGCAGTACTTGACCCCAAAGCAACGACTTGTGCTCTATAAAGCACAAGTACGTCCTCACATGAAGTACTATTCACCCCTTTGGGCTGGTGTTCCTGCCTATCAGCTTTCCCCTTCTAATCCCGTGCAAAAGCAAGCTATCCACATTGTTGACGACTGCGCCGAGACATTGGATCTCCGTGTGTACTTTATCGCATGTACAATGGAGAACCTTTTGAAGAACTTTTTGACATGGTGCCCTCATCGACGTTCCATACTCGTACTGCCCGACGCTGGCTGGTAGCTCATCCACACACTTTAAAACTTAATAAAACAGCAACAACTGTAAAGTTCTCCAGAACCTTCATTATGCGTATGCTGATATTGTGGAATGGGTTACCCAGTACAGTATTCCCTTAGAATTATGATATGGGTCTCTTCAAAAAGGGTTTGAAACACACTCGTCATGGCCGGCAGCAAAATAGCAACAGCCTGGCATTGCAGGTGTTCATAGGCGATGGTAACCATTTACCATCAGATGGGCCGTCTGTGTGTTTGCTGCCCTTCAGCATAAAAAAAACTATACGAAGCTTACAATGCACCCTATGCTGATAAAAAAAAAAAAAAACAAAATGTTCAAGAAGTTAATGGCTTATGGAAAAGTTATAAAAGTGGTGACAATATTGAAGGTAAAGAGGAATCTAAAATCAAAGAATTGCAAATAAAAATGACGAAAAAGAAAGCGATACTCATGAATTATTTTTCAAAAATTCCTTCGACGCACGACACAACACAACAAAAGTTCCCGACATCAAAAACCCAAAGGAGAACGAAGTGATTGCTATGCCAGTTATAATTAATTTAATGAAGTATGTTCAAAGCCCATGGACTCAAGATGATTAGTTTTCTTTAATTAATAAAGTTATCCTTTTTTGTTTTGTTAATTTCTTGAAATGTTTGACTTGATGTTAATTTTTATTAAAAAATAATTTAAATGGATATAAAACTAATTTAGGACCTATTGTTTGAATTAAATAATTTCTAAATGTAAAATTGCAAAATATGTGACGTCACACTAAGGAGGGAGGGAGTCTCACAAATGTGACTAGCTGTGACAAGGACGGGGGAGGTGTCAAAAAATGATGAAATTCGTGTGACGTAATTTATGGATGGCCCCCAAGATGGCCACCATGTTGTTAGTTCATTGAAATTATATCAAGAAACTTGTAATAGTGTTACTCACTTTACTATGGCAGTAATAATCTACTAGAAGACTAGTTGCCAAAAATAAAATAGAAGAAGAATTGCACAAATGTTTTTGTATTTTATTAACATTAGTAGATACATACCAACTTTGTATATGATATATAAATTGCATAATAACAGCTATCTCCACTTGAAAAGTAATAAAGTTTGTGTATTTTCTTCATACATCCATCTTAATTACTTAAAAAAAGGTATTCATTTAAATTAATCATAAACATGAAGTGTATTCAGTAAAAAGTTTACTTTTTTATTCTTTATTTCCAACTAAGATTTGTCCAATAGCATCTCTTGTGTTAATGTAGATTATCTATCCCCCAGCGAGAGTAGTTTTCTCTGGATGGAAGGTACACTATGTCATGTTCTGTAGCCCTAACCATGTGTATGCAAGATTTCATGATTGATTGAGTAGTAAAAACTATAAGAGCTCATATTCACATCACATACTTTAAAACAAAGTTCTCGGCCGCGTCTGTTTGTCTGTCTGTTCGCGATAAACTCGAAAACTACTGAACTGATTTTGAAGCGGTTTTCACCAGTAGATTGTGATTCACGAGGAAGGTTTAGGTGTATAGTTTTTTAGTACCAGGGCGGGACTAGTTTATAATAATAGATAGGATGTTAGTAAAATGGATAAGATGGAAAGAAAATATATTTATTGTAGCAAATACACAAAAAATACAATAGTGAAAAAAATAAAGTAGCAGAGATATGTATAACATGTAAATAAAAAAAATGAAACATTACAATATATTAAAATTTAGCCGTGGTTTTACTACAATGGTGCACAATTCAGTATATGCTGGCTGCCACCATTGCAAGTGTCCCCAGTGCTGACATTCAATTGTGGCCAAGTGTGTTTAAACACTATAAATGTGAAGTTTATAATATATAGATTAGGGTGTGCCAAAAAAAGTTCTTTTTTTCTTGCTCTCACCCCAAAATGTCATAGGATATATCCAAACAAATATTATGCCCAAAAGACAGCTCTTAATTTAAATTTTTGGAAGTCCTCCAAGGAACTTTAAATTTTCCCATATAAATAACATAGCAAATTTTTTTTAAACATTTTTGCCACCTGGAAACTGAGGAGAAATGCTATTTTGTTAAAATGAATGGATAGACCTAATTATGAGATAAATTTTAGACAAAAAATCCCTTTGTGTGATATTTCTATCCTTAATATTTAAGTTTCTAGGGATCTTTCAAATTAGAATTTATAATAATTAAGATTTTTTTTATATTTTGCAGCTAAACTATCAAAGACAGAATAAAAACCTAAATGACAATTTTGTTGTTTGTTTCAATTAGAAAAAGTCATAGTCATTGTATAAAAAATCATTAACAAATTTTCCCTATTAAATAACAATAAAGTTACATACTTGTGAAATTTATTTTTTTATTTCTTTATTAATCAAACTATTCATGATAGGACAAAATTTAGTACAAATTTACAACTTTGCTGTTATTAATGATACGGGAAAAAAATAAATGTTAAGAACTTTTTTATTTCTAAGCTTGTATTCTATCTTTATAGTTTAGCCTAATTTTGTGGCTAAATTATAAAGATAGAATAAAAGCTTAGATGGAAATTTTGTAGTTCTTTTGAGGCTGTATAAAAAAGTCCTTAATGTTTGTTTTTTTTTCCTAGAAATTTAAATATTAAAGATAGAAATTTGACTCAATGAATTTTTTGTTGATAATTTATCATAAATTTAGACCTATCCATTCATTTTTACAAAATAAAATTTCTTCACAGTTTGCAAGTGATAATAATGTTCAAAAATTTTTTCCCTATGTTATTTATATGGGAAAATTTAAAATTCCTTGGAGGACCTCTTAAAATTGAAATGAAGAGCTGTCCTTTGGACATAATTTTTGTTTGGATATACCCTATGGTATAATGGGGTGAGAGTGAAAAAAAATATCGACTTTTTTTGGCACACCCTGATATAGATGTATGTAAGTACATACATAAATAAACTATTGGGCACGGCGGACGTTCTCCCGCCCTGTATCTTGTCAGAAAAAAGGTTACTTTGAATTTGTTACAGTTCTTTGTAAAAAAAAAACATTTAACAAAATATTATTTTCAGGTATTTTCATGGTGGAGCCTTGGAAGAAGGTGGCGGCAGTGGTTCTGTCTATAGCATAGTTGCATATAAATCTGCTGACTGTCACCCCGGCCTACCAGTTTCTACCTATGGACCATTTACAAACCCGCAGAATGTTGTCGAGACTGTAGATAAATTACAGTTAGTAAAATAAATTCACAAATGCTTATGTTTTATACTTTACAAGCGGACCGGGCGGATATTGTCCTGCCTTGATAATAAAAAAATTTACCTAAAATCCAACCACAGCGCCACCTACCGGGTCCAATTATGAATCTAAACCATTTTCGGATCCACTGGAACACCCACACAAAATTTCATCAAAATCGGTCCACCCCTTTTGGAGGAGTTCAGTGACATAAACACGTACAGAAGAAATTTATATATAAAGATAGGTTTTAGCATTTGACCATCATCTCATTCTAAATTCAACAATGATGTGTCTTAAGATGGCAATACATTAAGCCTACAAGAGTTATGGCTCTTTTGTGCAGCTGCTGGAACACACGTAAAACAATTTTATCAACATTTTATGGACCCATCCCTGCTTTGTAGGGGTGTACGATTAAGTACGAAAAAGATTTAGATCAGTTATTTACCATTTTGATATTTACATTTCAATTAAGTCTTAGGAAGCTAGGGAAGAATCTTGACACAAAAAATTTTTTTTTGCAGGTAATTTTAAATCTATGATAGCTTCTAAGATATTCATTGAAATCATATAGAGCAGTTTCTAAGAGTTTAACATGTAAAAGTTAAAAATAATGTCAGTTTTCCTAAAGAGATAACCATCACATCATTCTTGTAGACATTTTTAGGTATGCAATATCAGTGTTACCTATATAAGTACTCAAAAACACCTCAGGGCTTCATTAAATAAATGAAGATGAGATATGTATATATTAGTTTGTATTATACTTTTTTAATAGTATTTTGATTGAGTTATTCTACAATATAGGGCATGATGTTGCAGCTTTTAAAGGCCAATGTACCTATAGATTGTTCATACATAGTGTCGTTTCATATTTGGTATATTGGTCACTACCTGTCCTAGAATAAATAAATTAAAATACATCAATTTTTCTCTACTTTATATGAATGTACCTAACACATGAACATAGGTAGTTTTGACGTTCATAAGTGCCTTCACAGGGTCTGAATTTAATAAAGTTTTTTTTATTTTATTTGCTACATTTAATTATTATATATAGGTACATAGGTGGTCATGCAGAGAGCAGGGCATGTGTGACAGAAGCTTTAACAACAGCACTTGCGTGTTTCGATGAACTAGGACGTACAGATGTGCCGATGCATGTCATATTGTTATGTTGCTCACCGCCATATTCAGCGTATGCAGGAGGCCTTGTTCCACCTGGTAAGTGGCACTTTTAAATTGGATTGTTTCTAATATTGAGTCAAAACCAGTCTTCTGTAAGTGAATTAAAAATTTATAGTATTTTTGGGCATAAGTATTAATGAAATGCGGTTTATGTCAGAAAAAACTTATTTTGTACCCACAGAGACAAACATCAAATAAATTCAGTAACAATTATACTTGCACCTTATAATGCTGTAATCGTAATCTGCTTGAAGATTTTTTTCTTTTGTTTCTTTATGTATTTGCTTCAATACCATGCAAAAGTAACGCTGATAGAATTTCACTCAGATGAAAAGTCATTGAATTATTAGTCAAAGCTGAGATGAACTATTTTTAGAATCCCATTGTTTTGGTTCCCATTCTATATTTACTTGTAAGGAGTTCGCATACAGGGTCTAACATTATGATATCAATACGACATGGTTTATGCCTTTTTGTAATGCCCAATTTGACCTACTCCTGCCCTCCAGTTGAAGTCTGGCACCAAGTACCTATATGTGTCTTCCGACAGCTGAATTTTAAAGGCAATTTCTCTCTAGCTTTAGTGTGTTTATCATTTTATATGAAATTCAGATGAGTTTTCTTAAGGTTACAAGTTTTATTTGTCTGCATGTCAGTTTGAGAATGTTAAGCTCCAAGACAATTCGATTTTCATGTTGTTTTTAAGTGTGAATTGAATAGCTCGGGGCGACATATGACCTTCATACAATGTTATAGGTGACAGAAAAAAATACATCTTAACTTAAAGTTTCAGAAGTGTGCTCAGCTTTAATACAGTTTGTTGAAGAGCTATTTTCAAAGCATTTTATAAACTTTACAAGTCAAAAAAGAATGAATATTTTGTTTGGCATTAACAATAATTTTCATTACTTATTTCATGTTCTCCATTATATCTACAAAGTACTGTCCTAAGTGCCCGAGCACACTGTTGTGCGGCGTGTTGCGGTGCGAAATAAAAACCATTTTTTTCCACTAAACTTAAGAATCGTTCTTTAAAATTTCCATAAAATTAATTAAAAACAATAGGCAATGTAAATAAACCAAAAAAATACAAATTAAATTGAAATTTAGATCCAGTAACAGAACGGTAAAAATGTATTGTACCAGAGAGTTATGTCAAATGTACAATAACGCAAGTGAAGCCGGTAGCAAAAGCGAGTGAAGAATTTGTCTATGGGCACTTTGGCAGGTTGTCCTGGTACTGTAGAACAAGCGGCCCGAGTTCTAGGGGAGCGCGGTGTCCACGTCTCAGTTGCGAGTGCGAGGCGTGTTCCCGCCCTTCATGCTCTTTATGAGCATGCCGGCGGAGAACTACATCAGGCCCAGCAGCGGAACTTCGCAAAGGTTTTTTTTTATTATTTAGAAATTAGCTTTTGACCGCAATGCCATCTAATGATAAATCCCTCCATTAACCAAAAAAGATTCAACTCAAAATTACCATTTTCGAGTTTTCACCAGAAAGTAAATTAACTTTGTGAGAAGAATACGTCCAATAAATACAACAGCCACTTCTATACGATTCAAACGACGAAAATATGTGATTATTTCTCTTTTTTATTTACAAAAATGTGGTTCTTTCTATAGCATTCCGACTTCACTCAGTTTTGGGAAATGGTGATATGGTCCAAGATGAAAGCTGCTAAAACCTAGAAGAAAGTAACTCTCAAATTAGAAAATAATCTAATATTTTCTCTATACAATTCATAGATTTATAAATATCTAAAATAAATTTACTTACATTTATGGATATAACAGTGGACGATGGACCATAACGACGATGGGAACAAGGCCCAAGTTGTCGATGGTCATTATGATGTAGCCCACATAAAATTCCTTGAAATTTCCTCACGGTTCTGGATCAGGCGCTTTTTCGAACTACCCCCAATCAGAGTTTCTTTAGACGTTGATCGAAACTGTGGACCGTGAAATTATTGGTCGAAACGAATATTGTCACAATGATTGTCTAGTACATGACCCATTGACAGCTTCGTGAGTTAGGCCAAGATATTTTATTTCTTTGTTTTTTTTTTTGGTTTCCACAAGGAGGAGGATATCGACAAATACAATCGATATTATTATGGTAATAATGAAACTGCTAATGTCCTTATGTACAGGATCCCCGTCACCTAGTACTACTCAGAGGTTACAGTTTGAAGGAACGGCCACCGAGTC
The DNA here is from genome assembly GCA_036509395.1 of Antheraea yamamai. NCBI lineage: Eukaryota > Metazoa > Arthropoda > Insecta > Lepidoptera > Saturniidae > Antheraea > Antheraea yamamai. Next base: position 10,069,782 of record AP028443.1, on the reverse strand, counting down.
CAGCACCGCCGCCAGTACCGGACATACAGGCCGATGTTTATGGGTATGTTTTTAACTGTATCATTTTTTTTTACAAATAGATGGACAAAATCAAATAGTAAAGATTTCCTGAACAAGATTTATTTAAACAATAGATATTATCTATTTTTTACGCAAATTATTACTTAAACCATACATTTGCTTTTCATCGACATAAAAGAAAATGGTCAAGTATCGATATCGATACTACACCGACGCTATCGATAATATATTGATTGCATTCATCCATTTTTGGATTTTTTTTATATATATTTTATTATACATATCTATGTATAAAGGACTGTGGAAAATTCTGGGAGGTCAACTCGGAGGTCGAATAATTCGACAAAAATCGAGACTGTCTATTTTTAGAATCCCATTGTATTTCGTTTTCAGGGACGATGAGTCACTCTTTATTTGTATGAAAGGTTTAACAGTACAACTAAAAAGCCAACTGATTGTCCCTCGTAAACCGCTCTGAATATACCAAGTGAATGCTTAAAGCATGACACCCTACAATTGTGTGGTAGTTCATGGTCACATTCAACATATAAAATAATAATATCAAAACAAATACTAATAAACAACTAAGAGAACCTTAGTTAAAGTTTGTTCTAATACTTTTAAAAGTATGGGAACGATATTTTTAAACATAAAAAAGCATTCCTAGATTACGTAACTGCTTATCGTGAGAACGCCACACGGTCTAACAAGGGGAAGCGGGACGCTTCCCGGACTGGGCGGCAGGGCGTGATTCATTCGTTACCGCATTTATTACTCGAGTTCGTTTTTACGTAAATCAGCTGATGTCGAGTGTATATCAATTTTGCGTTTCTCGAGATAATTAGGTCAAATATAAAGCATCTTTTTTGAAGTTATACTTCTTTTGGCGCGTTAGGGAAAAATTATGAGAGTAAATTTTTTCGATGCGCGCGCACACCGTCACAAAAAACCGATACCCCGAAGTTAGCTATAGTCAACATTTTGTTTCTTTGTATTTGTTGTTTGTATTTCTTTGTATTAAAACTTACAATGTATTAAATACTTTTTTTCTATTGTTAGTGTCGTTTTTTCTACAAACGTAGATTAAGTCGAAAGATAAAAAGATAAGATTTTTATCCTGTTACGCCAAAGAAGTATAACTTCTAACGCGTGTACATAAGTACACACACACTTTTTTTTTAATTAATTTAAAACGAGAATCGACTAACGGTTATCCTTTAATAATATTGCTAGCGACTAACCAGTCGCGGTGTAAAATTGCGGTAACCCGGTTCCGTATCGCAGCCAAGGTCGGGGTACGGCTGCGGCGCCGCGTATGCCGACGAACGCGTTCCCGCGTCCGGGTGCGTGCGGGCGGGGGGTCGCGGGCGCCGGATGGTTGGCCCCCCCGCGCGGCCCCCAGCCCCAGCCCCAGTCCCAGCCTGCGCTCTACGCGAACAACTCCGCCCTCCTCACGCAACTTGCACAGCCCTCCTATCCACCGCCGCCGCCACCTCATGCCTCACAGGTATTATAATTATTGAAAACTTCTTTAGGCGCGTTTATCGGTTATTTTTTTTGGCAGGAGATAAACTTATGATATCGCGTCATGACATGTTTTGTAGCGTTTTTGGAAATATTAATTATTTCCACCGCTATGACGACGATACTATATATACCTAGTGGGGTAGACAGCAAACTACCGGTGGCATCGGGTGTTACACCGCTGGATCGTCTCTCACCAATAACAGGGCAAAGAACAATCTCACTCATCTGATGATGGTCTAAGGCCCAGACCGTGAACCTCGAGCACGTATCCGTCGGAGCGCCATCCACGAGACACATATGAATGTATCAGCCGTTTGTTATATATGATTGTTCAGTACATCACTATACAAATATGTTCATTTGGGTGTGCCAAAAAAAGTCGATTTTTTTTTCTTGCTCTCACCCCAAAATGTTATAGGATATATTCAAACAAACCAACGAACTTTAAATTTTCCCATATAAATAATATAGGGAAAAAAATTTTGAACATTTTTGTCACTTGCAAATTGTGAAGAAAATTTATTTTGTAAAAATGAATAGATAGGTCTCATTAAGCGATAAATTATAAACAAAAAATTCATTGAGTTAAATTTCTATCTTTAATATTTAAATTTCTACGGTTCCTTCACATTTGAATTTTTAGTAATTTTGCGTTTTTTTATCTTTTGCGGCTAAACTATATAGAACTTTGTTGTTGTTAATGATACGGAAAATTCGTGAAGAACTTTTGTAAAGAGCGTCAAAAGAACTACAAAATTGCCATTTAAGTTTTCATTCTATCTTTATAGTTTAGCCGCGAAAGATAAAAAATTCGCAAAATTATTAAAAATTCAAATTTGAAAGATCCGTATAAATTTAAATATTAAAGATAGAAATTTGACTCAATTAATTTTTTGTTGATGCCGTAATAAGTTCATTGTGCGGCGGCAGCACAATGCTTACGGTTAATGCGCACTCATTGGTAGCGAGAAGCCTATTACCCGTGATTGGTGTTTGAGAATACATCGACTAATCGGCCCAAACAACATAATAATAAGCTTGACCGACCGTATTCCGCTTGTGTCAGACTAGCGACGTGTAGTATAGCAGCCTGTGTACATCTAAGATTCTGTATTAAGACTGTGTATGTTTGATTACTGAATGAACTGTATGAAAATGTTTATTATTATTGCTCCAAGAGCCAATAGACGTGAAAACCAAACTAATGTTAATCATTTCCGTAGGTATATGAAATATGAAATTTACATAATTCAATCTATAATTAATCTAAAAATTCAAAAGAGAACGCTGTTATTATATTGCTTTGAGTTTTCGTTTCTGCCGGCAGTCCTGATTGTCTCAACTCTTTTTAAATTGCATACATACACACTAGTTACATAAGTACAGTTGACAATTTAATACTATCTTAATTCTATGTTGTTACATATCATTATAGACTAAACTAAATCTAGTTTACATGCATACATCTAACTTACGTACATTGTGAAGTATTTTAACTGAAGTTATATCCTGTATAGGATCATCCACAAATTACGTCACGCGTTCAAGGAAGGTTAACAAATTTTGTTAAATGAGAGGGTTGGACGAGTCGTGAGCTTCGTGACGTCACATATTAAAATCTGTCTTAACTGTTAACAAAATATAAAATGTTTAAATTTTATTATTACTTATTTGAAAAAAAAATTAAAGCGCTATTTTCATCATTACGATATTTAAAATTGTAAAATATGTGACATCATTACATAGGCTCGAATAGTGTTTACCGAATTTGGAGATTCGAAATAAAACCTTCTTTATGTATTATCAACAAGTCTATGAAACAACCAACCACAAAACCCCTAGAAGACAGCGATTAAGACACGAGCATAGAGAACAATTGATTATTTCGTTTATCTGGCGATTTGAATGAATTGCAGAACTTTTTTTTTTTCAAACTAACTACTCTATTCGTACGACAGGCCTTTACAGCTTCACTGGACTATTTATGTCACTTGAAGACAGCGATTAAATAATGAAAGCGCCAGCTATCTCGATAGTGCCGCCATCTCTTAATCACAAACAAAAGCACCAACAGATGATTAGATGAAATACAGAAGTTACTTTTGTTCCGAATAAACACTTTTAATCGAATGTCACAAATAGAGAGCTCCAAAAATGACGAAACTCCTGTGTCGTAATCTATAGATGGGTCTATATATGTTAAATAAAAAATGCGAGGTATAGACACTAGCAGTAGTAGTTAAGAATATTTTGTAAGAAAAAGTTTACTTCTTTTGGGGTGTCAAATAACATCATAAGACTTGAGACACCCAAGCCAACCTCACCTGCACGTGGTGCACCCTGCTGAATAACGTACGAGGCAATGGCGAAAGCGGGGTGGTAGGGTTCTACAGGCTGACTGGGTCGCAACCACCGTGTATATGGCGAAAAAGCCCGTCATAGTGATTCGCTTCTGCTGGTCGCGTTTCAGGATCAGCCTAGCATATCCAGCTTCTCGCAGGCCGGCATGACAACGGCGACCGGCGATGGGTAGTGTGTCACTCGGTGGTCGCCATTGTTTTTGGATTGTACTATGCTTACCATCAAGCATAGTGCAGTCATTTTGCAGTGCTACAATAAAAAAATTAAAAAACTCTATACAGATTGTTGTGTGGCCTGAAATATATTTAGACATGTTAGTGTCTCTATTACTACCGGATATAAGCTTATTCTTTATTTAAATTTGTTTTAATTATTCAATTATATAAAATATCATTAATCATTTTTTTTATCCATTATTAATATTTGAAAAAAATTATCTGTTATTAATTTACCAAAAATATATATAATCACATTTCTTTGAATTATTATTTCTTTGGGAAATAGAAAAACATTTTTTTTTTATGCCAAACAAAAGTTTTTTTCTCCCTGTTTTACGGCCCTAACCTACACACAGCTCTGTTTCCTATTAACATAAGCTAAGTTACTTAGTAATATTAGATGTAAATGTGAATGAAGTAAATGATTGTTGTATAAATTGCAGTCAACGCACCCGCGTATGCCGAGCATGCTCAGCCCGGGCCCCTCCAGCAGCGGCGCCGGCGCAGCGCCCGCCTGCCAACGCAGCTACATCTGGAGCGGCATCATCGAGTGGATGGAGAAGGGGAAATCACCTGGAGACCAGCAGAAAACCACCAAACATCTGCAATGTCAAGTCAGTAGTACATTTTAATTTAAAAAAAAAATGAACCAAAAACACACAATCTCGAATAAAAGTAGCGCTCAAAACCGTCCCGCAAAAACTTCCCAATACACATAAGTGGGTACATAGTTATGCGACAAACATGTGATTTTGCAAATTCAACCTTACCCGAATGATTTAAAGTTGTTTGTACAAGGACGAAAGCGACGCGAGACTATTTGAAATGACTGCATAATGCACTCATTTTTGTGTGCCGGCTGTGAGACGTTAAGTGTGCATCTTGAGTTTTTGTATATCAATGACCAAAAATGTACATATACCCAAATTTCTAATAGATTATTACTGCCATTGTCGAGTAGGTATAATATCATTATATTACAAGTTATTTGCGGTAGTTTCAATGCTTTAGCAATATAGTGGCCGTCTCGTTAGTACTTTCCAGGTAGTTTTTGTGGCAAGTCGGAGTCCATGTTCCGCTATATTATTTCTTATTCACTTCACTTGTGCGCTCAATAACCAAACTATACTACGTAAAACACCACCAGTACAACATAATATAGAGCTAAATAACACGAGATCATGAATAAGATATAACATCCACTACATGACATTCCAAGATACCGCCGAAAACTCCCCGCTGAAGTAGTTAATCTGATGAAAAACTAAACGAGTGTGCTTTAGACCACACGACTGAAGTAAAACTTCTTTATCTCCATCTATATATATACATATATATATATATACTAGCTTCTGATAATAGTTGTTGAGAATAGTCACTTTGGGCTAACGGTAACACGCAGCGGAAGCTCTGAAAAGGAAAAAAAAATGATTTTGAAATACTCTGCATTGGTATTCCGCTCCTATTAGTCTTAACGTGATGATATACAGCCTATAGCCTTCCTCGATAAATGAACTATCTGTCACTGACAGAATTTTTCAAATCAGACTAGTAGTACCTGAGAGTAGCGCGTTCAACCAAACAAACAAACCCTCCAGCTTTATAATATTAGTATAGATATATATATAATATAGATGTATGTATAATATATACATATATAATTTTGTTACATATATTTAAATTTATTATGGGTTTTACTAACTATGGGCTATCTTCAATAACTTATATCTCCCTTTCAACCTTCCGTTCGCCTCGCCCGATCACACGTTTTCGTAACGCTCTTATCACACATTCACCAGCTCACTCCCCAAGTCAAGCATGCGTAAAGAAGTTTTATGAAGAAGAAAGAAGATTAATTTGTATAATAATATTCGAGGTGTCAGCAAGCACGAAGGACATAGAGCCCGAACTGAAAGTGGACACGTGGCCGAACAAGTTGCTGATGCAGCTGATGCCGAAGCAGCTGATCAGCAACATCGGTGGCCAGTACCTCAAGGACAGCAAGTCGGTGCTGTTCCACCTGCAGGCCAGCGAGGCACTGGAGCAGCTCACCAAGGTTATGGTCAACGGATTTGTGAGTACCGACTATGCTATTCTATAATTTTTGGCATCTTAATAAAATCAGTGCTTAGTTTTTATTAAAACGCGTTATAAATTCAGCAATAGATTAAAAACATTATTACACATACCACAGATAACATATCGTACAGATTTATTACATACTAGCTTCTGCCTGCGACTTCGTCCGCGTGGAATAGTTATTCATCAACTTTGTTTACCGTGCAAAATCTTGTGTAATTTGTTTTCTTTTTAATTTTCTTCTTCGAGTACGGAGAAGTTTATTGTTTTAGTTTTTCAATTTCAACTCTTCAATTGTTGCAAATTTACGCTATTATTTAAAAATGATAAAAATCACGAACAATATGTTCTTTTAAGGCATTTTTTTTGTAAAAAAAACTATAAAAGATTGTGAAAGTCATCATATATTATTTTAGGTTGAACTTTAACTGTGAATAACTTTTAACCGAGTTGACTTAGCGAAAAATTATATCAGAACTTTTTTGTAGGCCGTTCAATTTCCTACAAAATTATGTATTTACTTTTACCACAGAATAACTCGTTGAGATACATCAAAATTCGAAAAAAAAAAAGTGGTTTCCCGTGTAATTTAAATGGGAAATCGAAAATCACGATGTGACGCCTCTGAAAATTAATATTAAGAGCTCAAACTTTACCAGAATTTTTTTTTTCGTCATCATGGACGATAATTTCGTGGTAGCTAAAAAAAAAAAATTAAAAGTTTTGTTTGGCCCACCCTAATGTTTACGTACGTGACGATCTCTACGAGTTCATTCCTACCGCAAGCCCTATTTAGCAACTTCGTTCAAAAATGTCTTCATATCAATCTGGATATTAAAATTGTTATAATTCCAGGCGGGCTGCGTCCATTTCCAACCGATGCCGTCGCCGCCGCAATGCGACATCAAAGTTTTGATCTTACTGTACACCCCCGACAAGAAGGCGTACCTTGGCTTCATACCCAACAACCAGGTCGCGTTCGTTGATAGACTCAGGAAGGTAACTATAAATACTAACTTTTTCACCCGTCTTCACCTGTCTCACGCTTTTTTGTTTAGTCAACCAGTTTTCATTATAAAAATCTTCGTCATCACGTCACCCAAATATGGGTAACGCTCTTGTTGTTGAAGTAAATAGGATTTTTAAAAGGAATTTAATAGAATCAGCAGTAAAATGTAAATATACGGTGTAAAACATAAAAATATTAAAAACATACTACACATTATATACTTTTGAATTATTTATATACGATAACATATTATATTACACTATGTCACAAGATCTTCCCTGTATAACACTCTAAACATATTTAGAAATAAATAAAAAGTAACAAGTCTACAAAAATAAAAAAAACTAAATAAATCTGGGATAAGTGCGGTGAGATCTCAGGTAGTTCTGTAGTCGAAAAAGTTATCGCATTCGCCACTTGGAAACATAATTCTTTGCGATAAGTCCAAGATAATTTATACTTTATTATTTGGAATAAATGGAAGATAATTTATACTTTATTATTTGGAATAAATGGAAGATAATTTATACTTTATTATTTGGAATAAATGGAAGATAATTTATACTTTATTATTTGGAATAAATGGAAGATAATTTATACTTTATTATTTGGAATAAATGGAAGATAATTTATACTTTATTATTTGGAATAAATGGAAGATAATTTATACTTTATTATTTGGAATAAATGGAAGATAATTTATACTTTATTATTTGGAATAAATGGAAGATAATTTATACTTTATTATTTGGAATAAATGGAAGATAATTTATACTTTATTCTTTGCGATAAATTGAAGATAATTTATATTTTATTCGTTGCGATAAATCGAAGATAATTTATGATTTATTCTTTGCGATAAATTGAAGATAATTTATACTTTATTCTTAGTGATAAATTTAAGATAATTTATACTTTATTATTTGGAATGAAGCGAAGATAAATTATACTTTATTCTTTGCAATAAATTGAAGATAATTTATACTTTATTCGTTGCGATAAATCGAAGATAATTTATACTTTATTATGTAGAATGAATCGAAGATAATTTATACCTTATTCGTTGTGATAAATCGAAGATAATTTATACTTTATTCTTTGCGATAAATCGTAGATAATATGACCATAATAGGTTACAATACTCAAGCTACATTGTTTATATTCCTGCTTATCGCTTGTGTACGTTACAGTTATGGAGTGTAGAGGTAAAGAAAACACTCTCTGTGTATGAAAACGTGTCCGTGAAATTGAGTAAAATTAGGTAGCGCTACTGTAGCGACAAGGTTCATTGTTTCACTCAATTATTTCAACAAGTTTCATAAAACTAAACACTCAAAAATAACTAAACGTATTATTTAAGGTTCACAAAAATTTTATCACACTCCACGTTTTCCTACTGTTATTATTTTCGGTTATATTTACAAGATTGTTTCGGACTATTCATAACCCTTTGCTTATGTAAGCGCCATTTTGGCGAGTTTTGGAACTGTTATTTAGTGCTTAGAGCTGAACACTTTTCCAACATGTCTCCCGTATGAAATAGTCCTCCGTATCTCTACTTTCCATAGTTACGGTACAACGAGAGTCGTAATTGGAAGAAAACAAACGGATCGTTAAATCTAGCCCGTGGCAGCGACTTTCTTCTCGTACAAATTGGTTTTGTTGTTTAATAAGAATTACGTGTATTATCTCAAACTTAGGTTTTACTATTGTAAGTGGTAGAGCCACGCTGAAGCTATTACTGGTTTCAGTATGAAGGGTCTGCTCGTCCGGGGTACTACCACCCGACCCACAGAAACACCCACGTGAAGTAACGGTGCTTGCTTTATTGCGTTTCGTTCGGTCAGTGAGAGCGCCGTAGGCCCACCTCCCCTTCTCCCCTCCCCCTCCTCATCCCCCTTCCTTCCCCTCAAACACAGGCTGGCAACGTGCTTGCGACTCCCCCTGGTGTTGCTAGCCTCTATGGACGGTGGTGATCACTTAATATCAGGCGACTCACCTGTTGGTTTGCCTCCAATGATATAAAAAAAAAACACGACTTTGTCTGCGTTGTTATCTCAATATGTTTTATGTTCAGAGATAATCATAATCGCCACACCCCTTGCCCCCGTTTTTCCATGGTAAGAAAACACATCGTTGTAGTACTTATGGGGATAAGACAGTAGTGCGAACACTCTAACTGCAATTTTACTCCCGGAGCTAGTTTTTTCATCGACGTGCGACAAAGTGTCGACACTATACCTGATGGTGGCAGCACAAAACAAAAAGTAAAATGGTGACCATGAAGAGATTTACAACCCGTTAGCAGTTAGTATGATGACCTTATACCGTCATGTGTATGGTGGTCACGACCTTTTCGGGTAGAGATACCTATCGTATCTCTGTTTATGATGAACAGGTGATACAGCAGCAGAAGATAACTCAGATCATAAACAAGCAACTACCGCCTACTGTGAGTGCGGCCGGCGGTATGGGAGGCAACATGCCCACCGCGACTATGGCAGGTGAACATTTCTATTACATACATAGGTGGAAATTAAGAGAGAAATAAACATAAACGAAAACTGTTTCTACAGTGTAACCCTAATATGAGTCCCGATATAACGAATCCCTATATAACGAATTCCTCGATCTAACAAACCCCGATATAACGAAATCCTCTACGACTGCCAGTAAAAGATAATGCAAAATATACCTTTACATTACGAATATAATTATCAAAACCCATTTTATAACGAATCTAAATATACTATACTATACATACTAATGTTATAAAGAGGTAAATTTTATGAGTTTGTGACGTTGTAGGGTGTAATCTCAGGAGCTACTGGTCCAATTTGAAAAAATCTGTCAGTGTTATATAGCTCATTTATCGATGAAGTTTATAGGCTATATATCATCACGCTAAAGCCAATAGGAGCGGAGCACCAATGAAGAATGTTTCAAAATCGGGATTTTTTTTCCTCTTGAGAGCTTTCGCTGCCTGTTGGCTTTAGCCCAAAGTAACTACTCCACGCGAACGAAGTCGCGGGCAGAGGCTAGTTTTTAATAATTGCAGAATATGATAGAAAGTATTATTGATGTCAAGTTACTATTTATTTTTTAACTTATAACTTTTTATAAAGTATCCTTGGATTTTTAGCATCCAAAGAGCTAAGTAAAGTCGACATCAGTGATTGTCAAATTACTCTGAAAAATGGTTATCAGGACTAAATGAATTTCTAACACCTTTGTCATTTCGTATAATCTATCCTTTTATGTAATGCTTGATGATTTTTATCCATAAATTTTATTCATATATTAAGATGCAGTGTAATTTGAAAAACTGGATTAAAAATACGTTAAAAAATATACATTGATATCTTGAGTTACACTTTACAATAAACAGAATTGCCTGGAACGTTTTAGATTCGAGTGACGTGACTTTCATTACATATTATAAAACGAAAAACTCAAATACTACTGAACGGATTTTCATATGGTCTTCAGCGGTAGATAAAGTGATTCATGAGGAAGGTTTAGGTATATAATTTGTCAAGGTTGTTTTTTATTATCAGGATGGGACAACGTCCGCCGGGCCCGCTAGTTTTATATACGAAATAATACCCATAGCAATTGTACACACTTTGAGCGTTTTGCTTACGGTCTGTTTTCATCATTGATAGAGTGTTCCGGCACCGCGTTGTGAGTGAATCGAAGCTTTTTGTGAAGGATAATATCGGGATGAAACCATAGTATAGCGGTAGGGTTTTTACCAACTCCGCCTGACTAGCTACCAACCTCAACTTGATAATCTCACGCCAAGCACCTATTAAAGTGTTCCGGCAACTGCTCTTGAGAGCCAGCACCCATTTAGGCTTAGCGTGTTTATCACCTCAGACCGCATCATCGTTTAACATAAGATGGGATTTTGGTCAAATGCGTAAGACCTAGGTATAAAAAAAACACGGATCACCCTGAAAAGTGTGATCACAAACACGTACGCGTCACCAAAGTACGGTGTGCAGGTTCGAGCGGAATGCAGACAGCCGGGATGTCGTCAGGCGGTATGGGTGGTGGGGCGGGACTCGGCACCGGCATGCAGCCTGTCGGGCAGGTCGGTCCCGTCGGACAGGTCGGTCCTGTTGGACAGGTCGGTCCGGTCGGACAGATGCAGGGACCCGGCGCCGGGCAGTCGATGGTACAGACGCAGATGCAGCAGCACCCGCAGGTATCGTTACAAATTATAAACTCGATTTCATGTTTTCGTTTGTTCATTATTAAATTTTTTCAAGGTAACTCGTGAAGAAGAAGTTATTAAGAACATCACAGCGTCACCTATAAAGTGATACTAAACTCATATACCAGGTGTAAGATTAGACTCACAATATTCTAGGATATGACACTTGAAGGTCACATTTAACACATAAAATAATAATATTAAAACAAACACTAATAGACAACAAAGAGAACCTTAGGTTAAGTTTGTTCTAAGAATTTCAAAAGTATGGATTACAACTTGAATAAACCTAGGTTGAATGACTGGTGATAAAACCTGCGAGCGGCGACCCGGAGTTCATATATTTCGATAATAAAACGGACGATAAACCCTTTTGTTTGTTCAAACTTTGAAAAAATTATCCTTTGTTAGTTGGTTGGCTTCACTTTCACTTCACCCAACGGTCATTGACACTGTGCTTTAACATAGACGCTTCGAGGATTGAGTATAATTTTTGTATAGTTCTAGATACTTAGGTCAAATATTAAGCACCTATTTATTTATTGATTTAGAACGAGAATCGAGTGCAGAGTGTCCTCCATAAATATTGCCAATGCCTAAATATTCACCTGGTATATATAAGAGTTATTCTTATCTACAAAATCGGAATTTGTTAATAACGACTGTGATAGATCGAGAATGGCACAGAGATGAGATTGAATTGCGTATTTGTGCCATTGTGACACTTCCATTATAAATATAGGACATAGTATTAATTGACAATGGTACAGGACATGATGATAGGTATGAGATTGACTTGCGTATTTGTGCCATTGCGTCACTTCCATTATACATATAGGACATAGTATTAATTGACAATGGTACAGGACATGATGATAGGTATGAGACTGACTTGCTTATTTGTGCCATTGCGTCACTTCCATTATACATATAGGACATAGTATTAATTGACAATGGTATAGGACATGATGATAGGTATGAGATTGACTTGCGTATTTATGAGTATTAATTGACAATGGTACAGGACATGATGATAGGTATGAGATTGACTTGCGTATTTGTGAGTATTAATTGACAATGGTACAGGACATGATGATAGGTATGAGACTGACTTGCTTATTTGTGCCATTGCGTCACTTCCATTATATATATAGGACATAGTATTAATTGACAATGGTATAGGACATGATGATAGGTATGAGATTGACTTGCGTATTTATGAGTATTAATTGACAATGGTACAGGACATGATGATAGGTATGAGATTGACTTGCGTATTTGTGAGTATTAATTGACAATGGTACAGGACATGATGATAGGTATGAGATTGACTTGCGTATTTGTGAGTATTAATTGACAATGGTACAGGACATGATGATAGGTATGAGATTGACTTGCGTATTTGTGCCATTGTGTCACTTCCATTATACATATAGGACATAGTATTAATTGACAATGGTACAATACATGATGCTTGAGTATTTGTGCCATTGTGTTCCTCTTAAGGGACTAATCTTCAACATTATTACTGCCATTATCGAGTATGGATTATAATGTTACAAGTGTCTTGTAATAATTTCAATGTTCTAACAAGATGGTGGCTCCCTCCTTAGAACTTTCCATGGAGATTTTGTGGCATCTCATTCATGCTCCGTGATATTATTTTCTATCCATTTCATTTGTGCGTAATAACCGAACTATACGTAAAATAACACCAATCTTACAAAATGTAGAATGAAATAACACAAGATTATAAATAAAATATAAAATCTACTACATGACACACTAATATTCCGCCGAAAACTCCATGGTATAGGTGGTAATGGCAAACAATTTGAATGGTACAGGGCATGATGATAGGCGGAGCGATGGGTGGTCAGGTGCCCCAAGTGGGAGGCAAGGGCCCCCGTCCTGTGACCCAACTGGACGGGCTGGAAGCGGCTCGCCAGCAGAACCTCGAGAAGATCCAACAGCTGCAGGAGACTCTTCACGCTGCGCACCAGCAGGAGGCGCAGTTCAAGTCCCAGATGGATATAATGTCGCACCTGCACGCCGCCCAGCAGCAGGAACAGCATTACAAACAGCTGGAAGTGAGTTCAAACTAATTTATACCAATGGTACTACTTTATACCAATGGTACTACTTTATACCGGTGGTACTATTTATGTAAAACAAGTGGTCATATAGTGATCGAAATTCGACCGTAAATCGTCATCTTTTTAAGTTTAAATTGTCTTTGACAAACAGTGAATAACTATAATAAATTAGTAAACGTAAGGATCTTGAAAGTATAACAAATGGAAAAGTAAATAAAATTAACGATTTGATGTCATGGAAAAAAATAATTTTCTGCAAATTTTTTCATTGTTATCACTGAAGCTTCATACAACATGTAGGAATAGCTTCTAAACAAGAAATATGAAGTGAATTGTTTTTTTTTTCACCTTTTTGTGTATTGATTAATACTGCAGAGGTCATACAAAAAGGTGTCACAGTGGAGCTTTGTACGTTTTGTAAATAAAATATCTCCATATAAGTGATTGGTCGGTTCTGTCTGTACGTGTTTTATATGTGAAAAGTATTATTGATCAATGACCACGAACACAACAACAACACGTTGAGCAAAAACCACTATTGTGCAAAAGTGAAGTGGATAGGAGATAATACCACGGAGTGTGGGTTATGACTTGTAACAAAAACTCCCTGGAAAGTTCTAACAAGACGGCGCCGTCTTGTTAGTTAATTGAAATAATCGCAAGAAACTTGTAACTACCTAGTCGGCAATGGCAGTAATAATCTACTAGATGATTGATTGCCAAGAATTAAAAAAGTAGGGGACGAAAACTTATACGTTGCCACCTGGATATCAGCTTGGACCAATTGACTCGCCGCAAAGACGAGCTATGAGAATTGTTGACGATCCCAAGCTCACAAACGGTATCGAACCACTAAGTCTACGGAGAGACGTCGCCTCTTTATGTGTGTTCTACCGTTTGTATAATGGGTTCTGTTCCGAGGAATTGTTTAACATTATAACTATAGCTGCTTTCCACCATCGCACTGCTCGTCATCGGCAGGGAATTCATCCCCACACATTGGAACCGAAATGGTCTCGAACGGTCCGGTTCCAGAGAGGGGTTGCGGGGTGGTAGGGTGTCTGTACCCGACTGGATCGCGACCACCGTACACCAGGTGGAACACCCGCCATAGTGACACGTTTGGGCGTGTCGCGTTCCGGGATCAGCCGGTGTATATCAGTGGCGACCGGCGATAGATAGTATGTCTTTCGGTGGTCGCCATTGTTTTTGGATTGTACTGTGCTTACCATCAGGCACAGTACAGTCACTTTGCCGAGCTACAATAAAAAAAAAAGAGAGATTTCTTTCTACGTACGATCCGGTTGTGGAATGAGCTTCCTGCTGAAGTTTTTCCTGGGGACTACAGTATGGAGTGCTTCAAGGGGAAAATAAATAGGTTATTTAAGGGTCGGCAACGCGCACGTAACACTTCTGATGTTACAAGCGTCCATAGGCTGCAGTGACCGCTTTACATCAGGCGGCCCGCTTGCTTGTTTGCTACCGTCGTGGAATAATAAAAAAAATTTGGTACAACAAAATAATCCCTAGGAGGGTTGATGTCAGGCAGAGGCGGCTGATCGTAAAAATTAAGCCAAATCATACAGCACAACATGACAAACATGTTGCATCGACCCTACTTAGGTGGGATAAGGGTAAGAAGAAGAAGATCATTAAGTTCGCAATGTAATGTTTTTGTCCGTCTCCAAATTTGCGGGGTGGTAGGGTGTTTGTACCCGACTGGATCGCGACCACCGTTCACCAGGTGGAACACCCGCCATAGTGACACGTTTGGGCGTGTCGCGTTCCGGGATCAGCCGGTGTATATCCAGCAACCGGGGAGGGGGGGGGCTGTCCCTGACTGGGTCGAAGGCCGGCATGACAGCGGCGACCGGCGATAGATAGTATGTCTTTCGGTGGTCGCCATTGTTTTTGGATTGTACTGTGCTTACCATCAGGCACAGTACAGTCACTTTGCCGAGCTACAATAAAAAAAAAAAAAATTTAATGATATTAACAGTATTTAACAGCGACGACTTTTTATCATAAGGCTCAAGGACTTAAGGACAGTCATTTGGCTTAACTTATTAAAAAAAAACCTGATTTATTACAACTCTTTGAAAAATAACAAATGATGTATTGTAAAATCTTAATTTTTGTGTACGAACTTTTTTTTTTACTAAACCACGAAGTTTACGATGTCGTTATATAAAAGAAAAATTAAGAACGCGAGCCGCCTTTTTGAGATCTGGGTCTTAGACAATCAGCCGAGGGATTATAGGGTCGTTCGGATTATAGAGGCCGTACTTGTAGTGTTCTGTGTGAAATTAATTTACAGGAGCAACAGCGTAAACAACAACTTTTACAACAACAACTACAGCAGCAGTTGCGAGGCGCGGCCGCACATACAGGCAGGCATATGCGTCCTCTACTACCCTCCAACCCTGGGCTAAGGCATCTCCTGCAACAGGTATGACATTCAATCAGACCACTACATTTACCTCACCCTTCACTTTACATTATATATTAATTAAACCAAAAACTAAAGTAGGTTTGTGTATATAAAAAGTACGATAGAACTTTTGTGACGTCATAAAAGTCATAGACTTAAATAATTATCGCTGTTAGAGATTAAGAGAGAAATGTTAAAAGCGAGCTTTACAATGTATGACGTCACAATAGTTACGAATGACTTGTGATCGTAGAATCCTCTGTGACATAGTTTGAGCAATGCAGTTGTGACGCCATGACACAGTTGCAAAGTAAAAAGGCAGCTATTATAGTTGGTTAATTACAAAGAACTAGTTTAAAATGAAGTATGACATACAATCAAAACACTTCATCTACTTCACTCTTCACGATAGACGATAGATTAATTAGAACAGAAACTAAAATACGTTTGTGTATATAAGAAGTTTGATAAGACATTTGTGACGTCACAAAACTCGTAGATTTAAATGATTGTCGCTATTAGAGTATAAGAGAGGAGTTTCAAAACCGAGCTTTAAAATGTATCACGTCACAATAGATACGAATGACGTGTGAACGTAGTACTGTATGTGACATAGTTTGAGCAATGCAGTTGTGACGTCATGACACAATTGTAACGTTAAAAGCAGCTACTATAGTTAAAAATTACAAAGAACTAGTTTAAAATGAACAGATAATAGACTAATTAGACCATAAATTGAAGTAAGTTTGTGTATGTGTGAAAGTTTGATGGGACATTTGTGACGTCACAAAACTCATAGATTAAAATGATTATCGCTGTTAGAGTATAAGAGATAAGTCATTATAATTTATAACGTCACATGACGAATGACCTGTGAATATAGAAACTCCTAGTGATATTTAGAATTTGGTTCACAGATAAACATATTTGTGCATCGTAGTTAATTTACACATTTTAGGAAATTTTAATTACGTTTATTTTTAATTTCGAAATAATCATCATTAATTAATATCAACTATTGGTGATTATCTTGGTTGAAGTGAAATTTTTTTGGGCCACGGTGTTAGTAGAATTTTACTGCAACGTTTTTAACGTAAATAGGGTGGGGCCTTAGTCCGAGAGGGAAGGAGAAAAAAACTATTCTATAAATAGAGAAAGATAGATTTGTCCGTTCGAAAATGATAAACAATATACGAGGATGCTAAAAGCAAGTAACAAAGACGATTAGTAACGTCTCAAAACCGTTCGAATAAAATATCCACAAACTTGAAAATTATGCACTCATTTCAAATAGACTCTCATCACTCGCGTCCTTGGACTTTTTGTGCACTGCTTTGTAAAAACAACTTTAAATAATTCGTGTAAGGTTGAATTTGCAAAAACATAAGTTTATAGTATAACTATAAGCACTCAGGTATATCGGTGAGAATTTTTTTTTTCGAACTGTCTATGCTATTGGCCTAGCAAGGTCTTAACAGCTTCACCGGACTACTAAGGCGAGCGCTTAAGGCACTCAGCCGATTTTATTTGACAATTAGTTCAAGGGTGCACAGCACACCTCGGCTTGGGCTATTGCCTGATACATGCAATTCGCGACCTATCTGAGTTAAATTAAGCTAAGCTAACTATTCATATATATATGAGTTATTGAAACATATATGTGTACCAAGCATACATACCTCAAGTATCGGATAATTTTCTAAACTATTTCAGTTTCATAAGGGAAAAAATAAAACCCTTCCAATTTCATGTGCAGGCGTGTATGCGTGCACGTATGTGGAGGTGATGTGTGAATATCGGTGTGATTTTGGGGACGGTTTTGAGCGTTACTTTTATTCGAGACCGTGCATCTTGGGTTTCTTTATATCGATGAGTAAAATAGACAATGTTTTACTGATTGATAAATAATTGCTTACATATCAGTTAATTTACTTTACCAAAAAAATTTCACTTAAATCACGTGTATTGAGTTGCACGCGTCTTTTTTCACGATGTCATTTCTCAGTAGCCAATTTTAAAATAGCAAGCTTTTCGATACACCACTAGAAATTACACTGTCTTTTACTTCTTTTAATGCTTATTTTCTTAATAATTCTAACCGATAATTTACATTACCCTCCCTCTTAATCATGTTGAATCGAAAAATAACCATTGTTTTTTTTTTTAAATTTCATGTCTATACTAATATATAAAGCTGAAGAGTTTGTTTATTTGGTTGAACGCGCTAGTCTCAGGTACTACTGGTCCGATTGCAAAAATTATCTGTGTTAGAGAGAAGTCATTCATCGAGGAAGGCTATAGGTTATGTATCAACACGCTAAGACCAATAGGAGCGGAGCACCAAAGAAGAATGTTTCAAAATCGGGGTGTTTTTTCCTTTTGAGAGATTCCGCTGCATGTTAGCGTTAGCCCAAACTACTCCACGCGGACGAAGTCGCGGGCAGAAGCTTGTATTAAATGTTTCGCAAATGTCGAAAAGTATTTATTCATTCCTTATTTTATTAAGAAACAATTGTTATTATTTGATTCGACAGTTAATCATTAAAATTATTAATATAAAATTTTCAAATAATTTTTTCTATCGCTAGCTTAACCTTCAATCATTGGCTCATCTATATTATCTTTTAAGTTACCCATTATTATAAGATTTTTAAAACTAATAATCCTTTTTATATTCATATTGTGGTTACATTTAATTATTTTTGTTTATTTCTCGCTAGCTTAATGTTTACTAAGCGAATTGATTTGACATTGTCTAGTTCAATTTTTTTTATCGGTGTTTAATTCTCCATTTTTTTTTAAATTCAAATACAGTTTAAACTCTTTATAACGAATTTCACAGAGCATTTTTTTCGTTATATGGAGGAGAGAGAAAACAAATAAACGTTTTTGTGGTAAACCAACCAAATTGAACAAATCTCTATGTTATAGAAAATTTTTCGTTATAACGAACAACGTTATAACGAGTTGACACTGTATTCAAAAAATGACTGGCAATAATTGGCGGGACCTTAATTACAGAGAAATATATTCGAAATGTCAAATATTCCGTTTAGCAAACAATTTGTACCCTCGGTAGCGACTACATTGAATCTAGCTTTAAATGTTCTAGATATTTCTAATGTTTTTCACGACACTCCATAGTTAGTTCCTACTTGCCTAACTAACAGCAAACACCCTATTTGCTTAAAAACCAAATATTATATTAATTGGGTTTATAGAATTCGTGACATACTGATGCGATATTGAAGATGTAAACAGAACCGAAACCGAGCGGTACAATTAGCTTGCAATGTTTCTAGCAACAGCAGACGCCGCGAGGCGGACGCCCGCACATGTGAACGCGCGCGCGTCGCTTTACGTCGTTCGCACTCCCCCCTAGCACGCACAAGTAATGCTTATACCACACCTTTCGAACTAATTCACTAAATGTGTTCACGTAATTAACTACTTAACATAGCTAATATAGCTAATATAGCGCGTTCGTATATTTTAATTCGCAATCGCGTTGTATTAATTTCCTGAGCTGTTCATAAAAAATATACTCTAAGCCAAAAAACTACATACGAGCTTTTGGCACAAAACTCTGTCTAACTACTGTGATACAGTTTTTTTGCATTTGCCATGAGATATTTACAACAAATTACACATTAAAAACATATTTTGAATTATTAGAGCTTACTATTGACCTAGTCCTATTGACTAGATTTACTATTGACTGACATTAAATTACTATTGGCTGGTAGTGGATAGCCAATCCTAACAATACTTAATTACTATTGGCTACCTATTATTTACAGGGTATTTTAAAAATGGTATCAGAATCATTTAAATCGTCAGACAGTATATATATATATATATATTCTATAACAGTATAATCTGTTTAATGCTGTCATAAATGTAATACTTTCTCGTTGTCTTTTCCTCAATATATACTTGTACGTCTATATATATGTTAATAAAAACAAAACAAATATAAAAAATTATGTCTTTGTTATCATAAACTGATTCAGTTTGACTTCTGTATCTTGTTGTTCCAAGATTAAATTATTTACTTTGCATTTTTTTCATTGATATTTGAAATTAATTATTCGTTTTTTTTTCCCTGAAACCATTTGAGTTCGACTTTACGTGAGTACATTTAGACCATTCCACAATACAATGCATGTAATCGATAACTTTCGCTTTCTCCATTCAAATAAAACTTGTAAATATGTTTATATTTATTATATTTTTTTCTTTAATTTAACATAAAGGAACTTACAATAAGGTCTGAAATAAAATTATAATCATTGTAAAAAATCTGTTCCTATAACTGTTTCATGTAATAGATAATTTTTATTGCAGTTAGAAGCTAAATGCTCCGGGTTCGATTCCCGTTAAGACCCAAGGGGTAAAGAAGTTATTTTAATAGACATATACATTCCTATAAATTTG
Source organism: Antheraea yamamai (assembly GCA_036509395.1). Lineage (NCBI taxonomy): Eukaryota > Metazoa > Arthropoda > Insecta > Lepidoptera > Saturniidae > Antheraea > Antheraea yamamai. Next base: position 10,049,384 of record AP028443.1, on the reverse strand, counting down.
TTTTTACGTCTTCGAAGATCATTTAACAGTATCATAAATATCTAGATACCAAACTACATAATATGTATAGAATCAAGAATTTTTTTTTGAACTGACTACGCTATTGACCTAGCAAGGTCTTAACAACTTCACCGGACTACGATCAAGAAATTACGTGACGAGCAAAATGCCATTTATCACAGTGACATTGAGTAAAGTTAGATGTAACGTGTTTGATTCCCGTTAAGACCAGACCAAAAATGTCTTTATTCTATAACTGCATATTATAAAACAAAGTCGTCTGCCACGTCTCTCTGTCTGTCTGTTCGCGATAAACTCAAAAACTACTGAACGGATTTTCGTGCGTATTTCACCGGTAGATAAAGTGATTCACGAGGAAGGTTTAGGTATATCATTTGTCAAGTTTTGTTTTTATTATCAGCGCGGGACAAAGTTCGTCGAGCTCGCTAGTTTTTTTTTTTTAATTCCAACCAATTTTTAATTACATCTTAGTATTCGTACCAAATTTACAGCATAAAAATATCTAAATTTTATTAGATACTACAATTTGAATAGTTACTGGAAATTGTTTGATAAACAAAATGGTATTCATTCATGTCCTTTCTAGTTAATATGACATTTTTGATATGTGTATCAATAAACGAACGTATATACTCAAGATATTTATATATACGTATGTCTAGCAGCCACAGTACAGACCGGGCGGTACAGGCGCGAGGCCCACGCCGGCATCTCAGCCCCAGCAGTTCGATGACGTCAACGGTTACAATGATTTCATGTAGATAGCTCAAAGTTTACCGTCAGCCAGTGCTGCCAACACTACAATAATATTGTCATATGATTTTGACAACTATCTTTTGACATAACTGTTATGTCAAAAAGGTTGACATGTCCCATAGACTATTTGAATATTTTTATCTCATTTTAATGATTTCTAAGATTGTCAATGTAATTATTTTATATCTATGTCTTACACATATTTTATACAGTGTGATGCTATGTTGATATCTCTATCTAGAACAGACTGACGTTATTTATATTATGTTAAAAAAAAACTGTATATTGTGTTAGACCAACGCGCGCTTCTTGCGTTTCAAGAATAACTTCATGGTTTTCTACGTCGACGCGCGTATTTTTATAAAAGAAATGCTATTATTCTAATTATCATAGTATTTGAAATGAATATGATGAAACGTTTGTCTTGAATGAGATGTCAGATCTTTTTCAACAAAATGGTTTTTATTTAAAATTTTATGTTTTTTAACGAGTGTACACAAATACACACTGGTTGGTTATTGCGACAGGAATGAGAAAACAAATCGTTTTTGAGTTTTTGTCGGGATTTTGGTCTGTCATGTAGTGGATTTTATATTTTATTCATAATCTTGTGTTACTTGACTCTATATTGTGTAAAATTGGTGGTGTTTTATGTAATATAGTTTGTTTATTGTGCATAAGTGAAGTGAATGGAAAATAATACCACGGACCATGAATTCTGAGGTGCCACAAACATTCCCTGAAAAGTTCTAACAAAATGGCCACCATTTTGTTAGTTCATTGTACTTATATCAAGAAACTTGTAGTATCGATACTCACTTCACAATGGCAGTAATAGTCTACTAGAAAACTGGTTGCCAAAAATAAAATAGAAGAAGAACTTATAATACTATTATTAACCACTCGACAATGGCAGTAATAATGTAAAAGATTGGTTGCCAAAAATAAAGTAAAAAAAATCGTTTGGTTGGTACAACTGACATACGTCAACCATCGACCAACATTGGCGCAAACGTTGGTTCTAACACTATTTTGTCGATACATATGAATGAATATTGTTGGAACTAACATATGGAATCGCTTTTACTGTTATACAGTTAGTAGTTTTCAAATACGTTGGACCATATTTGTCGTTGTGATTAAGTTTAATTATTCCTAAGTTTTGGTAATTAAGTATGCTTTTAACCATTTGTATAATAGCAGAATAATATCAATTTATATTATTATTGATAAATAAAATAATTGGAATTTGATTTTTTTTGCTTTTCATTAACAAACCCTAATCGGTAAAAATGTAGTTATGAATTCTCGTGTTCACTTTCCGTTTAGCTTTCGTTGTGAATGTTAGGTTTTTTTTTATTTTAAGTAGACACTTTGTAACGGATTATTCAGTTTTTTTAATCAATAGACACAGGAAGGAAGTATAAAGAACATAGATAACATTCTAAAAGTGAAAGCGTAACAAACTCGTATACGTATTTACAGTATCAGTATTGTATCTATGCTTCTAACTGCTTTTGTAGGTGGTAGAACTACGCTGTAGTTATCACTAGTTTCAGCATGAATGGGTCGGCTCGCACGGAGTAGTACCACCCGACCCACAGAAACACCCACGTGAAGTAACAGTGCTTGCATTGTTGCTTTTCCTTCGGTTAGTGAGAGCACCGGAGGCCCACCTCCATTCCCCCTTTCCCTACCACTCCCCCCTCCCCCATACACAGGGTCGCAACGCACTTGCGACTCCCCTAGTGTTGCTAGTGTCTATGGACGGTGATCTCTAAACATCACGTGACCCACATGTTCGTTTGCCTCCGTTTGACACAAAAAAAATGTGGTGTGTCTGTGTCATGACACGGCCGTTTGTTGTACGTGTATTGATTCAAAAGTCGTATATATCAAATGGGTTCGAAATAAAAAAACCATATGTTTATGAAACATATTGATATTATGTTTATTATAAATAATATAGTACAAACTAAAAATGCTTACGTTTGGAACTCTCATAACATCTGTAAGATGGATTTATAATCAAAGACATCAGTGTTTATAACTAATATTGAATAAAAATTACGCTTACATTACTTATTACATTATTAAGTAAATAGAAACAATGTTTTATTTGCATCAAGATATTCACTTTAAGATACTTAAGTATATAATAATTCCAAATAATCATAGAAACACTGTAATATTTTTACTCTAAATTATACCATTACATTTTTTTTTTCAATTTTCAGTCGTTCTAAATAATTTGTGAAATGCATGTAAGAGTTATTTTTTTTATTTGTTTAAATAAAAAAAATAAAAATTATATGTAATATAGTTAAATTACTTTTAAAATCAATTAAGTCAAAATTATCGCAGTTTCAAAAATTTCAATTCGATTTATTATATATTGCGATAATCGCGAATTATATTCGTCTCTTAAAATTGTCTAAATAAAAATAAATCCCTTCATAAACTTATAATAAATATACCCTAAAAAAACTTGTCAAACTTTATTATGTTAATTAATTAGCCTTTTCTGTACTTAATAATTTGTGACCACAAATTTCATATTAGCTTATGTTAAACCATCATTTGAGTATGGAAAAACTTAAGTTTTATACCATGATTTAATTCGAATTTAAGTTATCCTTATATTGATATACAAAAACTCAAAACGCACACTTAACGTCTCACAGACGGCACACAAAAATGAGTGCATAATTTTGGATTAGGCACTCATTTCAAATAGTCTCGCGTCGCTTGCGTGGCAGTAAAAACAGCTTTAAATCATTCAGGTAAGGTTGAATTTATAGAGCCGCTTCAGTTGCGCAGAGGCATCGCATCACTGAGCGTGTTCTACCGTCTGTATCCTGGCGAGTGTTCTAAACAGCTATTTAATTTAATCGCTTCCTATCGTTTTCATAACCGAACCACGCGCGCTTGGCTTCCGAGCTCTAGTTTTACGGTAAATCCTATATGGCCACGAACTAAAAAGTTCGCAACTTCTTATCTTTGCCGTACCGTGAAGTTGTGGAACAATCTCCCGGCTAATGTGTTCCCTCCTTCCTATAGCATGTGGTCCTTCAAGCGTAACGTGAAGAGACATTTACGCAGGCCGGCATGACAGCGGCGATCGGCGAGGGATAACGCATCTCTCGGTAGTCATTGTTTTTGGATTGTACTGTGCTCACCATCAGGCACAGTGCAGTTACTTTGCTGTGCTACAATAAAAAATAAATTGCAAAATCATAAGTTTATCGCATAACTACTATAACCACGTATGTATATTGGGGAGTTTTTGCGGTCGGTTTTGAGGGTTACTTTTATTCGAGGCTGTGTGTCTTGGGCTTTTTTATATGTCAATGTAGCATTACCCTAAAATTTTAACTTATCCATAAGAATATAATTATAAGGTATAATTATTCTACAAGTTTATCTCAATTTGTTAACATAAAACGTACATATGAAGATACATAAATATATAATATATTCAAATGGCTGTCTATCATCAGTCTATAAAAATATTAAAAATGACTTAATATTAAATTCTCCATGATTACTTAAAATTCTTAATAAATGAGTATACAATATTTTTTGTAAACCAAGGATTTTTTTTTATCGTTTCAAATATGTAAGTTTTATTAAGATACTTCATTTCCTATATATAGGTTCACAAAAGCAGGGCCGGATCTATGACACAGGGAGATTAAATCCTTGGCCCCTGGAAAATGTTTTTGATTTCATCTTTAAATATGAAAAAAAAAATTTCAACATTCCCACATACATTCATATTTCAAATCATTCCACGTTTTCATCTGTTCATTGCTCTCTGAGCCTCGGAACTCTTAAATCCAGTATAGACAATGTTCTGGCTCAAAATCTCATAATCACATCTCACAAAGAGTAATATAGAATAACTCATCAATTATTCGTTTTAATTAAGACAAAATTCGTTATAATCAACATATATTCCTTATAATTAAGTAAAGTCATTAATATGTATTTTAGATACGGACATAGTCACATTAATCTGATAACATTATTTTTAATATAAAAAAAAACAAACGCAATCAAAATGCTGTTGAAACTACTGAAAGTTTCTGCTTAGCAATTTATTTTAACATATGTACACATCTATACACTCCTAAATGCTTGTAAGATAAACCCCATCGTCTCGACAGGATGTACAAATAACATTCCTTAGGCCAAATTTGATCCATTATGACATCTTGAGACTATCATTCTGACATCTGTCACTGTTATTTTGACATCTGTCAATGTCATTCTGACATATGTCGCTATCATTTTGGCGTATTTCAGTGGCATTCTGACATCTGTTGTCATTCTGACGTCTGTTGCTTACGCCATTTTCCTTAATGCCGCCGTTTTGACATTTCTCGTTTAGCATCTTCGGTTGGGGGTTCTTTGACTTCTTATTTTTGGGCATCTCGTATATCCGTTCGGCGAGTGCCAGGAGTATAGTTCCGGGTATCCTTTGGTGTTCTTCGATTAAGTCTTCTATGGCTGAGGCCACCTAGAAGAAAGAAACATCTTAATATATAAAAATCCATTGTCATAAAGTTTGTCCATGATGAACTTTGAAACTATTCAACCGAACTTTATGATAATTGGCATTTAAGTATAATTTGATCCAACTTGAAAGATAGGATAATTTATATTTCGATTCAATATTTTCAATTAGAAATCCAATGATTGTCAATGTTGATTATCACCACAAATTATAAAACAAAGTTCTCTGCTACGTCTGTATGTCTGTTCGCGATAAACTCAAAAACTACTGAACGGATTTTCATGCGGTTTTCATCAGTACATAAAGTCATTGACGAGGAAGGTTTAGGTGTATAATTTGTCAAGGATGTTTTTATTATCAGGGCAGGAAAACGCCCGTCGGGCTCGCTAGTTGTTAATTGAAGTTTCATCAATCTCGAACAGATGGCGGTTTAAATAAGTTTGTTGACAAAAAACTGTAGGTCCGACTGTTATAGATATCTCATAGATGGCGTCACGTGTTAATTTTGAAAATGATTTTAATTTAACATGTAAAAACTGAGCCACAGCAACACGTGGCCGAGTAGGCTAGGAATTTTATAAAACCGAAATTATAATGTCTCAGCAAGTTTTTTTTATTGTTGGATGTGGTAAAATACCAAAATAATTTAAATACTAGAAACAGCAACAAATTAGTCATTCCATGCTTCGGACTCGCTAAGTCCAAAAACAGTTTTTTTGGTAATAGTGTTAGGCTTTATAACAAAGTCCCAAAAAACATTACCGATTTGCCGGATAGTGAGTTCAAGAAACATGTCAAGCGGGTTTTAATATCTAAAGGCTATTATAGGGTGGACCAATATGTGCACGATTGTGACGTCTGGAAATGACTCCCCTCTATGTGCATCCGCTAATAACGAATGCAACTATTTATGTTTTGTAAAAATATATAACATGAAAAGATAACCAGATCGAGTTTCTTGCCGGTTCGTCTCGATGACTGGGTTGTTTTCCGAACCGGTGGTACCTTTGACGTTCATAAGCATCTTCTCAGGGCCTAAATTGTATAAAGGTGTTTTGTTTTGATTAGATTTGTAAATCTCATCAAAACCTTCATTGTCTGTGAGATTATTTTCACATAAACGTGTAAGTCAGAACAAGTTCGGTTTTTATGTCAAGAAAGCTCATGTTGGATTAGATTTGAAGCATAAGTCATTGAGGTCAATGAATGTTTCTGACCTTACGCTGCAGCTGGTCGGGTGTGAGCGTGGGGTCGTAGGGCACAGGCGGTCCCAGATGAGTGATCAGCTTCACGGGGAACCCCCCGTATACGGGTGCGAGGGGAATCCTCGTCGCGGCGTATATCCTGATCCAGACGCCGCGCAACCAGCCGACCGTTCTGAACGCCTCGCGGACGTTCTGCGTGAACATCGGTACTATTGGCTGTCGAAAAAAAAATCATTATCGCTGTATTTTTGTATTTCTGTCATTACTACATAACCGCTATAACGCTTTTATCAATTTATTATTAACTCTGACCAATTATAATATTTATTATGAACTAACAAACTGTAAACAAAATATTTAAGATTTTTTTAAAAAAAAGGAAAATGTTAATAAGAATATACCCATACATATGTACATACATACATAAATATTCGTTTCATTTTTGTAGTCTTTAACATTATTGTAAGCTAGTAATGGGTCTAGTTAAGTTCTGTTAATATTATCAACCTAGTTAAGGTGTTAGACGATTTACTTGTTACCTATTAAATAAATAAAAAAATGTAAATATTATAGCTATGATATATATAATTAGCCACTATGATATTGAGTATTGGTATGGAGTCTACATAGTACTTCATAAAGTCTTTTATCTGCCTGCGAAAGATTAACAACACAAGGAACAGACACATCAATTAAATTTCTATCTATAGATTTCTACTCTCTTCCGCGAAGCTGCCTACATTACAATCTATACTAATATTATAAAGAGGTAAAGTTTGTGACGTTGTAGGGGGTTATTAAATACTAGCCCCTGCCCGCGACTTCGTCCGCGTAGTAATAGTTACTACTCTGGGCTAACGCTGGCACGCAGCAGAAGCTCTCAAAAAGAAAAAAACATCTCGATTTTGAAACATTTTTCATCTGTGCTCCGCTCCTATTGGCCTTAGCGTGATAATATATAGCCTATAACAATTCTCGATGAATGAACTATATAACACTGAAAGAATTATTCAATTCGGACCAGTAGTTCCTGAGATTACCCCCTACAACGCCACAACGTAACAAACTCACAAACTTTACCTCTTTATAATATTAGTATAGATAGTATAGATTATAATATTATTATTAGTATAGATAATAACAGTTAAGTAAAATAATAACAATAGTGAAGTGTATTAATAATAATGAGTCTTGCTCGCTTTATTACCGAGATAACACTTAAAACGATTTTTTAGTAAAAAAACAAAAAAAAAACGTGGTAACCAAGAGTTTGCTAACAAAGAAAAAAGTCAGTATTCAATCTGGCAAGATTTAAACAAGCGTTAACTCAAGTCTAAGTCATAATATACACACCGAGTTTTATTTAGCGGGATCCTAGTCTGTCATGTAGTAGATTTACATTTCATTCATAATCTTGTGTTATTCGACTCTATATTTCGTAATATTGGTTTGTGTATTACGTAATATAGTTCGGTTATTGTGCACAAGTTGAAGTTATTACGAAATAATAAATACCACGGAGCTTGATTTCTGAGGTGCCACAAAAACTCCCCGGAAATTTCTAACAAAGGAGCCACTATCTTGATAGAGAGAGACGAACTTCTTAGCCTTCCATGGATTCACCGTGCGGGTGCCGGGTCCATCGTGTGGCAGAAGGAGAAACTCAGAGCAGTTCCCAGGACTTGCGACCCAGGTGTGGGTTTAAGGAGGCCCCCTTTGAGATGCGCATCAACGCTCACCTTCACTGCTCGAGTTTCCCGCCCTGCCTAGCCAAATTTGGTACGAACCTGTTAGTGCAGCCTTTGATACTCGTTCTAAAATAGAACTTACTGCAGTTCTCGACAGGCCAAGGTCCTTCAGAAGGTTGTAGAGAGATTTTGCTGGTATACCTCTCGCTCCTACTTCTACCGCGTATAACTTAACCACATAGCCAGTTTTACTTAGTTCATTTGTTAGTTCGTAATATTTATTTAATTTATTATTTATTATTTTTATTAATTGTCACAAGAAACCTGTAATATCATTACCTACTCGACAATGACAGTAATAATCGACTAGAAGATAGGTTGCCAAAACAAAATACGTACCACTTTAGCTTCGAGAGCGACTTTAGCGAAGCCAATTCTTGACTTCCAATTGAGCCTGTAGTAGTGGTCGCCGAACTGCGCTTCGTATACCCCGCCAGGTGATATCGCTAGCGAGTTACCGTTTTTGAGTACTGATGCACAGGTCTGCACAGTGCCGGCGATCACGCACAAGTTCTCAAGAAGCATCGACCAACCTGCACAGTATCACATATTCAAAAATAGAAAAAAAGTCTTTATTGTTGGAAAACAATTACAAACAACAAGATAAATGAAGGAAATATATATATTAGGGTGGGTCAAAAAAATCGATTACTTTTTTTTTACAAGTGACACGGAAAAATGGGTTGCTAGACACCTTAAAAAAAACTCAACAAGCATGAGCTCTTAATTTTAATAGGAAGATCCTCCGCATCGCAGTTTTGTATTTTTTTCTCAGTCCAATAGAAAAAAAATCATACCTCATCATTTATCGACAGAACAGAAAAATGTTCCGAGAGAATTTTTTAGGAAATTTAATGCTCTACAAAAAAGGTATCTTATATTTTTTCCGTAAACCTCACCATTTGAAAGATATTAAGGATTTAATTTTGATTATTTTAAGACAAATTTCATTTTTGTTTATAAATTTTATAACTCGACAATAAATGACTTTTACAAAATGCGCAATACAAATTTTTGTTGGAAATTAACTGCTCTATAAAAATGCTTTCTTATGTTTTGGCGATGAAATTAACCGTTCAAAAGATATTCATCATCAAACTTTCATGTGTACGGATTTTAAAAGTTTTTGATGAGATATTCGAAAAATTTCAAAAAAAAGATGCTGCAGTAAATCTAAGTGGTACTGCAGGGCTGATTTTCAATGGGGGGCCAAAGTAATATACCGTACATTAGTCAGTGTCTTGACAAAAGTATTACTAAACTTATATACAATAAATAATAATAATAAAATATAAACACATTCAACAAAGTTACGAATATGCCTGTCAAAAAAACCTCTCACTATCTCGGCTGCATAGTAGCCACCGTACGTCTGAGTATACGAACCAATAAAATACGAGCATTGATGGTACATCGCACAATTTGTAATATGTTCAAAATTCCTACGAGATTCGATCACAAACGTCACGGAGTACCTAACCGATTAAGCATATACTAACTAATATAGAAAGTAAGTTTGTCTGTTCACAGCATTGATCACTTCAAATAGGTATGTATGCGTAAGTACACATATAGTGAAGAGGTTTTTTTTAGTTTTGATGTAAAACATCTATATCCACGGGTCAGGCCAACAGGTGACGTCACCACACTATATGATTTTGTTTTTTTTTTATTCAATAAATATACAGGCTGGAAGTTAGTAGACAATAGCAATATTTATAGAGGACACTCTGCACTCGATTCTCGTTCCAAATCAATTAAAAAAATAGGTGCTTAATATTCGACCTAATTATCTAGAAAAATACAAAAATTATACGCAACCCTCTATGCGTTTATGTTAAAGCACAGTGTCAATGACCGTCGGGTGATTTCACTCTCACTTGAATGGGAACGACATGAACAAAACAAAAGGGTTTATTGTCCGTTTTATTATCGAATTATGACAGCGATGATTAAAAAAAAATTCACACCCGATGTGATGTTTTTGAGTCGTCTGATATATTTAATAATACACCTAAATAAGCAATATACGTGATTATTTTTATCACGCTTTTATTAGCTTCACCTGTATGTATGTATGTAACCGACCCCTTTGAGCTCGATTTTGTCCTACTTTGAACGATCACATTTAATTCAAACTTTGCACACCTGTCAAAGGTCGATGACAATGCAATAATTCGAAAAAAAGGTAAAAAAATTAACTAAAAAATGAAAAATAAATAATAGTTTAAAAAACTAAAAAAAACACGCTTTCATAAAAAATCCAACTAAAAAACAGAAAATAAAATTTAATAAATTTGGATTAAGAATAGTGTAAATTAGAAATCTTAATATATATATTTCTTGTGTGCGTGTGTATGTGACTGAACTCCTCCTAAACGACTGGACCGATTTTGATGAAATTTTTTGTGTGTGTTCGTGGAGATTCAAGAATGGTTTAGATTCACAATTGGACCCGGCAGGTGGCGCTGCGATCAACTTTTAGGATTTTTTTTTGTTTTCAAGGCAGGACAACGTCCGCCCGGTCCGCTAGTAAATTTATATTTTTGTAAAAAGTGACAAAAAAATTATAAAAATACTGATATCTGGAGGTACTGATATTAACAGTGACGCATCGCATGTTTTAAACTATTATTTATTATATCATAGGCGACAAACGAACAGGTGGGTCACCTGATATTAAGTGATCACTACCGTCCATAGACACTAGCAACACCAGAGGAGTCGCAAGTACGTTGCCAGCCTGTGTTTGAGGGGAAGGAAGGGGGAGAAGGGGCGGTGAGCCACCGGCGCTCTCACTGACCGAACGAAACGCGACAATGCAAGCACTTACTTCACGTCGGTTTTCTGTGAGAGGGTGGTAATACCTCGGGCGAGTCGACCCATACATGCTGAAACCTGTTATAGATTCAGCGTGGCTCTATCACCTACCATAATTTATTAATTATTTAATAATATTATTGCGTGTCTCAGTCGCCATGACAATTATACACATAGATTATATCCATAGACTATATAGATTAGATACAAATATACCTGACAGTTATATATTCAGAGCGGTCAAAAAGTTGGGTGAGGACTGTACAATTATAGATATTAAATATGTACGAGTTAAACCAATTCACGGTAAAAACTATAGTTATTATTTATCGTTTCAAATAAATTTTGAATGAAACAATCACGATGCGGGTTTTGTCGTATAATTTTCATTTCTTAAGTTCAAATTAGTTAGAGCTCACTTTTGCCCTTAACTTTACAATTCTCTGTAGGGAGGCAACACCTCAAGCATTATTGTTATTTTTTATATTAAATGAATAATAATTTACCATATGTAATCGTAGATGTGTCACTGTTATTTATCACATGACAATGAATTCTTACGCCTGCTATGTATCATATAAGCACAATTGTACTTATCGTGAGGATTGTGTACATACTTTCTCATATTTGTACTAAACGATAAACTAAAAAAAATAGGTCGTTCACCTGGATGCAACAAATAAACGTGGAGACAATGATCGTCACATGTGAAATATAGCAGGCTGTTATATATCGCCTGTGATATATCAGCCATGGGAATAAAATTTCACAGCGACATAATTATATTGAAATAACTATAACTTGCATACGTAATCCTCAGGGATTATAATACATCCGTAAATGATCTCTATTAGTAATGCAGTCACATTTAAATCCGTAACTATATAATGAATTGCAAATGAGGCATCCGTAGGATACAGATATTTTACATAGTGTGATATTACGTTTTTACTTGTAACTAGCTGACCCGTGCAACTTCGTCTGCATCAAATCGGTTATCACCGGTTTCAATTATATTTTTAAATGCGAAAAATTTAAAAATTTTAATAAACCTAAAATTTGGGCAAGCAGCGGCGGGGCTTTCTTCTCGTTCGCCCCGTAAGGGGACCGCATCAGGGTTACCCCTCTGGCGGTGGCTTCGCTCTCCTCCCGTCTAGCGGGGGTGTCTTGTGTTTTGGGATGCGCGCCTCTTGAAAGGCGATCTCCCGGAGAGGTCTCGACTATCCGTCGGTGTGCGATGGTAGTCTCGGTTCTGTGAAGGTTGAAGGGCAGACCGGCATGCTTGAGGCGCATTAGTTGCGCAGCAACTTCCACATTTGGTCCCCGAAATCCGCGGGAGGGGTTGTTGGCGTGGGCCATGAGGCTCGCCGGCGCCGCCTCCTCCACCACCTGTTGGGCAACCATGGTAGTTCCACGACCGGTCCGGGCCACAGGCAGGCAATCTGGCGATGGCATTGTAGAGAGGTGTGCCGGAACTGCTGGCAGCGAAAACACTGCTCGAGCCGGCGCTCGCCCCTCCAGGCTTCTATTGTTATTCCGGGCATACTCATTGATGTGTAGGTATGATATACGGCGGATATAAGCCCGGGCGTCCTCTTCAGTGGCAAGCAGCGGCGCGGCTCTCGGCTTTATATACCCGCGCAGACGTGTACAACCTATATCGTCCAGCCTAAGCTGAACCCAATTTCATATGATTGATGATATAGATCTGAGATCAACTTACATTGGTCATATAAATTTCCGAAACTGATCATTTTTAACTTATATTTATTATTTATTATGAAATTTAGTAAAGTTGCAGTCAATGCTACTGAACAGAGAAAGAACAGTAGATAGATAGTTTAACAAATGTTCGACGTGATTCTTTAAATTGGCATAACTTTTTTATTTATGAACTGATTGACATGAAACAAACACTAAATGTTAAGTGAAGCTTACCACAATATATGAGTGAAAACTACATCTAAATCGGAAAAGCCGTTTCTGAGATTAGCGTGCACAAACGCACAGACAAACAGACAGACAGACAAACAGACAAAAATTCTAAAAATCATTGTTTCGGGTTCTATTGCGTTTATAAAGACCCCTAATAATAGTTTTTCTCATATATATTTCATGTACAGACAGCGGTCAGTTACATTTTTATTATATGTATAGATATCCAACAAAATAAATTCAAGGTAAAAAATCAATTCATAGGGTTGATTGATTCGGTATAAAAGAGTCACGGCATAGAAACGTGAAAACTATCCGAGTAAAGATTTTAAAACAAAGACTAGTTTTCGCTCGCCACTTCACTTTTTTAAATATAGATTGACATACCCCAGGAACGGTACATTTTTTCTAAACATGAAAGGAGTACCCTATGTCGTTTTCTATATCACTAACAATATATATGCAAAAATTTATGATGAACGGCGGACTACATACCTCTGTACATATAATATTATAATTAGGATTAAAAAAAAAAGAGGGTATGTCGTAAAGACACATGATAGAAGTGAAGCTTTTCTATTGCACGGAAATATTTTAAATAAAAATACAACAGAAAGCCAACGTCACGCGATGTTATCAGGCGGTCACCCATTCAAGTAATGACCGCGCCCGACGTTGCTTAACTTCGATAATGTTGATGACGACGATTATGATGTCACCTCTTTTCACCACACAAAAAGGTCGCCGTTCGGAATTTCGAAGCCCTCACATAAGAAAGTTGACTTCAAATATACACTCACCAGGTATCCGAAACATGAATCGATCCGCTACAGTATGTAGCTGAGTCTGCCTGAACAACTGCATTCGTGCGACGAAGTAGTACATATCCACAGGTAGAGCCCCGTGGTAATAGATCACCAGGAACGGACCGTCAGGCAAATTCTCCAATCCGCGGATCTCATAACCTGGACAACCATTACACACATAAATCCAATGATATTATAACTAAATAGCTGTAGACACGTTACCTACATGATATTTTGACAAAACAAATGGCATGATAACGCACACATACGTAAAGTAATATTATAACGCCATGCTGTCTTAGATAAAATGTGGAAGTAAGATGGTATATTCTCAATATCGGTGGTGAAAAAGAAATAGTTATATGTTGCTTAGATACGGGCGAACTGACGGGCCAACCGTCAAAAATAAGCTAGTTAGCCAAGTTTTAATAAGGCGCTGTCGACGAAAAATAGCGCTGATAAAAGATAAACTTGATGAAATTAATTATTTATTTTGCTTGTTAGTAGAGTTACCACCAAGTATTCAAAATCTGTCGCCAAACAGGCTGTAAATGTGTTCCTAGTACAGCAAGTACTCTAAGTTTAGAGCATTTAGTATCTTAGACCACATTGATTAAAGTTGAAAATCTACAAAGTAAAAAAAAATCTGAATGATTCACCTCACGTAAGAAGCATTAGAAAGTAACGCCCACTCCGATAAGAAAACGTCTTATCCCTTAGGAACACCCAATCAAATAGAACGGCCAACCAATTAAAAAACACCCAATAATTATGTTTAGTCGAAATAGATTACATTTATAATGATGATAAATCTAATGACTCAGTGGTAGGATGGTCGGATACCACGTCGATCGACGTAAAATCCGGCAATGACGCCCCGAGAAGGCGCTTATGAACATCAAAGCTACAACCGGTTCGGAAAACAACCCAGTCATCGAGAAGAACCGGCAAGAAACTCGATCTGGTTATCTTTTCATGTTATATATTTTTACAATAACATAAATATTTACATTCGTTATTAGTGGATGCACAGAGAGGGGCGTCATTTCCAGACGTCACAATCGTTCACATATTGATCCACCCTATAATAGTCTTTAGATATTAAAACCCGCTTGACATGTTTCTTGAACTCACTATCCGGCAAATCGGTAATGTGTTTTGGGACTTTGTTATAAAACCTAACACTATTACGTAAAAAACTGTTTTTGGACTTAGTGAGTCTGAAGCATGGAATGACCAATTTGTTGCTGTTTTTAGTATTTAAATTATGCTGGTCTTTTACCAGATCCAGCATATCTAAGTTTTTGCGGACATACATTAAATTATCAAGAATATATTGGGAGGGCAGAATTAAGATACCGAATTAAAGACCGAAGGAAAATATATTTAATGAAACTATAGTATTACCTAGCTAGCTACCACTACCCTCATATTGAAAATCAATCTGCAAACACATGTGGAATACTCGTATGTCCCAATAGTCGCACTCGGGACCCAGATCCGTAAGTTTAACATGTTACCATATTCGACCACATCGTTATTCACAACAGACGAGATTGCGGTGAAACGCCTAAAATAATCTACGCTTTGCAAATATGTAGGAAACCCAAGACTTATTATGGAAACACACCACGCTGTACATTACTATGTCGTGCCGTAATATGACGCTCAGTGTCATACCATAGCACTGGTGAGGGTAGGAACGTTGTAGGCAATTACACTAATGTGATATAATAATAAATAACTGAACATCGGTTTATTAGGAGACAAGTTGTACAAGGACAATGACAATAGCACACAAACGTCATTAGAAAAAAAAAACAGAAGTAGAATTGGTTGCGTTCCATTTACACTACCAACTGTAAATGTAACGTATATAAATATATAAAATACTAGCGGGCCCGACTGACGTTGTCCCGCCCTGATTACCCCCCGCAACCCCCCTTGTGGGTGGAATTTCGTAAAATCCGTTCTTAGCTGACCTCTACTCGGCGAAAGGAATATTCCTACCATATTTCAAGTCGCTACGCCTTATGGTTCCAGAGATATCGTGATGAGTCAATATATAGGTGGGAATCTCTTATATTATATATATATATATATATATATATATATATATATATATATATATATATATATATATATATATAAATATATAAAATATAATATTTAAGCATTTACCGTGCCAGAGCCATCCGTGCGCGTCCCAGAGTGCGCATATTGCGGTTCGCGCCGCAAGTCTCCAATCACTTTGTACACCATCTGCGACGCGTAATCTAAAACAACAAATAATATAAATCTTAACCCTGGTTATGACGTTTTCCAAACTAGATCGTTTGAAGCCGCTTCCTTTTAGCCTTTGAAAGTTCTAGATACAACGGAAATTTCCTTGATAGAGATAACACAGCATGACACGCATTAGGCACATGCTCAGTTAATATATGAAAAATCGATAAGTTTATTTAATGATATGACTACCATCTGTTATTATCGTCGATTATTCGATTACTCTATTTGTCGCTACGAAGTTCGATTTATATAGAACAGTGTAGGGATCAAAAATTTGTTACTCATTAGCACCACCCGGGGAGCACGTGCAGAGGAACGAGAGGTACACTTCCTATGAATGCGAATATCATCAACCCCAATCAATAACAATACGTATAGAAGCCTAGACGCTTCAATAATTCTGTTTTAAACATGAATGGCATTCTTAATTTGCTGTTGGGGCCAGTTACGTCAGTTTACCCCATCTATATTCGGGTCTATATAAAATCCAACTGAAACTATAGCATAGTAAAATTTTAAGACTCAAAATACATGTACTAGCTCGTGAGGCACATGCCTCACTAATGCATATACGTGTAGGACTATTTTACCGCGTTACCAGATAGTGCAGGCAAACGAATAAATAAACCCAGGCGCGCTCGTACACTCTGAACTCATTGTCATATCGCTGAGTGCCTTAAGCACTTGCCCAAAAAACCCAGCGACGCTGTAAAGGCCCGTCGAAAATAGCATAGTGGCACATATTACAAATATCTAGTAATAGTCTGAATAGCTATCGCACTAAGGATATGCTTTGATGGCTGTACTTAAGAATAAGTTCCCTCGTTAGCATTTCGTCCTAGCAACATAGTGATATTGAGGCCAAAGGCTATAGTAAAACATACGTTTGCACAACAGTCACACACACAAATAAAGTCACGTGAAACGCAATTTTAATAAACGCGCATGCACTGCGAATCACACACAGTTATCACTGGACCAATTATTTTTTTTTATAAACAATTATCACTTGAATTAATTACAAGTTCATTGGAACCAGGAATTAGTCTAGACGGTGAGAATTCATGCCTCGATTTCGTGATGTGGCGGTTGTCTCGTCGAGATATCGTTGATATGTTGTTTATTTGTTTGTTGTATATTCTGATCTATTGACTTATAATAATTTAGGCATGTATCATATTAACCTATACATCATCATGTCTGGGCGTGTAAATGTTAATATATCGATATAATAAAAAAATGTGTCACTTTTGGCCACATAGAAGATGCTTTCAGTCAAAGATATTATAACTATAGATATCTCATAAGCGCTTCGACAGTGCCTTGTTAAAACTTGGCTGGCTAGCTTTATTTTAATGGCTGCCCGTCAATCCGCCCGTATCTAAGCAACATATAACTATTTCTTTTTCACTATCGCTATTGAGAATATGCCATCCAACTTCCACGTTTTATCTAAGACAGTATACGTATGTGTGCATTTTCGTGTGCATTTGTTTTGCCAAAATACATGTAGGTAACGTATACCTACACCTTTTTAGTTATATCATTGCCTTCAGTAATCTATAAAGGAAAATGACAGTTAAAAGTTTTTTGATGTTTTTGAAGTAAAACCTTTGAAATGGATCGTCTTATGTGAAAGTGATGCTTCTAATGGGAAGGCTTTGAAAATCTGATCTGCAACCTTTTTGTGCGACGAAAAGAGGTGAGGATAAACACTGTGTCGGGTAGTGTGTTGAAAACACCTGTTCTCGTCCGACCACCGAAGTTAAGCAACGTCGAGTGCGGTCAGTACTTGGGTGTGTGATCGTCTGGGAATATGTGACATTGACTTTAAGTTATATTATTTTACTGAAATATAAATAGTTAATCTAAGATCGTTTCTATGTACGTAAAATCCTATATAAATAAAGTCATTGATGAAGACATCTGCACTATCATAATAATGCAATTTACAATAGGAAAATTATGATGGACATCAAAGAGTTGCATAATTTTACGAGATCCAAAGTCAAAAGCCTGAGATCAAATCTTGACCTATGTATGTTATAAACAGCTATTTACATCTTAGCATTCAATAATAATCATGTTCCTCCTCAGCTCATCGAATATCTAAACCTAGCTTCTTTTCAAAAAGATAAATTCATTCTTTTCGTATACAAATCAATAGCTGAACTAATAAAGTTCTTTTTGCCCTGAATATATCATAGACCAGAGGTTTCCAAAGTGTGCGCCGTGGCATCCTGGTAAAGAGGAGCGCCGTAACTTTAAATTCCCAGCACACACAGATCCATGTTGTAGACGTTTTAATATTTGTACCTATCGAACTAGTATCATTGTACTTATATCTATCGACTGTAACTATTTCGACTTGCTAGTTAGAATAGGGCGTCGCGCCATGACGAAATACCATACTTGATATTGCGCCGCGAACTGAAAAAGTTTGGGAACCCCTGACATAGACCATTCCTAAAATTGCTTCATTATTGAACTTGCTTGACACTTTCAAATCACAATTTGTTTTTAATTAATATAGGTAATTTTTACTTTTGCAAAGACTGTATTCCTAGTATTCATACATCTATTTCTATGTTGATGTCCTATTCTTTGCATATCAAAAGCTACCGTTCCGTTAAAGCTATGTATGACGGTTTAAAAAAGTATTACCCGTCTCAAACCGAGAATGTATTAGCATGGTAGCGCAGCATTACAATAAATATTTTGGGGGAGTTTTTGGCGGGATTTTGGTCTGTCATGTAGTGGATTTTATTTTTTATTCATAACCTTGTGTTACTTGACTCTATATTGTGTAAAATTGGTGGTGTTTTATGTGATATAGTTTGTTTATTGTGCATAAGTGAAGTAAATTGAAAATAATGCCACGGACCATGAATTCTGAGATGCCACAAAAATTCCACGGAAGGTTCTAACAAGATGGCCACCATCTTGTTAGTTCATTGAAATTATATCAAGAAACTTGTAATATTGATACTCACTTGACATTGAAATTATATCAAGAAACTTGTAATATTGATACTCACTTGACAATGGCAGTAATAGTCTACTAGAAGACTGGTTGCCAAAATGGAATAGAAGAAGAACTTGAAATACTATTAACTACTCGACAATGGCATTCATTGAAATTATATCAAGAAACTTGTAATATCGATACTCACTTGACAATGGCGGTAATGGTCTACTAGAAGACTGGTTGCCAAAAATGGAATGGAAGAAGAACTTGTAATACTATTAACTACTCGACAATGGCAGTAATAATCTAAAAGAGTGGTTGCCATAAATAAAGTTAAAAATATAAAATATATTTTGGGCAGGCCTATCGGACCCGAGGGGATGGGCCGGGGGGCCCATCTCCTCATTGCACAGGTCCGGGGGGGGGGGGGGGGGGGCGGGCGTGTACCCGGTCTGTCCCTAAAGGGGGGGGCCGGGGGCCCCCCTCCCGGGGGGGGGGGGGGGGGGGGGGGTTAAAAGGTTATAGCTTGAAACCCCCCCTCCCCCCCCCAAAAAACGTCTCGGGGGGCTGGGGGTTTGTGGGGGCGGACAAACCCCCCCTCTCCCCCGGGGGGAGGGGGAAATAAAAAAATACCCCAAAAAAAAAAAAAAAAAAAAGAAGGCCTATTTCCATAATTTTGACGGCATTTGCTTAAACGTATGAACTGCCCAAACTGCATAGGTAGTTGGTTTGTTCGTTTTAACATTTAGTGAATGTTTCCTCTTCTTCAGACGAAGCATCATTAACCATTTTACAGAATGTCTCCATAGTAAACTATGGTGTTAGCTTTTTTAACATGAGTAGTGAGGCTAGCGTGTAAATGGCCGTGCTCACTGAGCGGTATGAGAACCTATTATATGTCTATACCCCGAGCATGTGAGAGTATGTGATCGATACGGGAGGTGTATATAGCACTTTCGCTTACCTAGTTGCTGGGTGCGGTTGCCTGGACCTCGCACGTCCACGAATCACGAGTATCACAGTGGTGTTGGCGGCCACCAGATCGTTCACACACGTAACACAACACTTAACGTATATTATGCGGTGATAGTTTTAAATTACACTTACACTAAGTTTTTAAGACACAAGGTTTAGCAGTAATTGTGAGTAATTAAAGCGCACGCGATGGCAAGCGGGTCGTGTATTTGCAACAGTATAGCGAAGCGTGCTTTCATGTATATGATCAATAACACCTAAGTAGTTAAAAAGAAACTTACCTGTATAGCCTAAATAAGTGGAAGATGATGCTGCTGATGTATATGAGGATGATTATAACAGCGGGTAGTAGGAAAGTCACGATGACCGGCGTCAGGAACCAAGTCAGCCATAAACTATACTCCGTGTCCACATATTCCACTGAAAAATAAAAATATTTTATTGTTTCATTTTTTTTTATTGGTAGGGTGCTACAACCACGTCTAAATGTATTATGACTACCACATACTAGGTCCAATACATGCCATGGTGGCACGCTTAGATTAGTTGTGTTCCAGGTGTGTATCCACTATTTATTTTTTTATATCATACGAGGCAAACGAACAGGTGGGTCACTTGATGTTAAGTGATCACCACCATCCATAGGCACTAGCAGCACCAGAGGAGTTGCAAGTGCGTCGCCAGCCTGTGTTGGTGGGGAGGGGAAGGGAGAGGGAGAGAAGGAAGAGGGGAGGTGGGTCTCCTGCTCTCTCACTGACCGAACGAAACGCAACAGTGCAAGCACTGTTACTTCACGTCGTTGTTTCTGTGGGTCGGGTGGTATAACCCCGGGCGAGCCGACTCATTCATGCTGAAACCAGTAATAGCTTCAGCGTGGCTCTACTACCTACCAAACTGCCACTACGGCCACTAGCAGCACCTGCGACTTCGTCTGCGTTTGTATCTTTATAAAGGACTTTATAAGATATTTTTTTAACTTAAATGACTTATGAAGCACTAATTTTTTACTTTCTAACTGAATTGCTAAAAACATGAATGTTTTTTATAATTCTAAATTCAATAATGAAGGATTCTCATACAAACTTTTATTCTCTTTTTCACTACTTCAGGGCTAAAATTTTCAAAACCCTAACCTAACCTACTGTATAAAAAGACTTAACTTGCAAATTTTTACGGACCTAACCACAGTAATCTCGACTGTCTTGATGTGTTAATTACTCAGATAATCTGTTATATGTAGATTAAGCGAGCGGGATTGGCATCTGTACTCGACTGATCAACGACTACAAAGTAAATTGTGATAAATTCATCACAGTGATTTTCCTTGGTCGCATTTCGAGACCAACCAGTGAATATTCAATAACCGAGAGCGTTCTTGGTGAACATGAACATCGACGAACGACTATGGATTGCCCACCACTTGTTTATTAATTTTGTTGCGCTTATCACCAAGGATAACGCCATAACAATGTCGTGTTACTATAAAATATATACTCATAAATATACTACGAGTTATTGTGTAATAAAATTAATAAATGTCGTTTTAAAACTGATTGCAACCTTTTTTTTTTTTAATGTAGGGAAATCCCTTATGAATACCCACCCTCCGGGGGAGAGAGTGGGTTATGTCCGACTCGCACGGACTAAAACCCCACGGTGTACCGACAGACCGTTGTGTGGGGGCGGCAAGGGATCGTTCAAGCTAATCAACCTTGTAGAGCCGCCCCTACGGTCCGCCCGGCGGAAGGTGACCGCCGGGCTCCTACCTATAGAGGAACAGACCGGGTACACACCGGCTGCCCCCCCTCGTCCGCCGGACTTGTGCAATGAGGAGATGGCCCCCCCGGCACACCCCCTCAGGTCCGTCTACGGTGGCGGGAGGAGTTGGGCAAAGCACCGCCTCCTCCCACCTGTCCTCCTTTGGCGGAGAGTACCACTTTGAGGATCTGCCTCGCGGGCCCTCTCCGCCTCCTCCTTCTGCGAGATGACGTCCTCGCAGAAGGAGGACATCGCTCGCCAAGCCTGTTCGCTGCCGAGCATGGCCGAAACCACGCTCGGCAGCGATAAGTCCGTTCCCACCGCCGCCGCCAGAATTCGGCGTTGCTCCCCCCACGCAGCACACTCAGACAGAGTGTGCTGCGCGGTATCTTCGACAGCGCCGCACCCGTGACAGGCGGCGGTCGGCTCCCTGCGTGCGATCCGGTGCAGGTACCACCCGAAACAACCGTGTCAGGTGAGTACCTGCACCATTCGGAACGTCAGGGAGCCCCACTCCCTGGAGATCCACTCCCGCAGGACCGGGCGGTCGGCGTCTATGGTAAACCGTCCGAACCGCTCGTCCACCACGTCCTGCTGCCACCTTTCGACGGCGTCTCCTCTGAGACGCCGTCTCTCCGCCTCTACTTCCCTGGGAGCCGGAGGCTCCCCCCTTCATCTCCTCGCCGCCGTGAACTCGTACACGGCGGCGAGAACACCTGCCTCCAGCTCCCAGGGCAGGGAGCCGGCGAGCACAAAGGCCGCCGCTGAGGACACCGTCCGGTACGCTCGGATAGCCCTCAGTGCCACCGTGCGCTGCGCGCTTCGTAGTGCGCGCACGTTGGCGGCACCGAGGGCGAACCTATGCCAATCTATACTAACATTATGAAGCTGAAGAGTTTGTATGCTTGGAAGCGCTAATCTTAGGAACTACTGGTCCGATTTGAAAAAATATTTCTGTGGTAGATAGCTCATTTATCGAGGAAGGCTATTATATCATCATGGGCTATATATATCATCACGCTAAGACCAAAATCAGGGTTAACGTACGTAATAATTAAAAATATTTTCACCTTCTACATAAACGAAGTCGGGAGTTAAAGTTAGCGTCAGTCCAAAGTAACCATTCCACGCAGACGAAGCCGCGGGCAGAAGCTATTAAATCTATATAATGAACGATCTCATAGATTACTGTAATACATTATTATCAACCCAGACGACTAACCTTAGGAGAATAACACGCAACATCAATTAAAATGCACTCATATCAGCATAGCAACTTACAGAGACTTACACCTACTAATAATGTATAATTAACCCCGATAACGAAGTCACAGTAACCTAACACATTATCAGTGCAACGGAACAAGAGATCATTGGAACTTGCCCAGGAATGAAATCAGTTTTTCTCCGCGAACTATCAGGGACCGTCATCCGGATGTTATCAGCTTGCAGAGTCTATTGACTGTTCAGTATTTAATTATTAAAAAATTGTCTTTATGATGTAAAACTTTTTTACGCACGCTTGACTTGGGGAGTAAGCTGGTGAATGCGTGACGAGAGCGTTACGAAAACGTGTGATCGGGCGAGGCGAACGGAAGTTGAGAGGGATATATAAATTAGTGAAGATAGAAAGAGAGATAGTTACGTTTCGTATTATCAATGAAAAACCAATATTAAATTTAAATATTTATAGAAAATTAATATATGTATGTACATATAAACATATATATATATATATATATAGTTATATATATATATATATATAGATGGAGCTAAATAAGTTTCTCTTCAGTCTTGTAGTCTAAAGCACACTCGTTTTTATACCTTAGTGGCACGGCACAATGACGTCTCGTCCGATGGGAGGAACATTACAATCTATCGCTGGTCGTCGATATCATCCCAGCTTGCAAACCGCTTAGTTGTTTTAATACTTTATAGGTATTGGTGTTTGACCACAAACTCATCCTATGTTGAAAGACGACGTTGCATATGATGGTAAACAAGTCAAACTTAGACAGGACTGGCTATCAAGTGCAGCTGCCGGAACACACCAACAGTTGCTTCGGGAGAGATTTTCATCTTGAGGGTAATGGCTAGCCAGGCTGACGTAGAAGAAACCCTATCACCGTGCAATGGTTTTACCACGATGTTTACCTTCACCCGAAGCTCCGATTCAGTTGCAAGGATTCGAAGCTATCTATACCTTATTTCTACCATATGCTTTTCAATAATAATTCTAGAATTAGTAACGAGAGCATATGAGATAGACACAGATACAAATCTGTCACAATTATAGTACCTTTTCCGCAATTACAGTACAGCATTATTGACAAGCGAGAAAGAATATCATAAGAGACGTTTGTGGGATTTATGAGGAAATCAAACCTATTTAAAGGTTACCTAAAATAAGTTTCAGGCGCTTAGTCTGAATTGAAACATTATTACTGGTAAATACTCCACTTGTCATGCAATTATCTAAGTACCTAACACAGACTAATTATAGTGTAAGGTATGGAACGTAAGAGGTGGTAGAGCCACGCTGAAGCTATTACTGGTTTCAGCATGAATGGATCGGCTCGCCCGGGGTAGTACCACCCTCTCGCAGAAAACCGACGTGAAGTAACAGTGCTTGCATTGTTGCGTTTCGTTCGGTCAGTGAGAGCGCTGGATAACCCACCTTCCCTCCCCCTCCCCCAAACACAGGGTGGCAACGCACTTGCGACTCTTCTGGTGCTGCAAGTGTCTATGGACGGTGGTGATCACTTAACATCTGTTGACCTACCTGTTCGTTTGCCTTCTATGATATAAAAAAAAATCTTAAAAATATTTAATGTAGGATGAAAAAAGGTAACTGAGACGTAAGAGTGAATGGGAAGACAATAGAATAGCACGATGAGAGTGAAATAGTTAATAGATGAGGAATTAAATAGCACGAAAGAGATAATTTAAGTATTATTGCGATTAGAGTAAGGGAGACAAAAAGATAGAAAAATAAATAATACATCGAAACATAATATTTTTTCATTTACAGTAGCTTTCATTCTAGAAGAAATGTAACAAAAATCAAACCGCTTGATTTTCAACGAATACCGTGACCATTAGAGCACGAGCGCGGAAATGATATGCTTAGAAACGAATTGGGGATTTCCATCACGATCTAAACCACAGAGCGTTCTCGATAACAAAATCGAAAGATAATATAGCCATTAAGATAAAATAATTTTATGAAATTTATGCGTGTTATTAGTTTTACACGAACGTTGAATAGATAGCCTATGACATCGATCACTCACTAGTTCGCCGTTTGATTCATGCATCGACTGATTGTATGTAGAAATGTTTCGTCATCCTATTTAGGTTAGCTTATATTTGGGTTAGACATTTTCATACCATTAATAGACTTGGTCTCATTTCAACGTGTATGTACACCCATGTGATGTTGGAGCTGTTAGATAATTATCTTTACATATTTTGGAGTTACTGATTTTAAAGCTTGCAATATTTTTTCAAGTGAACACTTCTTTAGGCGCGTTGAGCGGTATTTTTTTGGCAAAAGATAAACCTATGATTTCGCGTCATGTCATGCTAGTAAGCGTGACCGATAGTGTTGCGCTTGCGTCATACTAGCGACGCGTAGTAAGCAGCCTGTGTACACGTACTATTTATAATGTGTATTGACATTACACAGTCCATCATGTGTTTTATTATTCAACTAGCGGCCCGCTCCGGCTTCGCACGGGTATAAAATATATAGCCTATGTCATTCACTGAAAAGATGATTAAAATCAATCCAGTAGTTTTGATTTATTCATTACTGCCCGTGGCCCGCCTGCGTTTGTTGCAATGTAAGCGGAAAAAATGTAATTATTTACAACATCACATTAGAAACCTCAAAAATAACAGTATTTCTCCACTATTTAATAGATGTTATTATAAATATAAACATTCCTCTTCAATCACTCTATCTTTTTAAAAAAACCGCATCAAAATCCGTTGCGTAGTTTTAAAGATTTAAGCATATATAGGGATATAGGGACAGAGAAAGCGACTTTGTTTTATACTATGTAGTGATAAACTGTATAAAAATGTATATAATCATTGCTCCGAGAGCCGATAGATGTTTCAACCAATGCAATGTGAAATTTAAATGACTATAAATAATTTAAAAATTGAAAAGAGAACACAATTATTCCATTGTTCTGTGTTTTCACTGTCCTTGTGACTGCCCCGGCTTCTTTTTTTTTAATCTCATAACAAACAATTATATTTCCATCAGCATTATCTGCAGTACGAGCAATAACGATGCGTAGCGTTTACCAATAATTATGCGTGAACTTTGATATCCAACTTATCGGAAACATAAGAGCCCAAGTCGCAACTACTTTGTTCCGTCTCACGCCCTTATGCTTCTGAGGTCCAGATGTTATAAATATATGTCGCAAGTGACCTAAAACGTCTAATGTTTCGTCTAGACATAATGTAATATTGGATCACGTCAAGTATGCGTTTTATTTAATCTTTATCAGTCGGAATTATTATTTCCAGAACGTTTATTATCCAAATTATTGTAAACTAGCCTCAGCCCGCGATTTCGTTCGCGTGGAAATAGTTACTTTGGGCTAACGCTAACACACAGCGGAAGCTCTCAAGAGGAAAAAAACACCCCGATTTTGAAACATTCTTCATTGGTGTTCCGCTCCTATTGGTCTTAGCGTGATGATATATAGCCTATAACCTTCCTCAATAAATGAAAGTGAAAGAATTCGAAACAAATCGGACCAGTAGTTCCTGAGATTACTCCCTACAACGTCACAAACTCACAACGTCACAAACCCACAATCTCACAAACTTTACCTCTTTATAATATCAGTATAGAAGTATAGATGAAGTGATGCACTCGACTTCGTTCTCAAGAAAATCGTTTTGTTGTTTGATAGTAACTGCACGTCTTCTCTGAAGTAATTGTGTCTACTTATTCTAATTTACTAATTACTACTTAAGCCTTAAAACCTTTTTATCGATTTTAATTGTGGATGTTGTGGTCACTGGTGTGGTTGGTGGAGGTGTGGAAGCGTAAGCCTTTGAAAAAAAAATTGCAATTAAAGTGTTTTAACTTCATTTTTTAATACAGGCCATCCTCTATGAAAAGTTCCTATAACATCCGATCATCATGAAGGTTGGCCACGCCTAGGTCATTTTTCATGGGAAGGTTTTATCCCTAAAACTCAGCACTAGGTGGCGGTCCAGTGCAACAACTTTTTTTTTGTATATCATAGGTGGCAAACGAACAGGTGGGTCACCTGATGTTAAGTGATTACCGCCGTTCATAGACACTAGCAACACCAGGTGCGTTGCCAGCCTGTGTTTGGGGGGAGGGGGAGTTTTCTTTATCGTCGAACTGCACCACCACTGCACGAGCACTCGTATTATAAATGCAATGGTATATTGGTTTATTACGCTTTCACATCTTAACAAGCGCTTTACACTTTGCATAAACATAGTCAGGAGAACTAGAAAAAGAGACAAAAAATAACTTTCATACACAAACAAAGAATTGCTCCCGGAAGGTAAAATGAAATCTACTTCAATGCGAACGAAACCGCGAGCAAAAGCCAGTTTTGCGTTAACTCGACTATTTTGGAAAAACGGAGCCGGAGCCACGGGCGCAACCAGTATATATTATATAACGAAAAAACCTACTTCTCGACTTTCAATTGGGATCGGTAAAAACAAGAATACGGCCTTCAACCCGTCTCTCCGTATATCAACTGATATCACTAAATTATATACATGATGTTTCTAAAATAAAACAGATTAATGAATACTTTTATTTTCAATTATATTATAACTAAAAAGCTGTAGATACATCGACAGCGCTTTGTTAAAACTTGGCTAACTAGGTTATTTTTGACGGCTGCCCCGTCAATCCGCCCGTGTCTAAGCAACATATAACTATTTCTTTTTCACCACCGATATTGAGAATATGCCATCTTACTTCCACATTTTATCTAAGACAGCGTGCCGTTACAATATTACTCTACGTATGTGTGCGTTATCGTGCCATTTGTTTTGTCAAAATATTATGTAGGTAACGAATCTGTAGCATTTTAGTTATAATATCATGGGTTATTTTAGTAATTTTCATTTATAATCATCACGTAAAGGACATTTCTGAAGTCGTATAAAAAGGTGTGAAATTTAAAAAAACTTAATTAAAAACAGCAAAGCACTACAACATTTTTATAGTACTGCCAGCTTCTGCTCGCGACTTCATCAGTGTGGAATAGTTACATTGGGCTAACGCTACCACGCAGCGAAAGCTTTCAAAAGGTAAAAAACACGATTTTAAAACATTCTTCATTGGTGCTCCGCTTCTATGAGTCTTAGCGTGATGATATATAGCTTTTCTCGATAAATGAGCTCGCTATCTAACACTGAAAGAATTTTTCAAATCGGATCAGTAGTTCCTGAGATTAGCGCGTTCAAGCAAACAAACTCTTCAGTTTTATAATATTACTAGCGGGCTCGGCAGACGTTGTCAAGCCCTGATTATAAAAAAATCCTTGACAAATTATATACTAAAACGTTCCCCATGGATCACTTTATCCACTGGTGAAAACCGCTTGAAAATCCGTTCAGTAGTTTTTAAATTTATCGCGAACAGACAGACAGACAGACGCGGTAGAGGACTTTGTTTTATACTATGTAATCTATACTAATATTATAAAGAGGTAAAGTTTGTGACGTTGTGAGTTTGTGGGTTTGTGAGTTTGTGACGTTGTGACGTTGTGGCGTTGTAAGACGTAATCTCAGGAAATGCTGGTCCGATTTGAATAATTCTTTCAGTGTTATATAGCTTATTCATCGAGAATGGTTATAGGCTATATATCATCACGCTAAGGCCAGTAGGAGCGGAGCACAGATGAAAAATGTTTCAAAATCGAGATGTTTTTTTTCTTGAGAGCTTCTGCTGTGTGTCGGCATTAGCCCAGAGAACTATTACTACGCGGACGAAGTCGCGGGCAGGGGCTATAATCTATATACTAATATTATAAAGAGGTAAAGTTTGTGAGTTTGTGACGTTGTAGGGGGTAATCTCAGGAACTACTAAACCAATTTCTTTTACCAATATAAAGCCATGTTATTTGTGAGTGTCATAGGCTATATATCATCACGCTAAGGGCAATATGAGCGGAACTACAATGAAAAATGTTTTAAAATCGGGGCTTTTTTTCCTTTTGAGAGCTTCCGCTGCATCTTAGCCCAAAATAACTATTCCACGCGTGCGAAGTCGCGGACAGAAGCTATTAACTAATTATATTATCTATAATCTATACTAATATTATAAAGAGGTAAAGTTTGTGACGTTGTAGGGGATAATCTCAGGAACTACTGGTCCGATTTGAAATATTCTTTCAGTGTTATATAGCTCATTTATCGGGAATGGTTATAGGCTATATATCATCACGCTAAGGCCAACAGGAGCGGAGCACAGATGAAAAATGTTTCAAAATCGAGATGTTTTTTTTCTTTTTGAGAGCTTCTGCTGTGTGTCAGCGTTAGCCCAGAGTAGTAACTATTACTACACGGACGAAGTCGCGGGTAGGGGCTAGTGAAATATAAACCTCTGCATTTTATAAAATTTATGGCCCGTTACGTGACATACAGCATAAGTTGTACATGTTATTGTTTTTCTAATATTACATTATGTACTGTAGTTGAATGCGAATCGCGAAGCAAGATGGCCGTTTTCGTTTTTTTTTCTCGAACTGACTACGCTATTGACCTAGCAAGGCCTTAACAACTTCACCGGACTACCCTAAACGGCTGTTTGACAGTTATCTATACTAATATTACAAAGAGGTAAAGTTTGTGAGTTTGTAGGAATAGTAATATCTGTATCTGCTAAACCGATTTTGAAACTTCTTGCAGTGTTAGATGGCTCATTTATCGAGAATGGCTATAGGTTATATATAATCACGTTAATACCAATAGGAGCAGTGCACCAGTGAAGAATGTTTCAAAATCGGGTTTTTTTCCTTTTCAGAGCTTCCGCTGCGTTTTAGTTAGTATAAAGTAATATAAAAGTATAAAGTAATGCGGACGAAGCCGCGGACAGAAGCTAGTTCTCTTATATGGAACGTATACCAATTTAATATACATGTTTCATAAATAACAAATTCAGTTTCATAACATACATTTGAAGTTTCATAAACACGTTGAGTCGTCGTTGTGACGAGACACCTACATGGCGACATTAAAGCAGGCATCTTTCATTTATCACATACAATAACAGGATAGAATTTCAAAATAAATTAATTCCGAAACAGCCTGTATCATTTAAGATAAGATTACAAACACTTAAATGTTGACAAATGTTATGTTTTTATATAAATAAAATCCCCTCTTGTTATGAAATCATAATTAACTAAATACAATTTTCAGCGCCAGACTTCATCCGATACTTACTGGATTGTTTCGATTAAAAAGTTTATTTGCATAAACACCGACCTCCTTCTTCATATATTAACAACTAGCCCCTGCAATAGAGTATAGAGCTGTAGAGCAATTACTTTGGGCTAACGTTAACACGTAGCGGTAGCATTCAAGAGGAAAAAACCCCGATTTTGTAACATTCATCATTGCTGCTCCGCTCCTATTGCTCTTAACGTGATGATATATAGCCTATAACCTTCCTCGATAAATGAGGTATAAAACACTGAAATAGTTTTTCAAATCGGACCAGTAGTTCCTGAGAATACCCCCTACAACATTACAAACTCACAAACTTTACCTCTTCATAATATTATTATTAAATATAGATAAATAGAGTTATTATAAGTGTGTGTAGTTAAATCATCATCAGGTTGTAAGAAACGTATTGCAGGGCTATAGAATCTATACTAATATTATAAAGGTTTGTTTGTTTGGTTGAACGCGCTAATCTCAAGATACTACTGGTCCTATTTGAAAAATACCTATTCAGTGTTATTTAGCTCATTTATCGAGTATATATATATTTATAATACAAATACCGACAACTAAATTTCTTTACATATTATATAGATATAATACATGACTTTGGGAATGACCAGTATGTTTTTATTAAAGCAAGTTCATCTGTATGAAAGAGATAACATTCGTTTATTGTTATTTTAAATATAACATTATAATAATTATAAAATCATTATCAAACTCGACCGTTATCGGACAATGAATGTAAAAGAGATTGTTAATTATAAATACCTATTCGTAATCAATTCAACGGTACAGATTATATTGGAATATGTGTTTTTTAAATGTCAAAATATATTTTTTTTTCAATGAGAACGTACGTAAAGACCCATTTTCGCCAATGTCACGAGGATAGAATAATAAACGATGGAAATAATAATAATGTTTCTTTGTAATGTAAATTGTATCCAGACTGGATTACCTATAAACAGACAACACAAACATAACACATAAAACAATTTTGTTAAGGTTAAAATAGGACATTAAAATCACACACACACTAAAATCTAAAGTTTAATTTGGTTAATTTTAATCAATTTCGACAAACATTCTACGATTAAGGTGGCAGTCTACGAAAAAAACAAAAGGTAAATTTTTTGAACCCATCAAAATCAAAATATCCTTTATCCAATTTGGGCCCTGGGAAAGCGCTTATGAACATCAAAGCTACCACCCGTTCGGAAGACAACCCAGAACCGGCAAGAAACTCGATCTGGTTTATCACTTCATGTTATATATTTTTACAAAACATAAATAGTTACATTCCTTATTAGTGGATGCACAGAGAGGGGAGTCATTTCCAGACGTTACAATCGTTCACATATTGATCCACCTTATAATAGCCTTTAGATATTAAAACCCGCTTGACATGGTTCTTGAACTCACTATCCGGCAAATCGGTAATGTGTTTTGGGACTTTGTTGTAAACAACCACATGGGTGAACCCCCTTAAATGGTTATCCGTAACAAGTGAACGTACGTAAAATACGTTCGTATTTATGGGCGGAGGGGTTGTCAATTACTGTGACAAGTTATGAGAAAGGAGGTTGAAGGCTCTACGGAAACATGACGTTCGCAGCTCTTCTAACGTCTTCGCAAAGTTTCCTATCGTTATTTTTTTTCAAATTTTAGTCTTTTCTACGATAAAATTTATTTCTTTTCAAATTTGGAAACGGGAATCAACCATTCGTGACGCAATAATGAATGAGGCGTCTCTGAAAATGTGTCAGCGCGGCGTAACGAAATGGAAGGGGTCTAAAAACGTTCATTTTTCGTGACGTATTTTATGAACGACCCCTATAAAAAGATAAGAGTTTAGTCAAAATTAATTAAGCCATTAAGGTGAATTGCTCGAACAAACAACGGACGTTTCAATTTTATTCATATGTAATTTAGGTAGTATAAATGTATGCACGATTTCGAGAAAAAGCACGAATACGCTGACACCGCGAACCATTGGCACATTTAAATGCATACATTATGTAACGTACTTATATTTTGTTTGTGTATGAAACGTGGTGAACATTTTTAATGTTTAGTAAAAAAATACTGCACAGTACAGTAATTTATATCCTATTGAAGTTTTTTTTTTGTTTTATCTTAGTATTTGGCCTTTGTGGAAAATTCCGCAATTCTGGCAGTGTCATGTACATAAAGCTTAACTTCTACGGTAATGGATCAACAAAAGATCTGAAGTTGATTTAGACCACCACCATATGTCTAACATAGAACATAAGGACAATACACAATTGGTTTAGTAAGTTCCTAAACATATAAGTTAGTAAATAAATATGTATATTTTATCATATAAGTATATATAGTACAAGTATAACTTCTTGTTTTAGGCGCGTTGAACGGTATTTGACGGTACAAAAATTTATGATTTCGCGTCAGTGGCATTCTAGTAAAGCATGATCGATCATATTGCTAGCGACGCGTAGTGTTTTTTTTTTACAACACCAGGGTAGTCGCAAGTGCGATGCCAGCCTGTGTGGGGGGGAGAGGAAGGGAAAGGGAAGGGGAAAGTGGAAGGGGAGGGGAGGTGGGTCTCCGGCGCTCTCACTGACCGAACGAAACGCAACAATGCAAGCACTGTTACTTCACGTCGGTTTACTCTTAGAGGGTGGTACTACCCCGGACGAGCCGACCCATTCATGCTGAAATCAGTAACAACTTCAGCGTGGCTCTACCACTACAGAAACTAGTATAGCGAACTGTGAACATGTAATATTGTATTTTGTATTAAGCTTGTGCGGCTTATAGTATGTTTGATTAATTAATAAACTGTATAAAAATATATATAACTAGCCTCTGCCCGCGACTTCGTTCGCGTGGAATAGTTACTTTGGGCTAACGCTAACACGCAGCGGAAGCTCTCAAGAGGAAAAAACCCCCCGAATTTGAAATATTCTTCATTGGTGCTCCGCTACTATTGGTCTTAGCGTGATGATATATAGCCTATAACCTTCCTCGATAAATGAGCTATATAACACTTACATAATTAAGACCAGTAGTTCCTGAGATTACCCCCTACAACGTCACAAACTTACAAACTTTACCTCTTTATAATATTAGTATAGATTATTGCTCCGTGTGCCAATAGATGTGAAAACCAGGCTAATGTTAATAATTTCAATATACAAATTATGACTTTTAAATAATTCACATTATAGTTACATTCAAAAGGGAACACAGTTTAAATTCCATCGTTCCCTTCTGTCAGCAGCCCTAATGATTACCTCGACTTTTTTTTTATTTCCATTTCTAGGATATTCTCAATCCTTGTACTTTAAATTTTGCATCTGTAACTGCAGAAAAAAAATGTTCATTCACAAATGATCCTAGAGATAAAACGAGTTGTACATACCGAGAATAGTGAATAACTTGTATGGCCGGTTTTTGTTTTTGCGAAATATACTGTGAACCGATGTGTTTAATGTCTCGGATTGCTATAAATTGCATTCACAATTATGGTTACAGTTAACTTTGTTTTTTGTTTCTGTTCTTGAAATCATAATAAGCAGATTAATTTGACTTAAAAGTACAGCGAAGTTAAATAAGTATAGACCTTGCCCAACTTTTTCACTGCCCTAAATATAGACACGCCAAAAACAAATTTAGACATAAATACATATTAAATTGTATGTATAATCACTACATATTATAAAACAAAGTCGTCTGCAACGTTTGTCTGTCTGTTTGTTCGCGATAAACTCAAAAACTACTAAACGGATTCTCATGCAGTTTTCGCCAGTAGATAAAGTGATTCGAGAGGAAGGTTTAGGTATATAATTTGTCAAGTTTTTTTTTTGTTATCAGGGCGGGACAATACATCTGCCGGGCCCACTAGTTTATAATAAAATAAATACCAATTTTACATTTCTATAATGATATTGTAACTTTGTTTGTATTAATCTCTTGACGATGAATCGAATTAAAAAAAAGTACAATAGAGAACAAACTTTTTTAGGAATATATTTTCCTTGTCTCTTTTCTCATAAAACAGCTTTTGATCATCATCATTGGAAAAAACTACGAAACATATTTTTATTATTTTCCAGCTGAATCGCTAAATACCCACTTTCCTAAATCTCAGTTAAAAATGACGGATTTTCATACAAACTTTCATCCCCCTTTTCATTATCTTAGGGGTTGAACTTCCAAAAATCCTTCCTCAGTACGCAATATACAGTATAAAATGAATGTGCATTCAAATTTTCACGGTTCTAGCCCCCAGTAATTTAGATTGTGAGTTTATATGTGAGTCATTCAGACACTTATTCTTTTATATAAATATATATAGATGATGCATTTAAATTATATCGTTCATATAATTATGATTATTAAAAACTTTTCCCCTGTTATCTTTTATATTTGTTACACAAAAAAAAATTATCTCTAAAAGGTCATAGAGGTAACGATAATAAAAAGGTTGGGAACAGCTGGTTTAGACCAGTATGAGACCATGAGTTTGAAGCGATGATGGACTTAGTTAATTACGTGATCAAACACCGCGTCGATGGACGTAGGTTCGAATCCTAGCAACTGTGTCGGGCTTTAGTTGGAGGTAAACATGGTTTTGTAACCATAGCATTGTGGTAGGGCTTTTTCTAAGCTCTTGTTGCTGTGTTCTAACAACTGCACTTGAGAGCCAGTCCACCTCTAGGGTTAGCGTGTTTACCATCTTACATTTCACTGTCATTTAACATTAGATATATCAGAAATATACAAAAACAAACACTCACGTTATACTTGAAGACTGTCTTTTTTTTATATCATAGGAGGCAAACGAACATGTAAGTCACCTGATCATCACCGTCCATAGACACTTGCAACACCAGAAGAGTCGCAAGCACGTTGCCACTCTGTGTTTGGGGGAGGGGAGGTGTTTTATCCGGTGCTCTTACTGACCGAACGAAACGCAACAATGCGAGCACTGTTACTTCACGTCGGTTTTCTGTGAGAAGGTGGTAGTACCCCGGACGAGCCGACCCATTCATGCTGAAACCAGTAATAGCTTCAGCGTGGCTCTACCACCTCTGAGTAGCCTCTGTCTTAGGCTCTCAAAGTGGAATTCGCCGGAAAACAATGTGATAAAACTCAGAGTCCGGGTTTTACCAAATATACTCATCGGATAAAACAACTAGGTACCTACTATTAAAGACCAATATCTAAAGTCCGTTTGTGGGTGATGAAATGAACAATGTATAGTATAAACATGAGTCATTGTGGTCGTTCTAAAAATTATAACAATTTCATAACGCTGCTTCTATAAGGAAAGCGGTATCGAGTTTTGTGGTTTTTGTTATACGCACTTTGATCTTACCTTATTATTTCTAACACTATCATGTTTATTAACGAAGCTGTTTAATAATTAGTATTTTTTTATTTGGTTCACAAACTAGACGTCACATAAACAATAATGTTCCATACATTAACGAACATAAATCAATACTTACTAATAATAATAGTGTGATATTATAAAAAGGTAAAATTTGTGAGTTTGTGACGTTGTAGGGGGTAATCTCAGGAACTACTGGTCAGATCTGAAAAATTCTTTCAGTGTTAGTAACCTCATTTATCGAGCAAGGCTATAGGCTATATATCATCACGCTAAGACCAATAGGAACGGAGCACCAATGGAGAATGTTTCAAAATCGTTTTTTTTTTTCACTTTGAGAGTTTCCGCTGCGTTTTAGTCCGTTAAGTGATGTTTATTGGTCATATTATCAACAACGATTATGAACTCTTATCAATAGGTAACGATATAATGACTGAGCCACAGCAACGCGTGGCCGGGTCAGCTAGTTAAAAATAAATCTGGGTGTGAGTCTTCAAAAAGTGAACACGGCTTGCTTAAAAGTTAAATATAATAACTAATATCAACAAACCATGCTTAGAAATAAGTTTCCAGATTTAATTTAAATACACACAAGGAACAACTAAATATATCAACATATTGGTCTATGCCGATGTATCCAACAAACATACGATATACAGGAATATATACTTATAGAGTATTGAATCTTTTTTTTCGAACTGGCTACGCTATTGGCCTAGCAAGGCCTTAACAGCTTCACCGGACTACTGAGTATTGAAGCGATGATGGTTCAATGTTAGTTTCGGTTCGGAGACTATGTATTTTGACGACTTTTTTTTTATGTCATAGGAGGCGAACGAATAGTTGGGTCACCTGATGTTAAGTAATCACCATCGTCCCTAGACACTAGCAACACCAGGGGAGTGGCAAGTGCGTTGCCGGCCTTTTAAAGAAGAGTACGCTCGTTTCTTGAAGGTTTGTAGCTCGTATTGGTTTGGAAACACCACCGCTGGGAGTCGATTCCACAGGGCCGAAGTACGAGGCAGAAATGACCTTGAGAACCTCACCGTACAAGACCTCCACCCATCAAGGTCGCGAATTGCATGTATCAGGCAACAGCCCAAGCCGAGGTGTGCCGTGCACCCTTGAGCTAGTTGTCAAATAAAATCGGCTGAGTGCCTTAAGCGCTCGCCTTAGTAGCCCGGTGAAGCTGTTAAGACATTGCTATGTCAATAGCGAAGTCAGTTAAAAAAAAATCAAGGTGGTGTGGATGAAATTTCAGTTTCAGATAAATTTAAATCTAGTAAAACTATCGGCTAATGGTGAAGGAAAACGTCGTGAGGAAACCTGAACCTGGGAAACGTTCTTGTAGTACCACCGTATGTGGAAAATCCGAAAAATATAGAACTGTGAATTTCTCGGAGTTTGAAATATCGCTAATACGTCATGCATTGAGTCTCTTACATGCTGAAGCGATGTTTTTTACTATTCGAGAAGTTACAAGTATACTATAAGGTAAATAAATAAACTAAGGATAAAGTTGGCATTAATGGCTGGTGTTGGCCTCATTAGCATCGACTATTTCTTTATAATTGTATAATATCAATAAAAGGAAATGTACAAAAAGATAAAAATGAACATTATTCATTAATATTGCCAGTACTTAACAGAATAAGTGCCTTATTGAAATAATATTTGAATAAATAAATGTATTATAGTATAGATAGTTTTGCTTTAGAACTACGTCTATCTATACTCATGAACGTGATGAATGAATTTAGAGGGACGCAATAAAAAAGTGGGAAATTAGTATGTAAAGAGATTTACTATTACAATACAAACTTTTCAAATTGCTTGAATTCGAAATCAGTTAATTAAATTACCATTTGCGAACAAAAAAAAATTTGACTAACCCAATCTATATTTCTATACTAATATTAAACAGGTAAAGTTTGTGAGTTTGTGACGTTGTAGGGGGTAATCTTGGGAACTACTGGTCCGATTTGGAAAAAATCTTTCGGTGTTATATAGCTCATTTATTGAGGATGGTTATAGATATATCATCACGCTAAGACCAATAGGAGCGGGGCACTAATGAAGAATGTTTCAAAATCGGGGTATTTTTTCCTCTTGAGAGCTTCCGTTGCATGTTAGCCTTTGCCCAAAGTAACTATTCCACGCGGACGAAGTTGCGGGCAGAGGCTAGTGATATTATAACTAAAAAGCTTATCATTGGACTAAACGTGGCAGTAAGCTCAGTAATTTAATTATGAGGAATTTTAACCTGACATAATGAAAATTTAATACTGTTCTAAAGACTGTTTTTTTTTTTCATAATAGGTAACAAAATCAGCCTCATCTTACTGTCAAACCTGAATGTTTGGCCATATTTTTTATCAAATTGTCTTTGAAACCATGTGGTATTAGATTAAGCAATTTTGATGTTTCTTAGGTTAGCTTGTACTGGATTTTTATTTTAATCTGTTGCCCCAGTTTATCACAAACATGTTCTGTATGGTTTGGCGAGCGTGCTGACCACACCAAAAATTGGAATCCAAACCCGGTAAAGTAATCCGATACTACCGCTGTAGTGTAAGGACAGGCGTTATCATCCGTTAAAAGAATATTATCTTCCATGAATGGGGCAAAAGACATCAAACAAGGCACACAATGTGCTCTAAAATTTTTTTTTCTTTTTTTTATGCTAAAGGGCAGCAAACAGACAGACGGCCCATCAGATGGTAAATGGTTACCGTCGCCTATGGACACCTGCAATACCAGGGGTATCGCTGTTGCGTTGCCAACCTTGAAGAGTGTGTTTCAATTCCTTTTTAAAGAGACCCATATCATAATTCTGAGGGAATACTGTGCTACTGTGCCGGGTAACCCATTCCACAACGTCAGCGTACGCATAATGAAGGTATTGGAGAACCTTATAGTTGTGGCTGTTTTATTAGGTTTTAGAGTGTGTGGATGAGTTACCAGCCAGCGTCGGGAAGTACGAGTTTGGAACGTCGATGAGGGCACCATGTCGAAAAGTTCTTCAATATCTGTTAGGTAGCTTGCCGCAGTCAGAGACCCGTTCTCTACAATGTGCGCGCTCCTAAGTGAGTATCACCCCATACTATTGCTGATCTTCGACCATAATAATATTCAATTTGTTGGGAATAAGAAAGGCATGTAGGTTTAA
The DNA here is from genome assembly GCA_036509395.1 of Antheraea yamamai. Lineage (NCBI taxonomy): Eukaryota > Metazoa > Arthropoda > Insecta > Lepidoptera > Saturniidae > Antheraea > Antheraea yamamai. The sequence goes on along the minus strand of AP028443.1, from coordinate 10,010,560 downwards.
TTTCATATACTACCTATCAAAGAAACTACATTTTATTTTTGGCAACCAATCTTCTAGATTGTTACTGCTGTTGTCGAGTAGATAATAATATAACTTGTATGTTGTGATAATTTCAATGTTCTAACTCTCCAGGGAGTTTTTGTGGCATTTCAAAATTCATGCTCGTTGGTATTATGTTATTTCCCATACACTTCACTTGTGTACAATACCCGAACTATATCAATAATATTACAAAATATAGAGCCAAATAACACAAGATTATGAATGAAATATAAAAGCCACTACACGACAAACTAAAATACCGCCAAAACTCCCAAATGAAAGTCTTAAATCAAATTCCATTCGCAATCTCCTTTTTTTAAATTATATAATACTGGTATATACAGTCAGTACAGAATAAGAAAATATTTTCTGTTATTCTAACTTTTTTTGCGTCACTCTAAATTTTTCCATAAGTGTATAATATATATAAATATAAATGGCCCGATGCAAAATAACGTACGTCTTCCTCAGCTGTTTCTCAACAGAATTTCTTTTTCTTTCAATAAAAAAAAATCATAATTTCGTTTTCTTTTCGTCAATACTGAAACTTGAAAACTAATTAATTGTGGTCGAATTTCGACCATTGGAAGAATACTCACTAATAGATATGTTATAAGACATGTATATGGTATATTTTATTCAAAATAATTTTTATATTATATATGTCTATCAAGCACGCTTGATGTATAATTTAAGTTCGAATATACATATTAATATTAAACAAAAAATAATATATAAAAAAAATACATACAGTAGAAAAGTCCAACGTAGAAACCGGCGATTGATATCGCGATTTGCACAAAATCGTTCGTCGTCTCGTAATCAAACTTTTTCAAGAGATCACTCATGATGTAGGCTTTTACCGGCCGCACGCTGCACTCTGCCTTTACCATCGTTCACGAAATTATCTTGTATTATTGAAAAAAATAATAAACCTAGCCGAATGCACCGATAACCCTAACGACCGAGAGATACGTACTAACAATTTGCATTCGCACGATGCATGTCTCTAGAACGACATTAAAAAAAAAATAATCGAAACGTATGGTTGTCACGATGTCGCACACATGAATGACTGTTTTAATAAGAAAGCGACATCGCTAGCTGACCCTAACATAATTATTTATCTAATGTTTTTAACGCAGGCGGATATGATCGAGTATTATCTTGTTACGCTTATGTAAGTGAAATGATTTCAAGAAAAAAGAATGCAATATTATATTGTACTATTTATTTATAAGTAAATATTACACACTCGAAAAACTTTGTTCTTCTTTTTGACTTTGGCAATCAATTCAAACTTTAGCAAAAACTAGCTAGCTACCCGCCCCGGCTTCAGACTACATCTTTACCTTAACCATACGACGAATAATTAAACAAACTGGCAACTGAACAACTGAACGTCAATCTGTCAATATTCAGGAAAATTTCCCTACTGTATTTTTTATATCTATTACTCACTATTTTACATGGAATTTTTTTTAAGGTAATTTCTTCAATTTTCCTTACAATGTTCCAAACATTTCCAAAAACTAAGAATTAGCCAAATTTGCGCAGACGTTCTGAAGTGATGCCCTTACATACAGTCGACAATCTATATGTTTATACATATAATAAGAATGTAAATCTAACGTGTCTGAAATTTTTAGATTTTTGCGAAAAAAAGAATGTTGCAGGTGTCTTAGAATAAGTAACAAAATACATTTCAATCATTTTTTAAAATGTCCTTCTGTATGTTTGTTTGAGCACGAATCACTACTAAAGTAATTCAGAATAAAACCTCATATTAAAAAATCATAAAGCATATCCTCGAGTAACATTTAATCTAGGCTTAAATCGGTTGACTCTATCAAAAGTTATTGTAATTTTAATGACGACGCGACTTAAGTACGAGAGTAAATGGACTTAATACATTCAAATGATTTTATCAGTCACTGTTTTCTACATTAGGTACAACGCGGACAGTGTCGCGGGCACAACTAGTTACCTAATATATATACATATATACTAGCTAACCCGGCCACACGTTGCTGTGGCTCGGTTATTACATGTTGAATTGATAAAACACGTGTATGATAAAGTAAACTGGAGTTGTAAAACAAATTCAAAATTAATTCGTGGCGCTCTCTATAACATACCTGTAATACCTACAGTTTTCTGCAAACAGACTAATTTAAAGCGCCATCTGTTCGAAACCGATTAAACTTACAATTAATAACAATAATCAACATTTGCAATAATTTAATCTGTAATTAAAAAATATTAAGTCCATTAATCGAAATATAAATTATCCCACCTGGACCTATCCTAATATCCGGGACCAAATTATACATAAATGCCAACTCTCATGGAGATCAGTTGAGAAGTTTCGGAGTTTATCGTGGACGAACATCACGACACTGGATTTTTATATATTTAGATTGATTATTATTACCGCTAGTAGTCCGGTGAAGCTGTTAAGACCATGCTAGGTCAATAGCGTAGTCAGTGCGAGAAAACAAAAAAAAAGCAAAAAAAACAGTGTTACGTATATTACAGTTAGTGACTTAGGGTGATTTAAGTTATCTAACAAAATGGCGGCGTTCTTGTTAGAACATTCCAGGGAGTGTTCGTGAAATGTCAGTATTTATATCCAATGTTATTATTTATAACCAATTGTGAACAATAACCGCACCGTGTTACGCAAAATGCCTCCAATATTACATCATACAGGGTCAAATAAGGCAAGTTTATGAATAAAAACTACTATATAATAGGTTAAATTCCCGCCAAAAATTCAACAAATCGTGTTGTCTTTTAAGATCAATTATACTCATTTTTATTAGCCTTTTTTATCTCTGTACGGATAATCTATATATATAAAAGGACAACTGACTAGCTGACAACGCACAGCCCAAACTATTGGGGCTAGGGCTACATCTCTTATAACACCAAAGAAGTTTTACTTCAATCGCGTGTGACGGTTACACGCACTCATTTTTTTTGTAATACCTGATGTTAAATAAACATGAGGTATAAGATGGTATGTACGCTAAACCTAGAGATATAAATAGAGGTCGCACTCGTTCTTTCCAATCAGCGCCTCTATAATACGATTTTCGAACTAATATCTGTTGGTTGTAGATGTACATTTATAGCTATGTATGTATGCATACAGCGGTACTGCGTAAACCGTATACAAGTGTTTGATCATTTTCATTTGTAATGAATATATTCATCGAAAGGCAAATCCAAATCCAAGTATGTATATGCAGGAGTCAATGTTTATAAGTAGATCCGGAGATAGATAAAATTGTTAGTCGGAGGCAAGAAAATTTAAGGGAAAGCACACTCTCGTAACAGATACGTAAACAAAGTGAAAGAAAACAAATATTTGAAAGTTGTCAGTTTGCAATGTCAAAATTAATTGTCGTCCACCATCTTTTGTTATCAAACTTGCCAAAAAAAATATATAACAGTGCCATCTACAGAGTGCATTGATAACCAAAAATAGACGAGTCTTTTCCATACAAATCCGATTCTGAGAAGTGAAAATAGGCTCTGGCTCTGAAGTGCTACAGCCAGAAGACAATTTGATGCCTCGTGACAGATTTTTAACTTACTTAATAGCTCATAGTTAACCAGACCATTAATAGGACAATAACCTTTCAACAATCTTCATAGCGACGTGGATAGTTTTTTTAACAGGTGGATAATTTAGTAATTCATTGTTAACAGTATTCGCATCCTTTTGAGTTATTAAAAACAGGTTTGTAATACACCTGCCTAGTTACTCTTTGTCATTATTAAACACAGTGCTGGATTAAGGAGAGATGACATGACTGAGGACCCGCTATCGCTATTAAAGGGCACGTTTAGGGCATACAAGGGCAACATCATACTAAACAATAATACATATTAACCCCTCGGCTGATTATTTTAGACTAGTATCTGAAAATGACGAATTAAATATATAACCATTTTTTTTACATATTTTGTTTAATTTTCTTTTATATCATAGTTGGCAAACGAACAGTTAAGTCATCTGATATTAAGTGATCACCACCATCCGTAAACACTTGCAACACCAGAAGAGTCGCAAATGCGTTGCCACCCTGTGTTTGGGGGGGGGGGGGAGTGGAGAAAGAGGGAGGGGGAGGGGAGGTGGGTTATCCGGCGCTCTCAATGACTGAACGAAACGCGACAATGAAAGCACCGTTACTTCACGTCGGTGTTTCTGTGGGTCGTGTGGTAGTACCTCGGGCGAGCCGACCCATTAATGCTGAAACCAGTAATAGCTTCAGCGTGGCTCGACCACCTCCAAAATTTATTTTGTAATAAATATGTTTTTTTTTTTATTTATGCTGCCAACAGTCTGTTGACCAGTGCAGCATAAGGTCTACACTCTACATTCGTTTGAGTGGAGCTCAAACCCTTATGATTTTGAACAGTCCTGAGGTTAATAGAGAAACTAATAGAGGAAAGAGTTACTTAACTTTACTAAATAAAAGAAGACTTATGTTGATTCTTTTCCTATTTATTTACAACTAACCGATACCCGCGAGTTTGTTTGCGTCGAATATTATTTTAACAGTATATTTTATATACAGGAAAAAACATAAGCACCACACCGCTTGCACCACTTTTCCACGGCAAAGAAACAGTGATCGTTGAACGAGTAATGCTTATAAAACTCGTAGTTTCTTAAATCTCTAATACCTTAATATATTAAATAAATCTATCGTGATATATTTTTTTGATAAGGACCGAGTGTTTAAGAAATAAAACAAATACGTATATACATTTATTATAGCCTATGTTAATTGCAGAAGGTGGTAGAGCTACGCTGTAGCTATTACTAGTTTCAACATGAATAAGTCGGCTTCGCCCGGGCTAGTACCACCCTCTCACAGAACACCGACGTGAAGTAACAGTGCTTGCATTCTTGCGTTTCGTACGGTCAGTGAGAGCGCCGGAGGCCCACCTCCTTCCCCCCTTTCCCTTCCCCTTTCTCCTTTCCCTACACCTCCCCTATACACAGGCTGGCAACGTACTGCGACTCTCCTGGTGTCGCTAGTGTCTATGAACGGTGGTAATCACTTAACATCAGGTGTCCCATCTGTTCGTTTGCCTCCTTTTGACATAAAAAAATACGTGCGGGTATCAGTGTACACGCGTAAGAAGTGAAACTTCTTTATGACATCATTTTTCGAAAAATGATCTACTATATTACAACTTTACAGAAAAAAAAAACGGAATCTGATCATTGTGAGCGCCCCTTTAGAGAAAAAAACCGAATCTGATCATTGTGAGCGCACCTTTAGAAATAAACATGGCGCGTAACGGAAAAATGTACAGAAATTAAGATGGCGCGTAACCGAAAAACGTTACATACGTTTTTACATGCTCTAAAATTCCTCGCTACGTCGATAAAGAAGTTTCACTTCAAAAAATAGAATTAAGACGAACCTAACGACAATTCAGGTATTAGAGTCTATCAAATAGTTTCAGTGTGAAAACCTACTAACGGAATAGATATATAAATACATGCACGTGAAATATTTCACTGGGCTTATACACAATCTACTAAAAAAAAACAATCCGTGTATCCGTAAATTCCACTGTTTAAAGTCTAAACAACTTGCCATTATCACAACGCTATACCACCGCGCGACAGAAATTTGGCAATCTGAACGGGGCTTAATAATAGGTCTTTACCTATGAAATTGCCGTTCTGCAGTACTGGCCATTTCAAATCAAAATAATTTTTGTTTGGCTAAGAATTCTAATTTCAAATTAATTTTATTTTAAAAACATGGAATTCTTTTTCCAAAAGTAGTCATTTGTTTATTGATTAGTGTTACATTTTCATCGCATTTCAATCTTTTTTGTCATCATGGATACGTCAAAATTCGAATAATTATAGAATATGAGTACCGTCATGGCAGCAACGCGGCACAAGCGGCACGCAACATCAACGACGTTTACGGAGTTAACACTACAAACCAACGCACCACCTGTTATTGGTTTGCTCGCTTCCGTTCAGGGAATTTCGACCTGAAAAATGAACCTCGCGGTCGTCCGAAGACTTTGGTCGACAATGACGAATTAAAGGCAATTGTGGAAGCTGATGATACACAATCTACGGCTGAATTAGCAGCAGCTTTCGACGTTAGCGTCAAAACAATATTGGTCCATTTGCGTCAAATTGGCAAGGTAAAAAAGCCCCACGAACTCAATGATCGCCAGCGCGAAGTACGCGTCGAGACGTGCCTTGCACTGCTCAACAGACACACAAATAAAGGAATTTTGAAACGCATTGTTACCTACGATGAAAAATGGATTCTGTTTGATAACCGCAAGCGCTCAGCAAGTTGGTTGGATCCTGCTTCAGCACCTAAACAATGCCCTAAACCAAAACTTATCCCTAGAAAAATGATGGTCACTGTTTGGTGATCTAGCGCCGGTGTGATTCATCACAGCTTCTTACCAAACGGGGTGAGCATAACTGCAGATATGTACTGTGAAGAACTAAACACAATGATGGAGAAGCTGGCACATCTCCAACCAGCATTGGTCAATTGCTCGTCTCCGCTGCTCCTGCACGACAACGCGCGACCTCATACTGCACAGCAGACGGTCTCCAAGTTGCCAGAACTGGGGTTGGAAGTTCTCCGTCATCCGCCCTACTCACCAGACCTTGCGCCTACAGACTACTACTTTTTCCAGAATTTGGATAACTTCTTGGCGGGAAAAAAATTCAATACCCGAGAGGCAGTACAAAATGCCTTTGAAGAATTTGTTGCCTCCCGTCCAGCTGATTTCTTTAAGAAGGGCATCAATAAACTGCCACTGCGTTGACAAATATGCATTGTTTGCATGGGTGATTACTTCGATTAATACAAATAAAAAATACATGAAAAAAATTCGTTTAAATGTTTTCATACAAAATGGCAATTTCATAGGTAAAGACCTAATAATACCTCATACCTCCTTGGTATTTTCATTGAGTATCAAATTCAAGGAGTATCGAATTACAGATGCAAACCTTACAAAATTTGCATGCGTTGCATTATAATAGACGACCAAAGAAATTACGATAACGAATTAAAATAGCTATCTAATATAACTATACGCTAAAACAATATATACGGTGTAAAATTGTTTAGTTGCTCGGGAACGCGACATAAGCCAATGAATGTGTATTTATTTTAAAAGAAAATAAGCAATCACACATTTGAAAAATCGTTCAACACACAACTTGGACGGACGTAGCTTTGAGTCCTTGTCACTGAGCGGGAACTTCCGGTGATGGAAAAAAATAATTTGTGATGAAACCATGTCATGTTCGATTGGATGGATGTTGTATTTTATTCCAAGTCCATTAAGTACTCTTTTGCTGTGTCCCGGCAGCTGAGAGCCAGCGTCCTCTAGGTTTGGCGTGTTTACCATCATAGACCACATAGTAAGCCACGCTGAAGCTATTACTGGTTTCAGCATAAATGGGTCGGCTCGCCCGGGATACTACCACCCGACCCACAGAAACACCACGTGAAGTAACAGTGCTCACATTGTTGTGTTTCGTTCGGTCAGTGAGAGCGCCGGAGGCCCACCTTCTCAACCCCTTCCCCTTCCCTTCCTCTTCCTTCTCCTCCTCCTTCTCCTCCTCCCCCTCCCCCCCGAACAGGCTGGGAACGCACTTGCGACTCTCCTGGTGTTGCAAGTATCTATGGACAGTGGTGATCACTTGACATCAGGTGACCCACCTGTTCGTTTGCCTCCTATGATATAAGAAAAAAAAAAGAAAAACCCAAAATTAAAACTGTACATAGTAGTATTTATGTGATTTAACAAAACCGGTATTTGTATATGCATTACCGGTTTTATGAAATTACTTTTCGTAGTCTTTACGATTCGTTTCATAAAGCTGGAGGAAATATGATCTTGAGATGCTTAAAGTGTATTTCAAAGACAAACCTTCACCATTTCATACCAATTGTATTCCTCTTTTTTTAAGAAACTTGCTTCCGTAAGCCTCCATGTGACAATAAGATATTATTGTCCTTCGTAAGCTAAGTAAGGTTGGCAACACTGAGTTTTTGACGGTACCTGAATCTGGCGTGTAGTAGATTTTATATTTTGTTCAGGGTCTTGTGTTATTTAACTGTTGTAATATTGGTGGCATTTTGCGTAGTATAGTTCGGTTATTGTGCACAATTGAAGTGGATGGAATATAATACCACGGAGCATTAATTCTGACAAAAACATTAATTCCTAGAAAGTACTAACAAGGGAGCCACCATCGTGTTAGAACGTTCAAATTATCGTAAAACACTTGTATTATTATTACTCGATAATGGCCGTAATAATCTGGACCATGGGTAACCAAAAACAAAATTTAAAAAAAATGTATTTTAAACTGGATCTATAACCCTTTTTGAAGTAAAACTTCTTTACGCACGCTTGACTTGGGGAGTAAGCTGGTGAATGCGTGACGAGAGCGTTACGAAAAATGTGATCGGGCGAGGCGAACGGAAGTTGAGAAGAAGATGGAAGTTAGTGAAAATAATTAGTAAAACCCATAATAAATATAAATATTTGTAGAAAATTAATATACGTATATAAATGTAATATTATAGATATATACATATATAAATGTACAGATGGAGCTAAAGAATTTTAACTTCAGTCGTGTGGTCTAGAGCACACTCGTTTTTTTGTCTGTTTAACGGTGAATCCGACACTGCATATATATCGAGTACATCAACCCTTTAGGCTTCAAAGTACATCCACCTCGGTGAATAGGCGACGATAAATATTTACCGACAGGTGGTTACGGAACCTGTACTGACCGAGCTATTGTGAACTCCTCGTATAAACTCTTTCATATTATTTTTATATGCAGCCTTATTTAGTTTACCTTATTATAGTAGTCTTTATATGTTATTTAATTAGCATGGTATATTAAATTGTATTGTTAGTATTTTCTTGAAGTGGAACTTCTTTTGGGACGGTGTGAATTGGATTGAATCGTAGTAACTATCACGCACTTTAAAAAAATATTGTGTTGTGTATTATTAACATTGTTAATAATAACAAGCGTGCCCGGCGGACGTTATCCCACCCTGATAATACAAAAAACTTTTGCCAAGTTACATACATAAACATTCCTCATGAATCACTTTATGTACTGGTGAAAACCGTATGAAAATCCGTTCAGTAGTTTTTGAGTTTATCACGAACCGACAGACAGACAGACGCGGGTCATTGCTTTATACTATGTATTGATAATGATATTGAGATTGTACAGCCTATCATAAATAATAAATAAATAAAATGTATAAAAAATATTGTTCGGTGTGCCACGTAGATGTGAAACCCAGATTAATGATAATAATTTCAATTTAGAAATTGTGAATTGCTTTGAGTTTTCACTTCTGTCGCCAGTGCTGAGGACTACCTCGACTTTTTTTATTTCTTAAAATATTTTCATGGCGTTATATTAGTATATATATATCATTATCATTATATAGTATAAAATAAAGTCCCCTACCGCGTCTGTCTGTCTGTCTGTCTGTTCGCGATAAACTAAAAAACTACTGAACGGATTTTCATGCGGTTTTCACTAGTGGATAAAGTGATTCATGAGGAACGTTTTGGTATATAATTTATCAAGGATTTATTTCTAATCAGGGCGGGACAACGTCTGCCGGGTCCGCTAGTATATATATATATATACTAGCGGGCCCGGGGACGTTGTCCTGCCTTGATAATAAAAAAAAATCTAAAATTCAACCGCAGCGCCACCTACCGGGTCCTATTGTGAATCTAAACCATTCTCGGATCCACTGGAATACGCACACAACATTTTATCAAAATCGGTATAGCCGTTTAGGAGGAGTTTAGTGATATAGACGTACAGAAGAAATTTATATATAAGATATATATTTTATATCATAGGAGGCAAACGAACAGGTGAGTCACCTAATGTTAAGTGATCACCACCGTACATAGACACTAGCAAAACCAGAGGTGTCGCAAGTGCGTTGCCAGCCTGTGTTTGGGGGGAAGGGGGTAGAAAAATGGGGAAGGGAGGGGAAAATAGAGGGAAGGGTAGGTGGGCCTCCGGCGCTCTCACTGACCCAACGAAACGCAACAATGCAAGCACTGTTACTTCACGTCGGTTTTCTGTGGGTCGGGTGGTACTACCCCGAGCGAGTCGACCCATTCATGCTGAAACCAGTAATAGCTTCAGCGTGGCCCAACCACCTACAAAAATTACTATATTCGGTGCTCAGATACATACATGTATTTATTTAGTAGAAACACCCGAATAAACACGCGATTTCAGTTCATAGGCACTCGTGCGCCGAGGTTAAAGCGTGTGGGTAGATTACCAATTATTTAATTAGCTGATTTTATTCATTTTACATTCTTCATTTAAAAAGTGTCCGTGTGTTTCTGGAGACGCATTAGTTTGTTAAGAGACTTACTGAGGGATCATAACCCTCTTCCCGAAGAAAGGTATGTACATAATTATCACACCAGCCAACGACGTATTGCCGATTTCAAACTCCGAGAAATACATCTATACTAATATTATATACCTAGCTAAAGAGTTTTTTTGGTATGAAGCGATTTGAAAAATTCTTTTAATGTTAGATAGCTCATTTATCGAGGTTATAGGCTATATATCATCACGCTAAGATCAACAGGAGCGAAGCACCAATGCAGAATGTTTCAAAATCGGGGTTTTTTTATCGTTAGCCCAAAAGTAGTTCTATATTTTTACTACCACAAGAACATTTCTTAGGTTTATGTTTCCTCAAAATGGTTTCCCTTACCGTCGTGGTGTCAGCTGATAGTACAACCTATTTAAATAAGTAAATATACGCGATTTTCCAAAAATTAATTGGTACATGCTGAGGTTTCTACCTGCGGATATACAATTGATATTCCACAGGTCAAGCCACTCGAACCCACGATTTAGACGATTCAGGTTTTCTCTAATTCTGCATTACACACAGTGACAATAGAACCATTAGACGTGTGACAATAGACAATATAGACGCCATGTTAAGTATCAAAGTTTCTAGACATGGGCCATGTAAGCATGCATCCGATTCAGTGACGTAAAATGACGTACCATTTATAGAACGTTAGTTAATTGAACGTCAGCTATACTTATTTGTGTATCAATTGTTTATCTCTGCTTCTGACAAGAATAGTATGATTGAACATATCTATGTGTGTGTGAGAGTCTTTATGTTACAATAGCTTTTGCTCGCGGCTTCGCTTGCGTTAATAACGATTTGACCTATCACTCGGGTACAGAACTTCTTTTCTAAATGAAAGATACCCTGTCCTTTTCTGTATTCCTGATAGCATGTGTACAATATTTTTTGACTTCTTTTAAGAGCACCAACTAATTGTACTCAGAAATACATGTAAGCAATACTACATAAAAAACAACATAATTCTTAGAGAACAATCCACTCTGACAATGGAATAAGTATACATATCATTTTAGGGCAGTAAATAAAATAAAGGAATGATAGGTTAACTAGTAAGATTAAACTCGAAATACAGTATGAAGTTAAAAAGAAATTAAATAAAATAAAGATTAGATAAAAAGGAACAGATAATCCAAGCATTCTAATAATAAGATATAACTTTAGTTCAGGATACATACACTGTTTTATTGGTATTAAACAAAAAAATTTGGCTTAAATTTTGCTTAAAATTGACTTAAAATCTTGGCAAAAATTAAAAATAACTCTATGTAATGATGCTAGCTCGTCCAGCATAAAGTATATGAGTTCACATGAAATATTCACATATAGTTCTTGGAAATGAGGTCTTTGAAGTTGACCATAGGACATCTAGTAAACTTTCTTTACATTAATTTAAACAGAACATTAGGTATGCGAAAAGTTCTACTGCACATAATGATAATAAAGTACTTGAGGTGCACCATAGGCAATCAAAACTGATTGAGAGCCTAACTTCACTAATTGACCAATCTTTTCACTACAGTACAACCATATATTAGTTAGAATATGGCTTGTACTAACACAAGAAAATAATATTATGACATTATCTAATGTTTGTGTGATCAGTTTCCAAATTCAAGAGGATTCAAGAGAACTGTGACATATTTTAAATTTTGTGCTTCAATATCATTTCCACATTTCAATATGTTGCCCAGTTCTTCACTTCTCAATTTCTTTCTTTTATTTCAAACTAGTGGGCCCGATAGACATTGTCCTGCCCTGATTATAAAACATTCATCTTTATGAACTGGTGAAAACTGTCGTTTTGACTTTATCATGAACAGACAGACAGATGTGGTAGGGGACTTTGTTTTATACTATGTAATGATAATGATGTTGGCATTTGTGGTAGTCATTCACAATTCAGCTAGTATCATGTGGTGTAGTAATCTAAGCAACATATGTATTGAAGAGAAAATTATTGAACGGTAGATAGATATTATAACTAAAGCTTGATTTTATTACACAAGATGACTCTACTTATAAAATTGATATAAGGAGAGAAAGCGAGGTTAAGGAGAGTTTTTATGCAGGAGAGGTGAGGAATTTCCGGGAGGAAGATATTGTAGAAGGAAAATGTAGGTTATGGCATCTGTAGAACAAGTGATTTATGTAATCTTCATCCAATCGACGTTCGCATACAGAGTGATCTCTAAGTCTCAATTTGGCTAGGTGGACCCATGAGCAATAGTGATTGATGTGTATATAACAATTTCTCTTTCCTGCTTCAGCAACTAATCTTCCTCATTCAAGATTATTTACCTTTAAATATGGACATCATTTTTTCTTAACACTACTGTGGACGTAGAGTCTCACAGGCTCCTATATGCATAGACATGTTTTTGGGGGAATTTGATATAAGATCATTTAAAAGTGATTGAATATTAAAGTTATGGAATTTACCAATAAAATAATGTACTTTTATAATCAACCTTTATTTAAAAAATTATAGAAATGTTAAAAATCAAAAAGTATGGCATTTTTCAATTTAAATCTACTTAGGTTACATTTTTAGATACTGAAGAGAGCCAAACTTATTCCTATAACAAAATTAGTCTTTTTTCTTAAAATATAATATATAAGAAACCAAGAACACAAAATACCTACTTTAGGTAACAAATATAACAAATTTCGACAACAGTCTAATAATCTGGTCTCCGTCTCCGGTCAATATTTTGATGGTCATTACTTACATGATATTCATCAGGAGACGCAACCTCCTCCCTCGTTGGTAGTTTTACAACTAAAGCAAATGTTACTGAGCCGATCAATCGTGAGGAGTGGGGGAAAATAGGTGAAACTAAGAAGACGAAAACATCGAGTAGCCTGTGAGACTCCACCACCATACTTAAAGGTTAATGTCATGAGTTGGGTAAATATTTCTTAGTTGAGAATTAGTAACTGACTTTTTGACATTTGCCAGGACAGGACATTTGACTTTAAAATTTTATTTATACATATATAGGATACTTACTTTCAGAATCTATGCACAATTTTACTACCTATATTGTACTTGTGTTAGCTAATTTCTATAATCTACATTAACAATAAACCATTTTATTATAATAAAGGTAAGAGTAAGTGTAAGTAAGTGTAAGAGGTAAACTCAATAACTTCTAATCTCATGGTAAAAATTATTTAATTAATACATTATCTATAGGTACATTTTCCTGAGCAAATAACCTACATTATATATTATTACTGTTAAATTTGATATTTTAACTAGCGCAAGGGAAGTCGCAAACATCACTTAGTATTAATCTATACATATAATAAGAATGTAAATGTAACATGTCTGAACTTTTTAGATTTTTGAGAAAAAAAATGTTTCCGGTGTCTTGGAATAAATAATAAAATACATTTCAATCATTTTTAGAAATGTCTATTTGTATGAACACACATCACTGCAAAGTACTGTATTCGTAATAAAACCTCACCAAGAAAATCACAAAGTATATCCTTGAGTGATACTTAGTCTTGGTTTCATTAAAATCGGATAACTGTATCAAAAGTTATTGTAATTGTAATGACGAAGCAACTTAAGTACAAGAGAAAAGTAGATAAGTAATACATTCAGATGATTTTATTACTCACTGTTTTATTATATTAGGTTACACGCGGACGGAGTCACAGGCACTGCTAGTATATAATAATTATATATTATGGTTTAGAAGACAACATTTCCCTATAG